>VYXB01007040.1:193358-285448 GCA_013397135.1 Pachyramphus minor
GAGTATTGTGTTCAGTTCTGGGCCCCTCAGTTCAGGAATGACATTGAGGTGCTGGAGCAGGTCCAGAGAAGAGCAACGAGGCTGGTGAAGGGACTTGAACACAAGTCCTGTGAGGAGAGGCTGAGGGAGTTGGGGTTGTTTAGTCTGGAGAAGAGGAGGCTCAGGGGAGACCTCATCACTCTCTACGACTCCCTGAGAGGAGGTAGCCAGGTGGGGGTTAGTCTCTTCTCCCAGGCAATCAGCAGTAGGACAAGAGGGCATGGGCTTAAGCTCTGCCAGGGGACATTTAGGTTAGATATTAGAAAGAAGTTCTTTACAAAGAGAGTGATCAGGCATTGGAATGGCCTGCCCAGAGAGGTGGTGAATTCACCATCCCTGGAGGTGATGAGTGCCATGATCTAAGAATCACAGTGGTAGTGGATCAAGGGCTGGACCTGATGAACTTGGAGGTCTCTTCCAACCCAGTTAATTATATGATTCTATGATTCTATGATCTCTGAATTGTAATGTCAAATTCATACAGTAAAGAAATTTATAACTTCTGTTTCTCAGTAGTTGTTTAACAGTTTGATAGTTTGCCAGCAATACTTTGCCATTCACTAACCATTGGCATTATCTTAAAACTAATACCGACAGCCAGTTTTTCCATCGAGCTGAACTGAAATTCGCAATACTGGGAGCCACAGCCAACACACCAGTTCCTGCTTCTTGTGCATTTATAATTACACAAGAAGTGGTGCTTACTGTGCAGAAGACCATGCAGTCAATTCTAGTGCTCTCTGAGATGACTCACCTACTCTCACTCTGCTACACAATGCTAACATTTACATATATCCTTTATCTACATGGATATCCAGACTCATCCTCTCTCTCTTTGAACTTTTTGGCTGTGATCCCTATATTACAGGCTGTCTTTGCTTTAGGCTCTTCCTATAGTCAGAGTAGGGGAACATGCACCTCATGGAAACACCTCTGCTCTTTGGTGGGCTGAGTCATTGACGGTAGGCTCACCCCCTCCCCATCCCTCCATTGATTGGGGAAGGAGCCCCAGGCAGGGCTGGCAAGCCTGCTGTGTTCATGTCCCAACCAGCCCTCCCTGCTGCTGCTGGTGGGCTGAGAGGAGACCTTGCAAGGTGTGAAAGTCTTACCAACACTTGTTGGGGGTGACTCAACTCCTGGCTTGGACAATTCAGTTAAATGAATAAATTTACACAACCAAGCCCATGATGACTTAGGTGGCAGCCCTGCTCTGAGTTGGAGAGGTGCCCCACCACACCCCAGAGGCTGCAGTCAGACTTTCCCAGCCTGCAGCGGCTGCTGTGGCTGCAGTGGCTGAACCACCCTCACAGTGCAAGTCAAAGAGGCCCCGAATCCATGCAGGGCTGTCCCCAGACCATTTCCACACACAGCCCTCATTTCATCTCTTCTTCCACCACTGTGCTTTGCCTTTCCTTGTTTCCAGGGTTTGTTCCCAAGTGCTTACCACCTCCCTGCTGCTGATTTCCGCAGCTGCTGCCTCACACATGCTTCCTCTGCTGTACTCTGGGTACACCCACTCCCTCGAGCATTTCTCTCCCACATTGTTGCTGCTCTTTCCCACCAAGCACAATTTCACCCCTGAGTTTCAGACAGAACTGCAGACATTCACCAGACTCCAATTCTTTGGGGTCATGTCCTGCAGACAGCATTCAGTGCCCCCAGGGACCTCAAGTCCCTTCCCCAGCCATGGGGAAGATGAAATTTAATCATAGAGCTGCAACACTGGCTTTTGGCTCCAGCCACAAACCAGACTTTGGTAGAGGAAAGAGACTGGAGCAGCCCAAGGGTATTACAGATATTTTCAGGGAGTAATAGCTCCCCAGTGCATCAAGTTACCATCTGATCTGCCCTGTTCCCTCATACTGTGTCTCTTGGGTGTGAGGTAGAAATCATCTTCTTTAACTTTAAATGTCTCTAAAAGCAGTAACTTGTGGGCTGGAATTACCTGCTTGTCACCCTAGAGTTACAGACTGGGACTAAGGGGATGGTTTCTCATGTAGGTGTTCTTGGCAGGAGCCATATGATCCCAAAATGACAGCCAGTTTTTGGGGTGACATGGCAAGTATGCTGATGCACAGGGTGTAGGATACTGCAGACATGTCATTGCCTGGTCCCCTGGGCCTAAAATGTAAAAGGTCCTTTTCCACATCAACAGCAAACCAAGCCATGTGCTTTCCACCCCAATCTTTGCCCCTCATGTCTACCATCAAGCCTAGAGCAAGTCAGATGCTCTATGGGCATTCTCCTGTCCACATTAGGGCTAAGTTTATGGTCTCAGCATTATTTCTCTCTTCTAGCCTGGCCAAAAAATAAAGAGCAGGATTTCTGACTTCTGACTCTTGGAGAGACTAGAGTCAGACTTTTGATCATTTCTGAAGAGTCAGCTACTGTAGCTAAACACCCCAATGGAGTTACTGAAGTTCCAGAGAAGGAACTCTAGGCTCAAAAGTTTGAGGAACTCTCGGAACTACAAAGAGCTCTGCATGGCCTATTAATAGCTTTGGTCACGGCCCAGTGCAGCTGCACGCCCACTGTTCAGGACAGTATGTCCTAATGGCATTTAGTTGGCTGATTACATCCTCAACTCTTATTTTTTCCCTGCTATGTTACTGCTTCAGTTCTCTCCTGCTGTTTCAAGCTGCTGACTGATCCAGAGCTGTGGATAGAGGAAAGAAATGTATTTATATTACAGTATAACTAGTCTATATTGCCAAGTCAAAAGTACGTAATAGAGCAGGGCTGCAGATGAAGGGCAGGTGTATTTCACAGCTGCTTTGTCTCCGTTGCTGCGTTCAAATGAGGAGCAAAGCAGTGTATGTGGATGGGTTGGGGAGTGGGAAGAAGCAGGTCAAAGCAACTGTTTGTGTGGCATGCCAATGAAGGACAGCCAGCTCTGGCACCTGCATGCCAACCTCAGTCTATCAAAAGCACCAGAGCCTGAATAAAAAATCCCAAACCAGAACAATTTCTTCTCTAGAAGTGCTAAGATATACGCATAATATATGCAACACCTCTGCAGAGAAAAAGTTTTTCTCCGGTTACTGATGAAATCAGATCAGCATGGTTACTAGTCCAAAATATGGTACAACATGGAAGACCCTCATTATCATAATTTATAGGTGATGTCCTCCTTTGCCTCCAAACTAGCTTTCTAGGCTTGGAAGGTTTCTCTATGCCCTCAAAGGCCAGACTCATCTAGTTCATACGGAATGCATTGAAAATTCCAGTGTCACCCCCAAAAAGCTGTGGAGCTCAGACTGGAGGGGCTTGGTTATTGGTGGTAAAAGAGAGGGTAAATCCAAGCCTTGGAAGCAGGCTCAGGTACACAATTCATGGACAAGGTAGGCCAATGGCTTGTGCTTTTTTGGGTCCACTCTTTGCACAGTAATGAGGATATGTTCCAGTTCAGAGGAGCAGACAGGGTGACACAGAGTGATGCTCTGTGAGCTGTCTGGCTCATGCTTAGTGTTGCAGGTTCTGTAATTTTCCTTGGTGTATCAGAACCTTTTTGCAAGAACCTCTGACTGAAGTATCACCCTTACTGTCAAAGTCCTTGCACTGGATATTATCTTTAGGAAAACAGAGGTTTGCTTTGATCCCAAAATGGAGATTCTTGAATCCATACACCTAGATTCTTCTCTGTGCCCGTCATGTGAAAAACTGCAGAGCTGCAGCATCCAATCTTCTTAACCACTTCTTGCATGTGTTGTGTAGCATCATAGCATCAGATTGAGGCGAAATTTTGAAAAGCAGCTCCAAGCTCCTCTTGTCTCTTCTGAGCTGAAGGAATAGGTAGAGCAAGAGAGTCATGGAAGCCTCAGCAGCAGGAGAAATTCATGGTGCTGCTGAGGTCTCACAGTAGCAGAAGTACCAAGATGCACAGCAAGGATCTGGCCCTGGCACACAACTATTAGCAAAACAAGAAGGCATAGAGTAGAGCTCTGTGACAAGTTACTGGCAGGGGAACCAGGATATGGCAACACGGTGAGTTAGCCCCACTGTGATAACTCCATAAATATGTGCTCCTGCCCTAAGATAAACCTAACTTTCTCAGTGCACATGGGATAAGCTGCCTCACATTTTCCATGGAGTAAGAGTTAGGAGACCCAGCAGTCGGGCTGGGAGCTGTTGCTGTTTTATAAGGTCACACCCAAGTTTGCCACAAGGTCACTTTTTCACATTGCCAAGCCCACACTGAGGAGAGGAGCCAACTCAAATTGACTGAAGAATGCAAATAGAGTGTCTCAGCCTGGGCGTCCTTATAGTCACCTCAGCATAACCCTGTGGGTGAAGAGTAGATGAGAAATTAAAAGGGAAAGGCAAAGAGAGAGAAAGCCTCACATGAAACAGGAAGGAGAAAACATCTGGGCTTTTTTCAGTTGTTGTGTGGGGCTTTTTTTTAAGACAACTATTTTTAAAATACAGCTCTGCAGCATGAGATAAATATGCTGTTATCCCTGTGGGTTATTTACAAGTGACTCATTAAATATTTCAATAACAATGTATTGTTCTGGTGATGGAAGGCTTGACATTGAAAGAGAGACATTGCTAAAAATTAGGAGCGGGCGGCAGCGTGTCTGAAAATTCGGCTCTGCAGCCCAGTAGGCATCTGCAAATTTAGCTGTATGTTCTTAAAAGTTTGGCTTTATTTACTGGTATAGTTTGACAGTGGACTCTTGATTTCCACTGAAGTAGACCGGCTGATACTGGAAGAAAGAATAAAATTCATTACATTTGTGAAAAAGAAAAAGATTGTAGTTTTGATGTGGAAAATGTCTTTTTATGGCCTTTAAGAAATACTGTAATACTGCCGCTGTAATTCCTGTACCAAGACCACACTTTTTATTTCAGGTATAACATGAGGTTTGGAAAGACGAAGTTCAGAGACTCCAAGAAGTGGCAAATTCATCGTATCCCTTCAGGACTAATTACAGTGCTTAATGAATTGCTATTAAGATGTGCACCTTATTGCTAGCTGAAACACAGCTATCTGGAGCCTACAGCCACGGGGTCTTACATGTTGCCTGGTAGATTAAGGAGTCTCTACAATAAAAATCTATGCAAGAAATTCACTTGTTACAGAATAAATAGTGGGTGAGGCATATCAAATTGCAGGTTTATAGGTCACCAGAAGGTTTTTGGATAATTTTGTGCTGGTTGCTTGTAACAAATGCTGACACCACTTTTAGAAAAGAATGATAGTTCTTCTTCTCAGTAATTAGGGAAGCCTGAAGGGCTTGAATATCATTGCAGTTTCAGACAGACTGTAAGCCTTAAATTTTGGAAGGTAGCTTCCAGCACTATATTTTTGTTGAGTGGTTCTTCTGGGTTTCTTGTCTTCTTTGCCAGGTGAGTCACTTCCGGTAAAAAGTACAATTGTCAGAAAGAGCTCAAGAAGAATAAACAGAAAGCATGGGCTTGTTCTCCTCTCCCTGAAGTGAGCTAAAATCACAGCCTTTGCCTGGTCAGGGTTTGGACACATTTGGAACATATTCACTCCTCACGCTCTTCATTCTTTTTGCAAATAATACATAATTACAGAGACGTAGCCCCAAGTGGAAAAGGCTGCATACACAAGCCATCTACATATAGACAACAATACTTTTTACATGCCTGCTTTAGAGATATTTAACAAGTTAATTTCTTTTTATTTGACTTGAGGTCTGTCCCAGCATGCTAGGATCTAAATTGCTTTCTTACAGATGTTTCCAAGAGCATTGTGTTTTTTATTATTGTTGTTTTCTGAATCTCCTCCAGTATACAGATGTCTCTTTTGTACCAAGGCACCCCTTTGTCAAACTGCCACATAAGAAAAACCAGTAACGAGGTAGTTGCTGTGCAGCATGACTGCTTATGATTCCTGATGCAGGGAAGGGGAAAGCCAAAGAATAGGATATCTGGCACTGAGCATGTGAAGCCTCCAACAGCTAGAAAGAATCATAGAATGGTTTGGGTTGGAGGAGACTTTAAAGACCATCTTGTTGCAACCCCGCTGCCTTGGACAGGGACACCTTCCTCTAGACCAGGGTCCTCAGGGCCCCATCCAACCTGGCCTTCACCATTTCCAGGGGTGGGACAACCACAACTTCTCTGGGCAACCTGTACAAGTGCCTCATTGGCCTCAACGAAGAATTTCTTCCTGGTATCTAATCTAAACTTGCTCTTTCAATTTAAAGCCATTATGCCTTGTTCTGTCACTACATGCCCTTGTAAAAAGTCCCTCTTCAGCTCTCTTGTAGCCTCCTTTAGGTACAGGAAAGCTGCTAGATCTCCCTGGAGCTTCTCTTCTTCAGGCTGTTTGACCTTGTCTTCATAGATAGGTGCTCCAGCTCCCTGATTATATTCATGGCCCTCTTCTGGACTCATGCCAGCAGATCCACACCTTCCTTATGTTGGGGCCTGGATACAGCACTCAAGGTGGGATCTTAGGAAAGCAGAGCAGAGGACAAGAATCCTCTCTCTTGAACTGCTGATCATCTTCTTTTGATGCAGCCCAGGACATGGTTGGCTCTCTGGTTTGCAAGCACACATTGTTTGTTCATGTCCAGCTTTTCATCAACCAATACCGCAAAGTCTTTCTCCTTGTGGCTTCTCTCAAAGAAGAGCTACCTCATGATCTACCTGTCTCCTTCAAAGGGACATGGGAGGAGTTCTGGTCCCCCACCATCTCAGAAGCATCTTTCCGGTCCTCAGAGAAGCCCTAAGCACGACAGTCTGAATTTGGAGCTGATGCCTTTGTGACAGGCTAACTGACTGGGTGAGAAGGCAAGGCTCACAGAGCTGCCAAGAGACAGCGGCCAAGCCAGGACATGGCTCTGCGGTAGGAGGGGAGTCCCTGCCCTGGGAAAAGAGGAGTGCCAGGGACGACTCATATATGTTGTATCATTAGGTAAAACAAATAAATAATGTGTAGAGCAAGGAAGGGAGCTGGTTAGGCTTATGCTTTGGCATGCTGCCTAAGGTTTTGCGGGTACACCACGGGACATTTTTGAACCTGAGCCTCTTCTTACCGCTAACATTGGGACAAGGTACCTTTCTCCCACACAGTAAAATAAGGCTCAAGTGGGAATGCTTCCACTCAGTGCATGCAGCTCAGGAAGTACCTACAAGACATTTCCAGTGGCAAGAAATTGAGCAAAAGGAGCAGGAGACCTTCATGGATGAAAAGGAACTCCCCTGTCAAAACCCAGACTTAAGCAGGAGATACATGAGGTGGAAGCAGGGACAGACCCCCTGGGATGAATAAAGGGATGTTGACTGAGTATGCAGAAATGCAGCAAGGAAGGCCAAGGTCCATTTGGAATGAAATCTGGCTAAGGATGTTCAGGGTAACAAGAAGATCTTCTTTAAATACATCAATAACAAGAGGAATACCAAGGAAAATGTGGGTCCCCTGTTGAAAGGAGTGGGGACCCTTGCAACAGAGATTGCAGAGAAGGCTGAGATACTGCACATGTTCTTGTTTCAGTCTTCACTGCCAAGGCCAGCCCTTGAGGATCACTGACCCAGGAGACCAGGGAGAAGGTCTGGTCTCTTCCAGCCTTACCTGTTTTGTGATTCTTCTGCACTTCTGGTGTTCGCTCAGGCAGGATGAGCTATTCTGCCCAGAAAGGTCATTCCAGGTGATTGCTACAAGATGTGCTCCATAGCTGGTAAATGGCCAGGTGGCAATTCTGGTAGTCATGTCCTCAGATTGTCCACCTTATTGGTGACATATTCTTGAAATGAAAGTCTAATTAAATGTTAAGAACACCTGTTGGGTCTTTTGGCCTGACAAACATACCTTCCTGGTTGCATACTGATCTTCTACTGGAAGATGCAAGAGCAAGGAAAGGATAAGGCAATGCTGTGAGGGTCACTCTGAGAAGAAGCTGATGCATGGAATAGGCTGCAATAACTATCTTTGAAAAAAAGCATGATTTACATGGGATATATCTGTCAAGCTGCTCTTAATACTGTGGACACCATCTCCAATATTTAACGTCCATATGACACACAACAGGGCTCTGAAGACACTGCGGTTGTCTGTTCTAAGTATTTTATTCTCTTACAGTTCACCTCTTGATATATGTTAGGTTTCTGGGATTGTACCCCTCAACACAGAGGAAAGAGGACACGGTACCATGCATTTTAAATTGAGTACTATTGCTAAAGAGATCTGTGAAACCTGCACTGGCATACAAAGAAACCTTGAGCCTCCTCCAATGGGGTGTCTGCTTACTCAGAGTTGCTCAGGTTAGCCCTCTTTGGGGGTTAAACCCAGTTTGTGAACTATGACCCTTCTGAGTTTGCAAAGTCAAGGCTGAAAATCCCAGGAGAATGGGCTTTCATGCAGGACTGAGTACCCTTAGTTTCCAAAGCAGCAGAGACTGCACAGGATTTGCAGCTTCTTGTGGCATAGGTTAAACATGCATTCATCAGGGGCTTTGAGACTACTCACTGATAATGGCAAGAAATCACCAATGTGCTCATGTGAGGTGACAGAAACCCTGCAATCCCTCTCTCTTCCTCACTACTACCCATAGAGTGTACATGTGATTTTATTCAGATCTGAAAAGACAGCAGGTACATGAGAAGGAGAATTAATCTTTTCTAAACATCACCAAAAGCATGACCACCTGTTAGCCTTCTATATGAAGAAAAATCTTGGCCAGGATGGGAAACTATCCTATGTAAAATGGCATACTATTTTTACTGAAGCCACCAAGATTGTTATTCCATGCCTCTGAGAATAAACCAGAAAATTTGTTATTATCTGAGCTCTTTGCAGCCAGCCAGGTGTGGGAGGAAGAATGTATCAGCACAGCAGGGAGCCTGCAATAGTGCCATGCCTATTCTGTCAAATGGTCCATAGTGTGCACACCTAACCAGGTAGTGTTAGCGTTTGGGCAGTGGACATGTTAGAGTTTAGAAGCAGTGTTAATTAACTCTGTTATTTCTTACATATGCAGAGATGCCTATTAGCTCTGCCTCTGTTTAAAGAGAGGAAGCTCAATAAATGTACAAACAGAAAAATCTCTCCTGGAGAAAAACAGGAGAGACACCAGCAAGGGGTATGCAAAACATCTGAAGAATTACTCCCTTGGGAGAAGAAAACTTGTGATGACGCACTACTGAAGACTACAGTCCAAGCTGGTTTTTTAAGGCTTTTGGATTCCTTGCTCCTTTTCCTGACCTTTTATGAACAGATCAGGGCCTTCTTTGGAAGCACCATGGGAGGATGCCTATGTCCTCCCTGCCTTTCTGCTTGCAGCTTTTAAAGGCAGGCTTCTCACAGTTCTGCTAACTGGTATTTAATGACATGTCAACAATGGCACCTGATTAAAGGGGGAGATAACCCATTAAGTGGTGTTGTTTCAGAACAGATAACCTGCAATTTGGAAGCAATATGTATTTTAAAATCAGGGTACATTTTTTTACAAGTCATGTCAGGTAAATAAAGCTCTTGTCTCCTAGACAACCAGGACATTCACAACAGATCTTACCAGGCTTATCTAATTTCTTTGCTATTGTGTCTGTGTAATTAGGAAGAGAAACAACCATGCCCAGGGAAAACATCCTGACTCATCAAACACCATGTTTCCCTGTATTTCTTTTTCCCTCAGAGGCTGCAGGATTCTGAGGACACAGCAGTGCTCGAAACACTGACACTTGTTTTCAATGACGAAGTCAGTTCATGATTTCCATCCGAAGCTCCTGATGGATGGGATTGCATGCTCCTGTATTTGGTTTCCAGAGGAAAAGGGAAAGATGAAATTATGACATACTACTTCCCATCTGTGAGAGACTAAGCTCATTTTTTCCATCAGTGAATAATGGTCCACCAGTATATTTTCAGAGGAACTGTGCACTCCTGTTTGTTACCTTCTTGTACAAAGTTGATCACCCTATACCACATCCTGCCAGATGACAAAGGTATAACCTGAAGGGAATGTTGATGGCATTTCTGGAGATATGTGGTAATCCAAGATTACTAGTAAGCTTAAGATAACAGGGGCTTAAGCCCCATCCTGCTGAAGTACTAAGGAAAGCTTACTCATGGCTCACTATGGAAAGTGTAAGCATAACTTCTCCCTTAACAGTCACAAGATTAGAATCACTGTCAGCAGAATGAAAACTTACTGTCACCAAACAAAGGGGACAAAACGGGTGCAGGCAGAGTTTGAACCATCCTGTGGCACCCTTCTTCCCTCCCTGTTCATCTGGGTGTGCGCTCACGTAGATGCAGGGATATGTGGGTGTGGACATGGTGGGGAAAGTGGACATGCTGTTCATGTGATGGTGTTCTTACATCAGTAACATAAATACTGCTTGGCTCTCTGTGACATTTCAGCTGACCCAGACATCACTACTTCTACCACATCTCTTGGGAGCTGCCCTTGCAGCCTGCTAGTGTTATGAAGGGGATTCAGTTTATGCTTTGCTTTGTTCAGTTTAATCTAATCGCTCTTAACCATGAAAGTCCTTTAACCACACTAAACAATTACTCTTCCTCACTGGAGTTAACACCCATCAAATACTTGTAGATAGTTATCGTGCTTCCTTTAGTCATTGTTTAGCCAAGAAATACAAGGCTAATCCAACTTCTCCTGGTGTAACGCTGAACATGGGAGGAATAAAGCCAGCCTAATGGAGAACATAAGGCAAGCTACTTCAGCATAAAGCTTTTTAAGAACTTCCCTCTGGCAGATAATTCACAGCTGGCCTCAAAAGAGGCATTACTAGCCAGGAGGAGGGCAAGTCAAGAGGAGCTAAAAGATGATCTGATTTAGGGCTTTGCTAGCCAGGTTTTAGTGGTTGGGATGGTATAGGACAGATTCAAGTATTCCTCAAAGCTGAGCTCTCCCCAGACCACTGTTGGGAGTGGATTAACCATTTGCTAACCGTACTGCACTGCCTGGAAAAGTGTAAGCTGGACTGTCTCCATAATTTGTAGTATGAATAGTGTGAGATATTGTTCAGGGTCATACCCTGACCATTTTCAGTTTACTAGTATGCACACAGCCTCTGTCTGGTTTAAGGCTGCCCTAACTGAGCAGAGGGCTCACAGAAGACCTATGGTGGGCACAACACTTGGTCCCTGCTCTTGTAGGGTGCTCTCTTTGGGCCCCGTGAGCTCTGGGACCTGGATTTTGGAACATTAATCTGGAAGATCTTAGTCTGCTGTCTGTTACTGAGTTCATGTACCAATGCAACATCATATCATTTTAATTTCTCTTTCATGTTCTCACCCCACCTTCTGTCTTTTTTTTTTGGTTAGGGTTTTTTGGATTTTTTGTGGTTTTTGTTGGTTGGTTGGTTGGTCAGGTTTGGGGGTTTTTTTGGTTTTTTTGGGGGGGTTTTTTTGGTTTTTTTTGTGTTTTTGTTGGTTGGTTGGTTGGGTTTTTTTTTTAATTCCACCCCTTGCGCTGCTCCTAATACATTTAAAATGATCAGTCTCTGAATATTCAGGATTAATTTTTGGGATAGTAGGAACAGCACAAATCTTCAGAAACAGGAGACAGGAGGGACAGGATTAACTGGCTCCAGGACAGTCTGGGGCAATGTAGGAGAATCCCTTTTCACCAGGTTGGAGCAAACCTTTGGCCATGTGCATCAGTGCTCTGGCATTTCTTGCTAGGAAAAATTACATCTAACTGAACTTGTCATATTTGAGCTTCCCCACCCACTGAGGTACACAGTCATCAATACACTCAAAGTAAATACCTGCTCCCTTCCTACACAGCATACCTTTCTTCCTTCGCCAGGATACCACTGGGATCAGGTTGGTCCTGGTTTTCTATATGGGTGCTGCAGTTAGGCCTGCACAACTCCTGGGCCACCTGTCCTACTTGCAGCAACCTAGAGCTGTAGTGCTATTGCAATTTCCAGCAGCAACAGATTTCTCCTCTGGTCTTCTGAACAGCACCATGGAAATCAATGCCTCCAGCAGTAAACTAGAGAGTGAAAATAAGCCAAATATTTTCCTTGCAGTCTCTCTCATGGGCATGGCTTATAGACATAATGTCATATTTCAAGATGCACAGAGTGCTGGTTTAGTGCTGGAGGGCTTTGCAGAGCAGCCAGGCTCCATCTATCATCCATAGTGCCTACTAGAAGCAAAACCTGGAGCAAACTATGCTCATAGCTGTACCTCAAGTCTATTTCAAAGGACACTCGCTTGCTCCTTCCAAAGACAAGCCCAGGTCATTTATTAGTAGTGCAAAGCAAACAACTAGAGGGACCATGACTAAGGATGGTACTGAAGACTCACCTTTGCTAAAACCACTACAGGTGTCCCTTGAGAGGCACCTGACAATGCGAAAGTATTCAAAAGCTAAGTTCCATGGCACACCTCTGTGTATCTCAGCCCCTTTTCAGATAACACTTCAATATCCAATATCACCAGCCAAGCATGGTGAGCTTCTCCAAGTAAAGAGAAGTTCACTGTGCCCAGGGCAGCTGTTCATGTATGTTCCAACCTTTATTTCTTCTGGAGAGCTGAGTCACCAATGTCTGTACCTTGTAGTGAGTCTTCAGACATGCTTCTTGGACTCTTGCACAAAGAGACCCTTACCTCAACCAAGTTCAACAAAGAAGGAACAAATGACAGAGAAGTCCTTTCTCATATCCCTCTTGTATGCCCAGGGAGGAAGATGCTTCAACAGAAATGAGATGAAGTTACCAAGGCTTCCCTTTACCCCATTCCTCACCAGCTACTGGTTTAGGCCACTGGTCCCAGCTAGGATTGGAAAAGCACAAGTATGGTTCTAGATTTGGTCTTCATGTCTCCTGTGGGCCTGGTCTTTTATATCCACCACATTCTTTCCTTGGCTGGTTTGGGCAGCTCGGTTCAAAAAAGCTATCACTTGTGTTTGGCTTGCTTTTGACCTTATAAATTCAAGCTGTTTATTACAAAGGACTTCGTATTTCTCTGAAATGGCTCCATACTTTTCTCAATATTCTTTTCCTTTCATGCTCCTTAATAGTTTCCCCAAATGTTTTCCAAACTTGTATTTTTTTGGGCATGACTGTGTCAGGAATAGGAAGAAAGAGGAATACTTTGTTCTGAGTACAGATGTACTGGCTTATCCAGACCTAATTTTGGTAGGAGTCTGCCAACACAAGATGTCTGAGCCAGTACTTTTCATGTTGTCTGCTCATTTTTCTCCAGAGTGTCATTTTTCTAGGCAGTGTGGTTGGATGTGTTTCCCCCATCCAGAGGGCATACACAGGTTTGCAGTACAAAGGGGAGAGAGAAGGTGCCTTTACTGCATCAGTCCTCTTCCTGCAGAGCAAGGGAAGGATAATTTTTTCTCTTGTTTTTATTCAGACAAATGTTCCTAGAAATTTTGAGGCATTCTTCTTGTTTGTAACCACAATGTATACACTGGAGAGGTCCTAATAATCCATTAGGTTTAAATGATAAAAGCAGAAAATAACATCGTAAGACAGAAATGAAAAAGAGGCTGGCTATTATGGGTTAGATCTATATTTAGAACCTTGGACTCAAAAGCAGTATAAAATCATGGAAATTAAAAACATTATAGAGCATCCACTCCATATAAATGCAAGAGGTAATGCAGAAGGCAGAACAAACTGTTTTTCTTTTTTCCGGAATCCCTTTAACTGAGACGTAGCCAGGGATAGGTGCAAAGGGAATAGTAAGCAGTAAGTCCAAACTGAAGAGAGACCTCAGGAAGCAAAGAGAGATCAAAGATGATGCCTTTAGTTGTGTGTGCAGGGAGGGGACACCTAGAACATAACAGCCTTGCTTACTGTTCTGGCTCCTAGGCATATGGTGAGTAAATAACATATTATTAATAACTAGTCTATTATCATCTACTCATATCAAACAATGCTGAGGAAGGAACTGTGTAAATTAAAAGCACAATATTCTTTAATTACAATAATAATGTGAGGACACTCTGCCTTCCTTACATAATATAACAGCCAAGGTAATACAAGAAACTCATAATCTGATCAGTTCCTTGCATGGCATAATCTCCAGATGCCTCTACATAAAAGAAATATGTCAAAAAACTGTCACCTTTTGCAGCATGATGACACCTGCAGAGTCCCAGCCCTGTGCTGGGGGTGGACTCGGGGGCTCTCCCAAACCCACCTCTGAAGCATCAGGAGTCAACTGTGTGCCATGTAGGTTCCATGCAGCTGCCCTGCCGTTCTTGCTCACAGTGACAAGCTTTCCCTCTACCTGTTCAGCAACTGGCAAGCGGGAGAAATCAGATTCCGCCAGTGACTTGGAGGTGTCTCCTCTGCATGAGTCTTTGATGCATCCTCTGAAGGTTTACCTCTCCACACAGCTCAAAGGGCAATAAGTGGAGGCCCTTGCACAGGATGCTGTTCCCTCACTTGCTGTAGTTGTCTTAGCTCTCCACTGACCAGACCCAAAGCAGCGATATCTATGTAGAGGAATGATGTCCAGGATAATCAGAGCAGACAAAGCTATTTAAAATTAGCATTTTTAAATAGTTTGAAATCACCAAAGAGCCATGGAAAACTAAATTAGACTTGGACAAAACACAGAAAATAGTCCAAAGCTGAAATAAAGTCCAGAGCTGTCTTTTTCCTAGTTTCTCTAAGTAGGATAAATTCCTCCTGTTATTTATGAGCATTCTAATTCTCTGTCTGACTTTAATGATGCTGCCTTTGCCTAGGACAAGTACAGTCCTCTCCCTCCTCACTCCCCTTCCAGAAGTTTATCCCAATAACTACTATCAGAGTGCAATGCAGTTATGCCTGCATAAAGGGAAACATCTGGGCTTGTACAAGAAATCTTACTTCCCAAAAGTACTTAAAGCCTGTACAAATGGAAGAAAGAAAGAAAAAACTCCTGCAAGTAACAATGCTTGAACTCAAGGATAATCACTGAGTTTATCTGTGCATTGTACTTTGCAAAGTTCTTCCACTGTTTCCCACTGTTTAATTAGAAAATTTTAAGTATGAAGCAATTTGAGCTGCCTCTATATTTAAGTCTGAAAATTACAAGGAAGTAAACATGCTTCTGGGATGACCTATTACTATTTAAAACAGAGGAGGGAATGGAAAGCAAAGTTTATATACCCTTGGGATGCAGACAAAGATCTACGGCAATAACAATGGCATCTGCTGATGGTTTGGAGTCATGGGCTGTGAATTGCTTGTCTGTACAAAAAGAGACAAGGGTTCATGTGCACCTCAGAGTGGATTTCTTCGCAGAGAGGATGTGAAAAGGCTGCCTGTGGCCATATGTGGCTTGCCCCATATTAATATGTATGTATATACATAAAATTACAGTTTGTTGAAGAAAAAAAAATGCAATCTTCTTCCCATCAGCTGATGCACAGGTGACACTGTGCCTGAGTACAACAGAGTCTGCGTTAATTACCTTTCCCTGAATGGCATGCACTTTCTTCAGCATCCAGGTGCATGTACTAAAAGGGCATCTGTTTAGACAGTTTCTGTTCTTTTTCCCAGGTAGCATTTCTTCCAACAGTTCCTTCATTCTTTCCCTAGGACTCACTGCATCTTCCCTACTGCTGCCTGACATCCCTCAAGGAGCCATGGCCTCAGATTCCCCTGAGATCAGTTCTGCTGAATACTCAAAAAAGTTGGAAGGTTTGGGCTGACCTTTCCCAATGTGGGGCCTGATGCTACACAACTCAGGCTATGGGGTCTCATGAGACAGAGTCCACAGCAACAGGATGAGATGAAGACTTTTCTTATTCTCTCACCTTTTCTCCCCTCATTGTCCAGGTCTTTTTTTCTCTGTCAGCTTTATTAGCACAAGGGCCAGACTGGAGAATTGATCCAGATTAAAAAATAAGAAGGAGGGGGAAGGGTTTTGGCAGATGTTCTTTAAGCCAGATCTGTTCCTCAGTTCAATTCCTACTGCTGTGCAAATTGTGCCTGGGAGCTGGGGGACTGTGGTGCCATGCACAGGGACAGCAGAAGGACATATATTATGTCAAAGGAACACCTTATGTCAGCATGGAGATTTTATCTCATGAGGTGACATTATGGATTTAGGCACCAGAGCAAGAGTTGATAGTGATTGCTTGTACGTGCCTTTGGCTCTCTTAAATTAGATTTAAGCAATGTGGTTTGAAACAGCTAATTTAAGGAACACCTTGAAGAAAAATAAAACCTTTTATATTCAGCTTCTTTAGAATATACTCATCACCTTCTGATGCAGACAGACAGTGTAAATGGAGTTGATTTGTTTTTCGTAGCAAGTAAGTGTTAGTGATAAACAAAAAATACAAGTTTATCACTTGTTACAAAAAGTACTGGAAGAGATTTGAGAAATACCAGATGAATTACATTCCATACCTCACGTATGCTGAGGTAGCAGGCTGGATTCACTTTTCTCCAGTCTCATTCCTTTATGAACAAAAGTCTTCCAAAAGTGCTTCTAGAAAAATAACCTATAGAAGGTCTGTGCTGGTTTGGCTGAGAGACAGTTAATTTTCTTCCCAGTAGTTGGTATGGGGTTATGGTTTGGATTTGTGACCAGGGCAATG
Source organism: Pachyramphus minor (assembly GCA_013397135.1). Lineage (NCBI taxonomy): Eukaryota > Metazoa > Chordata > Aves > Passeriformes > Tyrannidae > Pachyramphus > Pachyramphus minor. The sequence continues at coordinate 209,900 of VYXB01007040.1, forward strand.
TAGATAATAAAGGGATGTTTTTGTTACTGCTGAGCAGCACTGACACTGAGTCAAGGCCTCTCACCTCACCCCACCAGCAAGGAGGCTGAGGGTGTGCAAGGAGCTGGGAAGGGACACAGCCGGGACAGCTGACCCCAACTGACCACAGGGATATTCCAGACCATATGGCATCATGCTCAGCATATAAAGCTGGACAAAGAAGAAGGACAGGGAGGAGGAAGTGGGGAGGTGGACATTTGGACTGATGGTGTTTGTCTTCCCAAGTCACTGTTACACACGATGAAGTCTTGTTTTCCTAGGGATGGCTGAACACCTGCCTACCCAGGGGACGTGATGAATGGATCCCTGGTTCTGCTTTGCCTGTGCGCTTAGCTTTTACTTTACCTGTTAAACTCTATATCTCAACCCATGAGTTTTCTTACTTTTACTTTTCTGATTCTCTTCCCTATCCCAATGGGGAGAGAGTGAATGAGTAGCTGTGCAGGCTTCGTTGCTCACTAAGGTTGAACCAGAATGAGGACCTAGCAAGAACCTAGTGAGAAAAGATAAAGAGAAAAAAGCTTTGGTTTGTATTATCAACTACCTCTGATCCTACTGTTTCAGTTGGTTTCTTCCACCTGGACAGTGGTTTAAGCTGTGTTCCCATCAGTTGGCCTGCTTGTGTACCAATAATGAGGCACAAGTCCAGTCATCAAGTGCCATGGCTCCAACCTAAATGATTTTTCAAATCCAAACATCACACTGAAGAACACCTCAGGCCATGAGGTTTCTGGTTTTCATTATTCAGGGTGTAATTTTTTTCACATTGTGCAACCAAGAAGGCAAAATCTAAAACCTGCAGGCAAGAAAAGGTCACATTTTCATGGAAAAGGGAGGATGATGTATGTATTTTATACAGCTTATTAATACCAGAGATCCAAAGAAACTGTTGAGCATAAAAATGTTCGATGTATATGAATAAACAACAGTGAGTTGAAACTCTCTGTTTCAACTCTCTGTTTCTGTTAGAAACTCTCCCATCATAGTCGTTGTGTCCCACTACCACCATGTCACCATTCAGGGTTTTACTTGTGTGGGGGAGATCCCAGCTGAGCTGGCTTTTCCATGAGCTTGATGGAGAGCTCTCCATACCAAGCTGAATCACAGATTTTCATATTAAACCTGAAAGCAAAGGATAAAATCTCATCCAGTTTTCAAGGCAGCTGGTTGATAAGAGAGTGGGTTCTGCTCTGATGCAAACAGGGCTCAGCAGCACTGCTGAAGGCACTGGCCAACAGCACTATCTCTCATTAAGTCTTGTTAATTATATTAGCTGCCTCTCAGCTGTTGCATGGGCAGTAGCCAGGAAAGGGATAGTGACAGGAGTGATTCCCGAGGAGGACTCTCTAAATGCACTAACACACGTAATCCTGCCTTGCCAAGAGGAACAGACCAAGTGGTCTTTGTGGTCCTTTTCTCCCATTTTGTAACACTGGTCAGACTACCTCAGCCAACTAATAGAGATTGCAGCAGAAGCAGCTGCAAATTCCAGATGGCAAAAGACATTTTTCTGAGCTGTCACTGGGCAACAGCAGGAGCCTGCCTGCACTGAGCTGGAGACAGGGTACACAGCTGCCCTGGGAGCACTTGGCACACATACCCCAAGGGGTACCAGAGCATCATTCTCCTTAGTGGCATTGTAAGCCACAGCTCTCTTTGAACCTGACCTGTTTGGGGTTTGCTGGCAAGGCTAGGGCCTGGGCAGGAATGCAGAGCAATGATGATGTAATTATTTTGAAGCCTGCCTGCAGGATGCACTGTACAGAAACAGAGGCCAGATGACCAGTGCTCCCTCTGCGCTAGCAGCAACCCTCACTCTCCAGGGAAGCCATCTGTGCCAGCTCAGTCAGCCTGGCAAGAGACCAGCCAAGCTCTGGTGTGATCCTCTGCCTCCCTCGTACCAAGTGCGAGACGTCGGGCTGCAGCACATGAAGAAGTTAATGGCAGGAGAGAGAAAATGAGCCTCACATCACAGACATCCCACTAACACAGGGACTGGGATCTTCCCCTAGGATGTGGCACCAAGTGAGACGCCTGATGTCATGGTTTCTCCTGCAGGTGTGCACAAGTAACCTGTCAGCACATGGACCCACCTACAGACACCCACTCCTTGTGCTGCTGTCCTGAGCCAGCCAGGCACAAGCCACATCCGCAAAGCTGTATCACCTCATTATGACACTGACACTGTTCCCAGGTGAGCAATGTCTGCTGGAGCTAATGAGCCTGCACTGGGTTCAGGGTGCCCCTGGGTGACAGGGCAGTGTGGTGAGGAAGGAGTGTCCATGTCAAAGAGTCTGGGTCCCGAAGGGTGCCAAGTTACCTGGTGGATTTGTCTCCCACTTCCCAGATATGGAAAAGTAGAGCACCCACAGACACTGACACTCTTACAGTGACCCTGAAAAAGGTCTGCTGCTGTGAGACAGGTCAGTGGAGCCACAGACATAGGATCTGCTCACATCTACCAACCCTTCCAGAAACTCAGGAGCATCTTGGATGGCACTAAATGTTCATATTTGTGCAGCTGAATCAAGACCCAGGTGCTCATTAGCCACAACAGGAGCTCAGATATTTGTGAGCACTCTCGCAAAACCCTTGCAAACCCCTTGCTCCCTGAGAGCCCATGCTCTGGCCAGGATGCCCATCTTGAGGAAAAGCCTCTCTTAATCATGTTTTCCTTGTGTGAACTTGAGCACCTGCAACCAAACTCCTTTAGAAATGAACAGCCCCCTTCTGGCAGTTGTGTGGCAGGGATGAAGGCCCTGAATTGACATGCCCAAGCTCACAGCATGGCAGCAAAGGCCTGGGAGTGTTTTACTTGGTCCAGCCTGGCTCCGTGATAGATAACAGCACCACGAGCCTGTAAAGCAGCAGCAACGCCAAAAACACCTGCCCAAATTCACAGCACTGTTGCAGCAGGGGTGACGTCCTCTCCCATACTAAGACCGTAAATCATCTTGTCTGTGAGCTGCTTTACGCTGATGATGCTGCCCTCGTCACCCACACAGAAGTAGCTCTGGACGTTTAACATCCTGCTTTGCAGAGACTGCAGAGCTTTTTGGGGTGGAAGTCAGCTTGAAGAAGACAGAAGTCTTCTATCAGCCTTCACCACAAGATGTCTTCCATCATCCCCATATCACCATTGGCAAATCAGAGCTCAAATCAGTCCAGCAATTTAATTACCTGGGAAACATCATCTCCTCAGATGGTAAGATTGATGAAGAGATAGACAACAGGTTAGCTAAGGCCTACAGAGCTTTCGATAAACACCATAAAACAGTTTGGTGAAACAAGCATCTGAAGAAGAGTACAAAGATCAGTGTATACAGAGCCATCGTACTGTCTACTCTTCCGTCTGAATCATGGGTCATTTACCGCCACCACTTGCAACTCCTAGAACGCTTCCATCAATGCTGCCTCCATACAATCCTCAATATCCACTGGATGGACTATGTGACCAATACGTTCTTGAACAGGCTGCAGTCACAAGTATCGAGGCCATGCTGCTGAGAACACAGCTGCGTTGGGTAGGGCACGTCTCCAGGATGAAGGACCACCGCCTCCCTAAGATCGTGCTCTACGGTGAACTTGCCACCGGCTGCTGCAAGAGAGGAGCCCCAAAGAGGAGATACAAGGACTCCCTGGAACAACATCTCAGCCTTGGCCTTATTGAACATCATCACTGGTCTATTCTGGCCTCCAGTCGGGAGGCCTAGAGACAAACCATCTATAACGCTGCTGCCTCCTTTGAGAACACAAGCAGGATCACTCTCGANCATCCTCTACACATTTTGATGCTTAAAAGGAAAATAAAAAATGGGAGAAGTAAAGATGACAAATCCTTCACCCAGCAGTTAATCACAGCTTTCTTGTTACCTCAGACCAGTGTCACCTTAACAAGTGATATAAGATAATAACAAAATTATAACAAGATAATAACAAAATATTATTTCATAAACAGAGGTTCTCTGACTTCCTCACAGGAGTGTGCTGATTCTTGGAGAGATGGAAAAGGACAGAAACATTCATAACTATCTCTGTCCAAAAATACTGATTTACCAGAAACAAAGAAAAAGAATAAATACCATCATAACTGTTAAAAACATTCAACTGAAAATGTTCCCTGTCTACAAAATTAGGAGTTCACCAAATGCTGATTGAAAGCATTCTAATTTTGAATATGACAAATTCTGAACTAGAAATAGTTTTTTATTTTATGTATTCAAAACTGAAATTTTGTTTTTCAAATTGTCCTTTCAAAGATAAAGTTTGTTTCCTCCCCAGGCTGTGTAAGTTTCACACAAAAAGGAGAAAGGACTAATACCTAAGGAGGAGGTAGAGCAGAACTTCTCTCCAATTTTTTTAAAACTGAAATAAAATATGGGAAAAAGAGGGGATAAAATCCTGGCCAATATTCATTCCTTTGAGCCTAGCAACAAAAGCAGAAAAAGAAAAGATGAAGAAAAGCCCAGGTAAGAAGTGGTTTGTGTTTTCACAGTCACATTATTACAACTACAACCAAAACCAATTTTTTTATTTTGATACTCAGAGCAATGTCAGAAGATACTTTTAAGATACGTTTCATCTCAATGTAATGACAAGGACAACACAGAGATGTTCTTCCAGGTGTCAGGGAAGTTTATAGTCCCATAGCAAGAAAATAACGTGGAAGACTTTGCTAGGATAGTGCCTGTGCGGTTGTATGAGACTGTTTCAAAATAGAGTATAAATTGGTAATATAGATCAATTTTCTGAAATAATTGAGGGCCATTAAGCTCAATATATTTCTTTTACTTGAAAATACAATACAGCAATCCCTTCTTGCTGAATGAATAACTGACATCAACTTCCTGCATTTCCCATCAGAAAAGGAATGAAACAGCAATGGGAGGTGGAAGAGAAAGATGGATTCTGCACACTTTCTCACCACAGACAGACCTGTACAGACTGGCAGGAAGGAAAGTTTGTATATTAGCTCCATCAGGTATTTATACACATTGAGAAGATCCCTCTGAGACTTATCTTCTCCAAGGAGAAACACTCGCAGCTCTCTCAGCCTGTGCTCATATCCAAGATGCTCCAGACCCCTACCATCTTGATGAGCCTTCATTGGACTTACTCCAATATGTCTATGTCTCTCCTGGACTGGGGAGTTCAGCACTGGATCCAGCACTCCAGATCTGTCTCACCAGTGTGGAGAAGAAGGGTAACATCACCTCCCTCAACCTGCTTGTTGTTCAACCTGTCACAAAAGCTGCTCTCCCCACTCACAAGTCCCTCCCCTGTAGGAAAGGGCCCTTCGTAGGTCTTCCTATTGCTGTCTCCACAACCCTTCCCACCTTTAGTAAGAAGTCATCTTTAATTTCTCCAGTCCTGATAGGTCACAGAGAGCAGCCTGCTCTAGCTGGGCAAATGGCCCTACATGAATCCCCTCCACAGTGGTTGGGCTTTTGTTTCCTGACCCTAGAGGAATCAACCAAGACATGGCTGGGGACCAGACTTCTCCCTCCTTCACCTAGAGCAGTTCTCGTGTTTCCCTGCAGCAGTGGGACAGGCTTTCCAAGGAAACATGAGATTATGAGGGGTTTGTTTTAGGGTAGTGTTTCTCTGTCTGCTCTAAAGAGCCAGCAAAATGCCCCCTAGAGCACGGCCTCTGGAATCTCAGTACATTATGGCAGGGAGAAATTTATCAGTGCACAAAGGAGGACTAACTACTACACTAATTGAAAATGACTTTAGGGGAATATAGGTCAACAGAGCATAATCTGACCCACAGTTTGTCTGGGATACAAAAGTTGGTACCTTGGCCACAAACACTGCCATAAGAAGTTCACAGATTTTGCATGGTTAAAATAGAGGATTGTGTTGCATTCTGAAAAGACAGGAGTGGTGCCAGCAGCCAGCGTTAATAGTTGAAGCCAGATGCTCACCCACCTCCCGCGCCTTCTCCCCAGAAAACAGGATGCCTTTCTTGTCTGCCACTCGCTGTTCCCGGCACCAGCTGATGAGGCGTCTCCTCCCCCGGTTGGTACAAAATAGACGGCCATCTTCCAGGAAAGGCACAAATCTTCTTTGACAAGCAGTGATATTAACAGGGATTAGGGAATGCAAGAGCCACTGCCAGAATTGAACAAAGGATGCAGCCCAGTCTGCCTGGCCCTGGAAGCTTTTTAATCAAGATTAAAGGTTACATTGAGGATGGGGCTGTATTTTCAACCCACCGTGAAACCACACGCTCACCCATTTAGAACAGGGATTTCTGAGCAACTGGCAGCCGGCGATATGTGCGGGCTCACACCAGCACCGATCCTCCCTAATCCCAGGAACAGTATGCAGCGATGGAAAGGGAGCATTGTGGCTGACAAGGCAGCTAGTGAAGGCATCATGCCTGCTGGCTTGTATTGCTTCCCAAGATTAGATGGGATCACAGCAGAAGATATCCTATCAGAGCTCCCTTAGTGTGTGGATGGCAGGCAGAGCCTTGACTTCAAACCCCACGGAAACCTCTTTGTCAGGAAAAGATTTTCCATTCTCTCACAAGCAGTGAGTTTGGTAACTTGCAAATGACTTCCATCCCTAGCTCCTCATCTCCACCCATGTTCTCTTCTTGTAGCAAGTTCCCGTTACATACCCAAGTTTAGGTCTGGACCTGCACAGGCAGTGAACAAAAGCGCCTGCAGATAACAAAATCCCATGTCAGTGGAATTTGTGGTTTCCAGTGTTCTACAAAGGTTATTTTCTAGATGCATTCAAAATATTTTTTTTCTTATATTTGATCTCTTTTTCTTTTAAAAGACCATCAGAAAGATTTGCCAGGAATTTTTTTCTGGGATAAGAAGTCATAGATTGAACTCTTAGTAAGCTGCTGTATGAGTACCATGATCACATTTGTGACACTTGATGCTGAAGTTTCAATCTCTTGAAGCCATGTATGAGTTAATATAACCACAAGATCATATTCAAAGAATTAGAAAAGAAAAATCTTCAGCTTTTGCGAGGAGTATAATTGCTCTGAATGCCACCTAATGTGGATAAACTCTCTAAAACAGTCAGGCCAGGTTCCATTTCAGCTGTGGCGAAGTGGGTCTTGGTGCAGGGGTTAAAATTCTTATGGGAAGCTGAAGAAACATTCAGGCTGAGCTTTCTTCACCACAGCTGGGCTGCTGCTGGCACCACAGCTGAACTGGCTGCAGTGTGAAGTATGTGTACAGCAATGGGTGTGAATGTGTGTGCATACATTACCACACGTGTGGTGAAAATCCTCTGTGTGTTTTAAAATGCCACCCTATCGATGTGATATCCATGTGATATGCTGAATGATGAAAACAGTAACATATGAAGTTACACACTGACTCTTGCCTGGGTTTGAAGCTGGTTACACCCAGCCTTTGGTTTCATGCAGTTTCAAATGAAGGTTTTCTTCCTCATCCTTAGAAGTGCCTCTATAGTCAAACAGAGAGGGGGAGAGGGAAAGAAAATACAGACAAAAAGAGGGATGATTCAAGGCATCCACATACTCAGTCATCCCTGGTTACTAGGTGTCTGTTACCCTATATCAGTCATATGTGGACAGCCATTATGTACATGTGTAAATAATCACAATTGCTGAGCCCCTCGTGGGTTTTAGCAAGAAAAATTGCCTGTATGAAATTGCCACAGGATGTGCCTTATTCTCTGGTCTGTATTCATTATTCTCTTGTATAAAAATTACATTTACGTAGTCAGAAACAATGCCATGAGATCTAGGCCAGCAACCGCACACCCCAACTAACCAGGAAGAAAAGCCAAAGCAAATATTCCTGGGTTCTGCAATACACAGTACACACTGGATAATTACTCACCCAAAATATTCGGAGAATAACAAAAACAGTATTAAAAGAAAGAACTGTCAGGATTGGTTCATGAGCCAATCAGCAGCCAAATGTTGAACTAACAAATTAGTCTTTTGAATCAGTTGGTCGCAGGGGTCTATTCAGTGCTGTGGGGGACTGTGGGTCCCTTCTCACTGCTGGTGCCCGCCAGAGGGGCAGTGGGTGCCAGAGCAGACCACCTTTCCCACCAGTGTTTAATAACCACTCTGCCTATTTCAGCACAGCCTGCAGTGCTAAGAGCTCTAAAACCGCAGCACTGAGGACGGCAGCTGCCCTGAGAACCCCAAACTCTTACCCTGCAAAGCAGCTCCTGGGCTTTTGCCAGCCACGTAGCACTGGGCCCGCTCCTATATGTGTGTGAACTCACTTCCTTCAGTGCAGTACATTTTGTGACTCCTCAGCATGTTGAAATAAATAAGGTCGCTTGCACAAACACACCCAGTTTATCTTCCTTGCTGCCACCAGCTCTCACCCTCTCCAAGTATGATTGCTATGTCCTCACTACGTAACCTGTTCCGACATCTTTATTCTGGTCTTCCTCCTGGGCTAAGCAATGCTGTCTTTGCGTTGCAGTCAAAATGAATCCCAAGAAGTGGTCTTGCAGCTGGTAAGAAATGAAATACCGTGATGACTTGAAGGCTTAGGAGAGGGCAAGGGTCAAGTGGATTACCCTCCTCATATAGCTCACAGGTTTTCTATTAGAAAAATCCCCCTCTAGTTGTCAAGAAGGCAACTTACAGAGATCACAAAGACAGTTTCCTCTCGAGTCAGCACCTCTCATCTCTTCCCTTTGTTCCTGCCTCCCACTAACCCCCACCAGTAAAAATCTCTGTATGGGTTACTTGAGAGCAGGTTGCAATTTGTAATACTAGTATAATTTAAATAGGGGAAGTGGTCTTCCAGGGACTCAAGATGCCTGTTATAAGTAACACGGCCTGAATTAATGTATCATGTAAGCAGACATGGTTGCCTCTGGATTACTTTTGAGAAAAGAGTGGTGCAAGGGCATTTCAGCAAGATACGTACTGGGGTGAAAGGAGAAGATGGGATCTAGACTTTCTTTGAGAGTTCAGTGCCTGAAACTAACATATTTGCCTACTAACAGATTAACTATTCTAAAAAAAAAACCCAAACAAACACACAAACAATCAAAACCCAACGAACACAAACAAACCCCCCAGCAACCCAAACTCTAAATCTTGCTACTTCAATGCATCTCGGTATTGAGATCTCACCATCCCAATATAACATTTTCATTGCCTATTCTTCCATTTTCGAATCATGTTCCCTGTACAATAATTACTTTATACTATCATTACTGCAGAAGAAAATCTATTACCTACAGTAAAAAAAAAAAAAAAGGGAAATGTTTTTTAAAGTGAAATTAAATTTTTCTAGCAGTTTCCTTACTAAATCCTAGATAGCTGTGCCAAAGCCACAGCCATTGATATGAATAGAAGTTGCCACTAGATAGTTGTGAGTTGATTTGGTCTCTGAAGCACGTGATCTGCCCAGTGCAGGGAAGTTTATCTAATAGAGCACTGTGATGATTTGTATTTAGCACTCCAGAATAGCTCATCAGGAATCCTGTAGCAAAGAGAAAGAAGAGTAAAAACTGTCATGACAGCAGAAGATAATTCTCTTCCTGAGACAGGCATGAATCTAATATCATACATCAAACAGGGGCTACTAGCTGGCCAGATCTGCACTCAGAATATTTACCTTGATATAATTGAAAGAATCTTTCAGCTCAGCTTAGTCTTTTAACAGACTTGGGATGTGCAGCTTTTGTTTACCTACAAACTTTCTGGTGAGAATTATGTTATGAAGAGGCTTTGTTTGCTGTGTTTTGCTTTTATAATGCTCTGCTGGTCTCTGTTTTGCTAGCATACAGAGCAAAGTTTTCTTACAATCTGGCATGACTCCATTTCTCTGTTTTCTTCTTACAGCAGAAATTTTGAACTCTGACAGTTCATGGTTATTCCTGATATTCCCAGCTTACCTTGTTATTGCTCAGGGCTGCACATTGGCCCTAGTCTCTGAGAGAAGCTCACGCCTTGAAATAGGAGTATGAACTAGGATTCATCCATCCCCACTTAGGTAGATCTCTGGAGGAAAAAAGCAGCAGGGCTGAGCTATAAGGCCTTATTCAGAACCACCTTCTTGAGACAGTTTCACTGCAGATGAAACATCTCCAAAATAAGTATAATTGCGCATTTTCAAAATTGGAATAATGCAGCTGGGTACCTGTCTCCCAGTAACAGAGGGCTATCCTACCACACAGACATCTTTGAATATCCACACAGAAAATGACATATCACAGTACTGCAACTTACAGTAATAGGAGAAAATTTTGATCTTTGCTCCCCTATCTCAGTTCACAAGGCATACTTCATGTGCATGGCTGGAGGGGACCATCCAGCATTTGTGCTTTTATTGTCTAGGAGACTTAGTCTCCAGCCTGAGTTTAGTCCAACACACATTTTACCATCTGCTCTATTTCCTATGTGCCTATGAGATCATTTTTCTACATGTAAAATTATAACATGAAGATTCGCATATGCTTACACAGCTTATTTCTATTATTATTTGTTCAATATTGAGAATTTCCTTGGCACAATTTAGGGCCCAGCATGAAGATGCATCAAGCCCTGAAGCCATGCTTCATGTGAAATACACCCAAAATGGCTATTCTGGCTGAAAGAGCAGTGTTAGGAATTTTAAACCACTTCCCCTCCTTTGAGTTCTGAGCAGATTCATGACATTTCTGGCAATGCAGCTTGAAGAACCATTCACAGCAATTTGTGCTGCAGTCATCACAAAAGCTTTCTTTTTTTTACTCATGCAAAACCTGATTTTCAGTGCAAAATATGCATTTCAGCAAGTTTAAGATAATCCATAAACATTTTGGAACATTATTTCAGAACAAAATCGTAATAATAAAATGTCACTGTTCATTTTTTAGTTGATAGCTATAATAATGTTGGTTGTTCACAAAGAAGCTCACTTCTTAGCAAAACTTGTAAAACTCATTTTTCCACTTCTAATTTATTGTGTTATTCTCCTCAGCCTACATCTACGATGTTCTTTGCAACAGCTCTTACCGAGAGCTGAAACATAACATGGCTGAAACAGAACTCCCTGTTCTCTTTCCCCTCTCTTCCTTTCTTAGTTTCCATCCTCTGTTGTTCTAGTTCCTTGTCTCTTCTGGAGGCAAGGGCAGAGGGTGACTGGATGCTGTCCCAGATTCACAGGATGCCACGTGGCCATCCATGTCCTCTCTCACAGTCCCACTCTATGTGCAGAGGAGGATTTGTCTCACCTCCCTTGACGTGTCTAAAATACAGATGTCTATATCTATGGTATATGCCTGAAGCTCGTCTCAGTATCAGTAGGAAGAAACAGGCACGTATAAAGTGTAATTCACCTCATCCTAGATAGGCTAGTGCCCAAAATAGGTCAGGTGAATCATGGCTTCAGAGTGATGTGCTTTGCTGACCACATAGACAGCCTAGAGGTTTAGTGTTAGCTGAGACAAAACCTGTCCTTAAGCATCTTTCCTTTATATTGCTATTCTGCCTATTTTCCTGTTGCTCCCAGCACATTATCCTCCTGAATGATCTTTCATCTAGCTTTCCTTCTCGTAAGTGGCAATGCCCAAAGAAATGGTAACTTTTCTCCAGCTGCGGCTTTGCAGCAATTTCCCAGCCTGGGCTTTCTTCTGAGGTATATCACTGATGTGGCATTTCATGAAGTGCCTTCCAGAAATCATTTGTGAAAGCTCGCAGCTTATATTTCACAACTTTTCTCAAAACTCACCTCTACCAGGATGTGTACACTGCAGCTTGACTGTTGGTAGTAGCTAAGTAGGTGGTCTGAGTCATTAAAATTCTTCCTCTTGTATATTAGCACCACTACCACCCCCCCCCCCCCCCCCCCCCAAAAAGAAAAAAAAAGTTTTAAGAGTGAAACCTGCTATTATCCTATCAGCAATACGCTAGTGCTGGTAGAGCCATGGACTCAAGCCCCTCAAGTCTACAGGGTGGGTTTATATAAGGGTTTACAGTAGCTTTCTGACACTGTGTGAAGGGCAGCATAAATTACAATGAAGAAATAGATCAACAGGATAAAATGGCTTTACTTCTTTAAATAGCCCTTATAGGCACCAGCACCCCTCTACGGATTTAAAGGAGTCTTTTCTTCTTACTCCTCCACCTTCCTCATTTTAAGCAGGCAGCAGTGAATGGAATACACATTGTGCAACAGCATTGCCTCTTCATCAGGTTACAACACTACAGAAAAGAAAAGATGAAAATTCAAGTGAAAATCACTCCTGCTTCCAGCCTCATTCTGCCTCGGAGTTCCCCCTAATAGCTGAAAGGGATTAAGATCTTAAATAACTTGCTGACAAAACCACTGTACAATAGGACCAGTTGGTAACATTGGAAGGAGATGTTCAGCTTTGTTTTTCTTCAGGCTCACAGAGGGTCTGACTAAAATGCAACTATTCTCCTCACCCATAATTAAATGCAAAGCCTGATCCAGTTGCAGGAACTCCCAGAACAGGTTTCTAAGAGGGTGATTTTGGAAGCCACTCTTCCAAGCTGGGTACAGTGGGTACTGGCAAATATCTGCTTTGGCAGAAAAAGAGCTTGTTAATCTGAAGTGTCAAGTGCCCACACATCTCATGGAAATCCATGAGATCCAAAAATCCAAGAAAATAAAAGCTGGGAAAGATCTTTGCCTTTGGGAGTCAGCCCATCCTGAAGAGGCTGAGGGCTTACAGAGAAGTTGCTTAGAAGTTGCTTTCAACTCTCACAAAATCTCAAAAATAGAGGTCCAGTACTTAGAGTGTCATCCTATTGCAGCAGTGTCTGTGCATCCCAGCTGGTATCAGGACATGGCCACAGCAGTTGGTAGGGATCCCAGATCAAAATGAGCACGCAGGGGCAAGTGTGAAGCTGAAATCCTGTTGAAATTAATAGGAAAAGAGACAGGACAGCAAAACCACAGAAATCTGTGCTGCTGTCCTTGTATTCTAACATTGTGCAGACTAGGGAGAGAACAAGCTCAAAGAGAAGCAAGTCAACTCAACTTTCTACACAAGAGAAGGATGTAACTAATTATAGGAGAGGGATTAAATTTCTGCCTACCAGTCTTCAAGAGTAAAAAAATATCTGTGGAAGGTACCCAGAATACCCCTGAACATCAGAAGTTTTTGTTTAGTATCGCCTGGTGCAAAGTAATAAAGAAAAATCACTGCAGTTGTTACCAGCTGCACTTCTGCTGCAATTTGAAAGCCAAGGCCATCTCCACGGCAAGGTTAACTGTACAAACCAAGGACCAACATCCATTGCTCCTATTTGTAGCTCACATTGCAGGTCTCCTTTCTACATGGGTGGTAAGAACCATCTGGTCTCACTCAGACATTTATAGGAAACTTGTCCAGGTCAGAACAAGTTCTTTCCAGGATATTTTTCTAGTTGAGAAAGTGAAAGAGGATCCTTCTGAGGGAAAGCCATCACACCCTAAGCTCAGCCAAATGAACCTTGCTTTCCATGGGTGGTAAGGGGAACCTCAGACTTTGCCATCCAATGAGTGACGTGATGAATCCTACACATAGTATCTAAGCCTTCCACGCCTTCGCAACGCCACTGCTGAACCCTTTAATGTAGTTGTTACTGTGTTTTGGAAACTACAATCCGAACAGACAAGATTACCCACATCAGTATCTTCTCTGTAATACTGGCCACCCATGATTATGCTTAGGTCTATATCAGGACCAAAACCTTAGTTATGCCTCAGCTTTGGAAGTCTCACACCCCTCTATGGTTATCCTGGTGCATATGATGTCTTAGATGAAGAGGCCCAACTCTCATTAAAGAGGAATGGTGTCCATATGAGACATTGCGATCAGCCTGTCGCTCCCTCTCTTCTTCAGTAGATAGTCTGGTGGTTCCTACAGAGACAGCAATCGTAAGGATCACTTTCCAGTTCCACCTAGCAGGGTTGGTGCATGCCTTCAAGCCTTACCCAGGGCTCAAGATGTTACCTTTAAAATGTGTTGCAAACATACACATCACCAGAGACTTAAAGCTGCTCTTGCTTGTGCCTCATTAAGTTGCAAGGCAATAACTGTCAGTGATAACAACTATGAAATCCACAGTGACCTGACACATCTGGAGTCAATGGGTACTTGTGAGATGCTTCTGCCTGTGGCCTTATGCTACCTGCATAGAAACATTAGGTTAGAACAACAGAAGAGCAAAAAAGCATTGATACCAGGCACACACTGAGAAGAGAGTGCCTTTCCTCTGTGGTAATTTACAGTTTTCAGGTTTGTTAATCAGTTTGAGGTCATGTTGTTTTAAAGTCTTTTCCCCAAGAACAAATACAGTATGAAAAGTCTCCTAATGGACTCCTGTAGACAGAGTCTAACTTCGGGTAATAGAAGCAGCTGGTAAACATATTCACAAGCTATATAATGACAAACCTCAATATTCACTCACACCCCACTAACTCCACCATCAGCATTCACCCTGAGCTTCCAACAGCAGGGGTGAGGGACCCTAGGGAGCTAGGTGGGGATGTTCCAGCCATGTGCCTGGGTACACCTGGAAGTGAAGACCAGGGCTGGGTGGCAGCATGCAAATAGTGGTACTGCCCAACTCTGTGGAGAGGCTAAATCCAGCACTGGACATTTAGATTCATGGAATTATTCAGGTTGGAAAGTACCTTTAAGATCACTGAGTCCAACTGTTACCCAGCACTGCCAAGGCTACCACTAAACCGTGTCCCTAAGTTGCCACACCTACGTGGCCTTTAAATACCTCCAGGCATGGTGACTTCACCACTACAGTGCACAGCGTGTTCCAATGCTTGATAACACTTTCAGTGAAAATTTTTTTCCCTACTACCCAATCTAAACCTACCCTGATCCAACTTGAGGCTGCTTCCTCTTCTTCTACCACTTGTTACTTGAGAGATGAGACCATCTCCCCCACTACAATCTCAGGTAGTTGTAGAGAGCGATAAGGTCTCCCCTGAGCTTCTTTTTCCTCTGGGTCAATTAACCCCAGCCCCCTCAGTTGCTCTTCATAAGACTTGTGCTCCAGACCATTTCCCAGATTCATTGCCTTTCTCAGGACTTGCTGCAGCAACTCAGTGTCTTTCTTGCAGTGAAGGGCACAAAAGTGAACGCAGAGGTGCTGCTTCACCAGTGCTGAGTACAGAAGGACAATCATTTCCCTGGTCTTGCTGGCCACACTATTCCTGATACAAGCCGTGATGCCATTGGCCTTCTTGGCCACCTAGACAAACTGCTGGCTCGTGTTCAGCTGGCTGTACACCAGCACTCCCAGGTCCTTTTCCGCCAGGCAGCTTTCCAGCCACTCCTCCCCCAGCCTGTAACACTGCATGGGGTTGTTGTGGCCAAAGTGCAGAACCCAGCATTTCGCCTTATTGAACCTCATACAATTGGCCTCAGCCCATCGACCCAGCCTGTCCAGATCCCTCTGCAGAACCTTCCTACCCTCCAACAGATCAACACTCCCACCCAAATTGGTGTCCTTTGCAATCTGAATCGATCCCCTCATCCAGATTGTTGACGAAGGTATTAAACAGGACTGGC
This sequence comes from Pachyramphus minor, assembly GCA_013397135.1. Classification (NCBI taxonomy): domain Eukaryota; kingdom Metazoa; phylum Chordata; class Aves; order Passeriformes; family Tyrannidae; genus Pachyramphus; species Pachyramphus minor. The sequence continues at coordinate 225,437 of VYXB01007040.1, forward strand.
CCCAAAACCAAGCACTGGCTAACACTACTTCTGACAGGCCACCAACTGGATTTAACTGCATCCACCACCAATCTCTGGGCCTGGTTATCCAACCTGTTTTCTGCTCAGCAAACAGTGCACCATCCAAGCCATGAGCCATCCTCCATGAGGATGGATATTCTTCTTACTCCTCCTTGTGTTTTTGATGTATTTATAGAAACATTTTTTATTGTCTTTATGGCAGTAGACAGATTAAGTTCTAGTTTGGCTTTAGCCCTTCTAATTTCTTCCCTGCATAACATCACAACATCCTTGTAGTCCTCCTGAGTTGCCTGTCCCTTCTTCCAAAGTTTGTAAACTCCTCTTTTTTCCCTGAACCTGTTTCAGTCTTTCACTCTGTCGTCACGCTTATCTTTTTGCCCACTGACTTGTCTTCCAGCACATGGAGACCACCAGTTCCTGCACTTTAAGATTTCCTCCTTGAATGTCCAGCCCCTTTGCCCTTCAGGACTGCCTCCCAAGGGACTCTTTCAATCAGTTTCCCAAACATGCCAAAGTCTGCCCTCCAGAAGTCCAAGGTTGCAGTTCTGCTGACACCCCTCCTTCCCCAAGTACCAAAACCTCTGTCATTTCATCGTCACTGTACCTGAGACTGTCTCTGACCACCACATCACCCACCAGCCCTTCTCTGTTCACAAGCAGCAGGCCCAGTGGGGCACCTCTCCTTGTTGGCTCCCTTGCCATCTCTGTCAGCTAATTATCTTCCACACAGTGTGTACTCCAGGAACCTCCTGTGTTGTATTTCCAGCAGACATCTGATAAGCTGAAATCTCTCACAACAACAAGGGGCAGTGATTGTGAGACTTTTCTCAGCTGATTACGGAATATTTCGCCTGCCTCCTCACCCCGGTTGTGCGGTCTATAACAGACTCCCACCAGGATACCTGCCTTGTTGGCATTCCCCCCTGATTCTCAATTCTCTCATCACCATCTTTAACATCTAGACAGAGAGAAGATACAAGCAGAGCCTGGGACTGATTTTCGTAGAGTAAACTGCAAGAATAGGTCAAGTTGTCGGCTGCTATTAACCTTAGCAAAACCTGCGTCTTCCAGTTCAGCCTCAATTAATTCATATTGTGTTTGAGAGTCTTTTTATTACACTGTGGAGTTACTTGGTCCTACGTCCAGCCTGGCTAACCTGCCTGTCTCTTCTCCTGCACCATTTAAATGCCATTTTTATTTTTGTGGTTGACTGGCTAGTGAAAGGATGAACGAATAAGTGTTTGTGCTAACTGATCTATACGAATATGCCTCATTAAGCAGGACGTGGGATGATATGATTTTGATGTGATCCTGACTTCCTTTGGAAATTTATTTTCTGCTAGAGAAAAGTAGTGAGAAACATAGGATGTTAAGTTTGATCCTACTCTCCTCATTTTGAGCAGCTTGCTTAAAATTGTATCAAAAAAAGATGCACTTCCAGAAATCAGACTTATTTCAAACAAAAACACAGGGCTTAATTTTTTTTATTTACGGTGGCCAGCATGGTGCAAGCAAGTTTTTCCAGCTTGTTACTGAATGGCATTGTATTCCCATTAGAAAATCTGTCCTCTTCTTCTTCAAGGAAAAGAGGACCCCAGAACACAGATGTGTTTGAGTCTAGTATCAACTAACATGGTATCAACGCCAGGCACCATGGAACAGGCCCTCAAGTCTGCTCTAGCATTACAATGCTGTGCTTCTCCTCATCCCACTGCTGCCTAGTGAATTCTCTGTCCTCAGCCAAGAAACCAGGCTCCCTCCATACAAGGGCTGATGGGAGCTGGGCATCCCAGCTACATTCCTAGCCCTTCCAAGGACTAGGAAAGAACAGAGATCCTGGAACCCGGCAATACTCAGTTCCCAGCTCTGCTTTGATTACTCCAACCTGCTCTCTCCAAGCCAAGTCTACTATCCTGAGAAATAGTTCTGAGCAATGGGGACTCAAATTAGCCCATCACCTGGGAAGCCAGTTTCAGGTCCTGACTCAGAAACATAGACACAGTCTTCAAAAACAGCCAAAAAGTAACTGGTAGGACTGAAACCGTAAGACAAGTCCAAGAGAAGATTTCCCTTTGCTTGGGACCATAAAACATGGGTGTGGGAGAAGTTCAGGCTCAAGCTTTTGTGTTGAGTCAGAGCAGAAGCTTGTCAGGACTGAAGTCTCCATTAGTCATTACACAGCTGTGTGCTGTGGCTGGGCAGAATGGCTCCAAATCTCTCATTTTGGAGCTCTTTGATTTTATATACATGATTAAATATTCATTGGACCAAAAAGGAAAATTGATCAACTGATCAAATATTAAAGGAAACTGTAATGAGAGATAGGGTTGGCTTCAACTGGAGAAATATGGATCCAGATGTGCATGTAGGCCATATCCCAGTCCTATATAGGGCACATTTCTAGTAATAACCTGCCTTCTTTCCTGCCAATCTCAAAAGGAAAACCTGGATCTGCAGGCCAGACAACTGTCATTGCAGACTTTGGCCAGAGTCCTGCCAATGACAAATAGATGATCAGAATTTAGATGGACAGTCATTTAGATCCACAGAGCAGCATAGGAATTTCGGAAACATCTGTCTCAATAGCAACTCAGTGCCAATAAGCAGTGAGAGGACTCCTTTCTCTTCTCTTATTGTTGTGGGATGTCTGTCTCAAGCCTCCTCTGAAAATACGCCTAAACACATGACTTTTGCAGCCCACACAAGTGACCACATTTTAATTCTTTCAGGCCATGAAATAGAAAAAGTTTACAGGGCTTGGAACCTTCCTGCAAAAGGAAAATAAGATATCTCCAGTACTTCTGAAAAAAGAAATACCCACTTCCATCCAGGCAAAGCACTCATTGACTTGCATGAAAAGGAATAAGAAAAGCCTTCAGGAAATAGCTAACAGTCTCCAAGTCTTTCCCTTGTTCATTTTCACAGACTCTGCCTTTCTTCAGGGGGAGAAATGTCCCTTTTAAATGTGTCTGACCTTGGGCTCTGTTCCTACAAACATTGATTCAGGGAGGTACTTTGTTGTTATTTATTCTGAACTAACGACTAAACTGGCACAGCTCTGAAGAAAGGGTATATTAAAAGCCCAGTATCCACAGGCTTGTTCCTGTTCCCTGCCCATATTCTTCTTGCCCTTGGCTAACCGTGAATTGCCATAAAAACTCTATTTTGGCTTAGCTGGGGTAAAAGCTGACCCAAAACCATGTAGCCCCAAACATCTCTTCTTTCCATGCACTCTGACGCAGAATGTACAGTTTTGCTTCTTCATATATCTACCGAAATCCACAGATTTTTAAGATTTATAAGCTGTATATTTCTGGCAAGTATGGCTGCCTGTGTTTATATATCTACCCATATATTGAAGCGTACCTACAGCTTCCTACTACACTGAACATGCCCATGAATTTTGTCTGACGCCAAAGCCATGGTGCACAGAAGGGCCTGCAGCACCCTCCTAAATGCTTGCACCCCCACGTCTAGGCACTGTTCAGGAGGGCAATAATTCATGCAGACTCCACCAGTCCCTGGACCAGTCCAACAGTTTTGCAGAATAGACAGTCACGCTCCAATGTCCAAAACAGTCTGAGGCTTTGTTTCATTTACCAGTTTAGGGACAGCCTGCGAGATCCAAGTCACAACTGACTCCTAACTGAATTGAATCCAAAGCTCAATTTGGCTGAGGCAGCCAAGAAAACTTTTCTCAAGAGATTGGTGACATTTGCTAGAGTGGGAAATGTGGGTCCTCAGCTTTTTGGATCCTTGGGCTTAGTGCAGCCCACAGCAGAGACTTAGAGTTGATGCAGTTTTCACACTTGCAGTTCAACATGTGGCTGCACATGTTTGTGGCTAAAAATGTGCTTTCTCCATAATGAAACTGGAATCAATAACCAATCAAGGCAGAATGTGCTTCTGTGGAACAGCTTAAAATAGGGTTTCTTTCTTTCTTTCCTAGCAACTGCTCACAGTGAGCCCAACCTTTCATTTCTTCCACTGAGCTGAAAAGAGCTCTGCAATCACATCATTGCAGCACAAGGCAGCCACAAATATTCCACATCTTTTAAAGCCAGAGAAGTACAGGGAACTAAAAGGCAGCAAGCTGTTCTGTACAGTAGAAAAAAACCCACACTCTTGTGCCCATAAAACAGCAGCAGAATTACCAAGTTGAGCGCTCCAAAGTAAGGCATGTGTAAATTAAGGTTGCTTGTGTAATATTATTTCACATCCCCCACCTCCCTCTGCACATATGCAACCTCAAACAGTCCTTAATTATAAGAACTGCATTCTACTTTTTACCATTGTACTTCTCTCACTCTGTTCCCAGCACTTGATTAATGAACAGCAATTCAATATCTTGTTTTCTTCTCCAACACATGGTCTCGTGCTTCATTACTTCTCAAACCCTCCTCAGAAATCTCCATGGATCACGTAGGAATGGATTTTTTTTGTAGGCAGTTATCACTTGGCCAAATTTGGGTAGCTTTTCCGAAGGAGGTGAAGAGGTCAGGCATCAGACACAAACTCACTGAATCCAGTTCCCTGTTCCAGATTTTAATGGCACTCTGAGTCCTCAGGAAAAGGTAGCAGTGGTTTTCCCTGAGGACAATACAACTTATTATTTTTCTAAAATGTATGTGAGATCATCCCAAGGAAGTCTTCTGTGAGGGTCTGATCCTGATGCTGGATACGAAGTGGTACTCTGTGGCTTGCTTCATGCTATGGCTGAATGTGCCATCAGCTGGTAAAACCACACCTAACTCCCTTTGGGGAAGGTGGTACAGGTGTGCTGATAACTTTTCTTCTTGGAAAACTGCTTCACAGTCCTGCCTGCAGATGCAAGTCTCAGTAGAGGAGACAGCGACATTTGAAAGAGCAGGAAAAATATGCATTGAAGTACAAATATATTCAACAGCACCGGTTATTTTTAAAACTACCAAAAAAGAAATTGCTTTCATTCTAGTCAGGAGCTAGGCCCTGTTTATAACTAGCTCTCTTCATTAAGCCTTTGCTTTATAGTATATGACTCCGTCAAACATCAACATTCAATAGCATTATTTGTGAAAAGGGAGAAAAAAATCAAACCAGTCACACTAATCAGATGGACCATCAAATAACCACTTGATGGATTAAAAGGAGAAAAGGAAATGCCATCTGCATTTCCAGTATTCCCCAGCTGATCATCCCACTGGGAAATAACAAGGGAGGAGGATTCAATATTCTCCCTGTGTCTGCAAATCACTATTACACATCAAATTTTGCAGGAGATCAATACTCCTTTAACAATTCTGCCACAGATGCCAGAGCTCATTAGTAGGATGTGAATAACTATGGAGGTTGGAAATCCTATTTTACTTGTCTGTCTGAAGGATTTTGGTTTCTTACCAGCTTAGCTGAGGATTTCATGACCAGATTTTATAGTCTATGTCGAACTCTTACTCAGGTAAAATTTCCTAATCTAAAATGGGAGTTTTGCCTCAGCTGGCTCAGTAGGAGCCTCTCAGTCCTTTCTTCATCAGTTATTATCATTGCACTTGAACAAAATGCCCAGGAGACCACACCAACCCGACCAGAGCTACTGGTGTCACCATTGTGATCTAAGAAATGCTTATTTTGATACTCCAGAATTCCTTCTTATCCTTGAAAGGCCTGTCCTATTGAGAAAACAAACAAACAAACAAACAAACAAACCCCATCATGTAGCCACATTGAAAAATAAAAATTAAGGAGTGAAAAAAAAATCCTACTTCTGCATTCTTGCCTTGGTATTTGAGAGATATATTTTGTGAGGGTACAGATTTCCCCCTTCTGTCTCTTGCAAATGCAGATTGCACAGAAGTCATGTCATTCTGACTTGCATCTTTGATTCAGCTCTCAAGACCAAATATGTTTCGGAAGCCATTGTGGTCCCAGAAGGGCTATGAATAGGATTTTTCTCAAATCTGGTAGTAAAACATGATCCTTCCCCCTTCATTACAGTGCTCATCTGCCCTTTAGCTCTGGGCTTTGAAGGCGATTCGAGAGGAATGCATAGAGCATTCAAGTTGATTAGACTAAGGAGTCAGTGCTAATCGGTTCACTTGCTTCAGCCAGGCTGTTTGGATAGGACCCTGCAGGATGCTGGGTTTGCTGCTGCACATCCCAAGCCAGACAGAGACACGGGACTTCGACAGAAACCACCGGGATCCACAAGTTTTCATTCTTGCCGAAATGTTCGTGCTGAGCACCTCGCACTCGGTGAGCGAAGCCTGGCTGGCCAGAGTCACTGCCGCTGTACAGCCGCGGTGCATGGAGGTCAGGAAACACCCGCTGCCACCGATCCAGCACACGGACCGGCTGCAGCCTTGCCTTTGTGAATCCTTTCCAGAGCGTCGTTCAGTCCTGCTGCAGTGTTGTCAATGAGAATGTTCTCAACAACAGCTTGCAGCAGGGGTGGCCGAAGGATATTACTGCAACCTACCCTCATTTTGCAATGGCTGGGAGCATTCCCTTTTGTGATGTGACTGCCTGTGCCATTCCCAGAGGAAGGGCTTTTCCCCATCGCTGGTTTTTGGAGTCTTTATGCATTTATAGGAGTTTTGCACAATGGAGTGGGGCTTCATCTTCTATGTTTTCTGTCTCTGTAAATAATCGGCCCTTCTAGACTCCTCCCTGAAAAACAGAGTACACAGGCTTTTGAAAAATATGGTGGTAAAATTGCCCATCATTAATTTCTCCAGATATTCACACTGTTCATGTGCATGAATTTCTAGTCTGCAAACATATTTAATATGAATGCAAAACATCTTCATAAGAATATCAGTCTGATCTAGTTTCACAATTATTAGTAAGTAGCTAAAATAAAATAAAATAAATAATGCAGTGATTTCATTGAGAAACCTCTGATAAATCCATCCATACACATAACAGAATGATCCAAAACATACATTTTAGACAGGAAGCTATGCAAAACCTTCACTCAAGCATAAATATTTGTGAATGGGATGTTTTAATCAGAGAGGCCAGCAGACAATCTTAAATTACTTGGGTTTTTGCTGCTTTGTATTAAAGGGAATGAGACAGGGTAGAAATTGAGGGATAGATTTTCAAAAACATATTGGTGTTGTTTGTGTAATTATTTGGAATTTTCATCTAGATGCATTCTAAAATACTTCTGAATCCTGAGATAGACTCTGCAAGCCCTGAGAGTTAAACTTTCCTCAGAATCCAAATTTCATTTTCCTGGTTCATAAATTCAATACTTTTTTTTTAATTTGGCTAGTGAGTTTTCAAATTATTCTGGAGGATTTCAGAGCACAAGTTCTAGGGAAAATCCAGAGGCTGCATAAACCTAAAATTCCTACATTTTTAAAAGCTTCTTCCAGGCTAACCCATTTCACATGCTAAAGGATTTTGCCCACACTGGTATGAATTTGCTCTTCGTGGACTTCCAAACCCTCAAGAGGATTTTATTGGATAATAGACCTTTCTAATTTGGTATAAACTTGTCTAAAGTCTTGAAGAAGCATGCTCTTACAAGTCCTGCATGTGAAGGAGTGTTTTGGTACAAGTCCTCCTGTCCCTGAGGCTGGGATTCATTTAATTTAGTGAAGTTAGTTAAGTTGGCAACCTCAGCTAATCACCAGGGCTCCCTTGTCTGATTTCGCTGGTGAGAAATAGGCACCTATAGAGGTGTGTAATCTCCTGCATGTGTGAAATCAATTCCTTTCAGATATTCTCACCTTACTAATAGGAAGAGTCCAACTGACTAACTTAACAGTATGATTAGCTTTCAAGTGGCCAATGTTAAAATAGACGGAGTTCATCCCAACATATGCTGTATTATTCATAGGGCACTGTGCTGTGACTGGGCATCATTGAGATTTCCAAATATGCAGGAAGTTCCCAGAATGCCTCGCATGAACAAAATTTAAAGTCAATGCCCGCTGCCTGAATTCGTTGTCCTCTCTGCAAAGCGGGTGTCACCACCAGATTCTCAAGAACACTATGCCTATAACTCACAATTTTTTTTTTTCAGGACTCTTTTGTTCAGCATATAAACTGGCTTACGAAGAAACTTGTCTGAACTGAAATCTGAGGCTCCACACAACATCTGCAGAGAGGCAAAGCTCAGGTACTGAGTCCAGAACAAATTCTCGCTCCACCAACAAGTGTGCTCATTTGAATGCCAAATGTGCATCTGGAAATCTGAGAAACAGGCACGTTCTGCACTGACAAGTGTGGATTTGATTGTCTGATACATTTAGTCTGATTCATCCAGGAGTAAATTTGTCATGGTTGGGGCCGGACCAAATTGACTGTAGGAGTTTTATCATATGTTCACTATGTCTTTTATTTTCATCAGCTGAAGTTTGCCTTGCCACAAGTTAATGTGCTTATGCATTAGGTCAGTTTTTTTCTATTCAGACTATTTTAGCACCATCCAAAAAACAAGGGTAAAAGTCATTTTGGGAAAGAGAAAATCACTATAAAACCTGTATTCATATTTGTGCTGGTGCAGCACATTCAAACCTCTCAGACAAATCTTCAGCTGCTAAAACTGCAAAGATGCATGACCTTCTGCTATGTTTCCCATGTTTTTTGTCTTAATTAAACTTGTCATGAGTCGTGTTTACAACACCCAGCTTACCACAGCCCTATAACAACAAAGGCATTCAACCCCTGATGTGCGTGTTCAAATTCACCAGGGATTACTGCTGCCGTTTTCATCACTTCCTGTACATTGAAAATGCAAAAGCCAAATTTAGAAATGGCTCACACATCTCTGGTCAGGTTGTTTCCAAGAAGGCCGATGAAATCTGCTTTCTTATTCAGCTTAAACCTGTCTTCCCAAGTATTATCTTCCTGGAGACTTTTAGACGTTTTCATCCTCTAAGCTGTTAACTACTGCAGTATTAGGACAAAAAGAAAAAACTAAGCTTTTCCAGGAGCTGAAAGAGAAATGTAGGATCATAGCTGCCACTTTTTAGCTCAGATCCATGTGTGTGAAACCTAACAAGGCTTCTTTTGTGTACTTAAATCTAGGAAAAACTATAAAGCAAGGTATCCTTATTATCATAATAATATTGAGCTAGAACAAGTCATTACCCCTCACATTGTACTTTAATTTGTGCATCCTCCCTACTTAGTAGCTTCAAACTTAAAATCATTAACATAATTAAACTGGGTCCAAGAATTTTATTATTAATTATTAAATTCTAATAATACTTATTTAATTATTTTATTTATTTTTTATTCTTGTTAATTAATATAATTATTTTTTATTATTAATCCATTTTATTAATATTTGGTCAAAAGGCCATTCAGCTGGTTTTGAGTCAATCAACACATGCTTTAGATTACAAGGGCAACTTTTTTTAAAAGACAGGCTTAACATCAGCCTATGTGAAGAAAATAAAAGGGGCAAAGTGCAAAAGGAACAGTCAAAAAATGTCAGATATGATAGAGGAGCAAGAACTGTCATTAGCTTGGGAATTCCTCTGATTAGCAAAGCCTGGAGATGCTCTTTCAGTGCACAAGACAGAAGGTAAAACCAACCACTGTCATGAAGAATATCAGTCTCTGTGTGAAGAAAAGAAGGAATAAAATTTTGGGGAGGCACAAGGAGGGAAGGTTAATTCTTATTATATTACTTGATTTTCTATATCCTATTTTTAACTCTCCCTTATTTTAATGGTTATTTTATTAACTTTCTATTTTTTTAATTATTGTGTCTCCATCTTATTTTTAACTCCAGATGTTGCTATCCTTCTGGAACAGGATTTGGTGTGAGGTATTGCCATGCCCAATCAAGCCCAGATACCTGTTGGGCTTAAACGAGGGCAGGATGAGGGGCAAGTGGCTTGTGGCCACCCCTGGATGACCTTGCTTAGGTTTTGCTTCACTAGCTGCAACCTGTAGGGATGCGTGTGAGCTACAGGGCTTGGAGCCAGCCAGAGCCATACCCTGAGGATCCCACAGGCAGAGGAAACGCTAGTGAGACTGGACCCTCCCTCGCTTCCTCTGGGGGCCTGGCACTGGTCACCAGCAAATCCTCTCCTTCCCGAGATCTTTATGTCAGGCCGCAGCTCCTATTTTTGAACTGATGTTCCCTGGGTTTAATCCACTTAGGCTGTGACCACCTTCATCAGCTTCCTGCAAGTACAGTGCAAGGCTGCAAGATCCTCCCTGCTGCACTTACTATCCTTCCCCGCTTCCCCACCACCCCTCTAGGGAACATGTATTTATAAAGAGGTGGATTAGGGACATTACCAGGCAGGTCAAAGGGTGTCAAGCTGCTCTTTCAGGGCTTAAAATCAGAGGCTCACTCAAGAGGGAGTGCTCTGTTCCTGTGACAGCTGCGGGGATGACTCCTGCAATATACTTGCAATTTACTCCATTAAGCACCACCAGTGCTTCAGACTGGAGCATTTAGAGACACCATTCCTATGAACAAAGCAGCCAGGAGGTGTAGAAATTGTTTACTTTAATTTTCCTTCTTTCACGTGGGGAAGACAAAAAGGAGTCTATTTAAGTGCAGTGAATGAAATTCATAGATGGTGCAACTCTACCTTGCTCTGCTGCTGCCAGTGAGCAGTGGGTGATTTACACTTGCTACAGACCCCAGCCTGTCATCTCCTCTGAGCTTGTCAGCCCCAGCAATAGTTATGTCAGTTATCATCTGATCGATGAGGAGAAAAGAGGTGCCCACAGCACTGCTGCCCGGCAGGTCACCTCATGGAAAGCAGAGCCCAACACCCACCAGCTCCACAGTGCCCCTGGGTCTGCCACAGTGATATCCCAATGCCTGAGACCATGCACAAGGCATTGGGTGCAGTCAAAAAAATGTCAGGCCAAGCTCTGGCTACAGACCATGAGAGGTGTTCGGGTTGGACCCATGTCTTGGAGAAAACACTCCACCCCAGGGCAAGGTTCTTGCAGCTTGTAAATCAGAAGCAGCCATTCCCCTTTGGTGTGCTACAGGGATCTGCACAAAGGCAAATCCCAAGTGCTTCGTCATCCTGCTGAGCTCTAATCCCATCAGCATCTCTGGCCACTCCATCAATCGGATTAAAACAAGGCTGAAAGTCATAATACGGCCGGTTCGCCCACGGGGAGCAACCCTGTGTGGGCAGATGTAGCCATCACCACTCAGCCAAGCACCAGGCTGCTTGCAAACCCACAAGGCTTTCACCACTGCAGCATTTTGGGGGTGGCCAGAGCTGCAGACAGGGCAGCCCATGTTCAGCACTACCACAGAGAGGTAGGGGCTGTGCCTTTAGCCCCATCCTGCCCCTCCAATGCACTTAATGGATGAGGTAACTGTAGCACTGCTGTCAGAACCTTTCATGTTCATGCCAAAAGTTAGTCAAAAATGTGCCATTAGAAACTATTTTCCATGAGAAAATGCTGCTTTAGAAGAATCTAACTCTCCTGGTGGAAACCTGTCAACTCAGTTGTATCCTACAGCAGAAACCAGATGGATACATATAAGGATCCTGCCTTCATCCTGGGACCACTGGCAACAAAAATGAAGCTACAGTCAAGGTCTCACTATTATTTTCTCTGCCTTTTTTCAACTACAAAAATAATGTCCCTTTTTTTTAAATTTCTGTCCCATTTTTGAAAGCTTTTGACTTCCTTATGCCACCCTAAGAAAAGCACAGCATATGTTGGAAATGTGATTCTGCCTCCAGCAGCTCATTTTATGGTCCAGAGTTGACCTTCACAGTGTTCACATGCAACAGTCCTTGCTTTTGCACAAAAGCAAATAAAGACAAGATTAGATGAGCCAAACTACCATTTCTTAATTATTTATGGAGATATTTAGTCTTTCTTTTTATAAAAGCACACTGTCTTGGCAATAAGAAAGGAACAGTTGGCATCATTTTTATATTTTCTAGATCTGTCTAAATTCAGCCTTCCTGTCTTTTCCACTGCACTTTTCTTCAGAAATCAGCCCACACTTCCCACTCACCTATGTGTTTTTCTTTTATTTATTTCCCCAGTATGGAATTGCTCATTGAAACCACAGGAAATATAAAGCTGGGAGGCTTCTCAAGATGCCATCTAAAGCACAGCTTTCTCCAAAAATGCCCAGACTCTAACAATCTATATGCACTCATCACCTCCTTGCAAAGATAGTAGTAGTCTAGTGCTTTGAGGACTGAGCTGTCTCCACAGTATGTAGGTGACACCCCGGACAGTTTGGGAAAATCAGACACATGCCTCTTTTCCCATTTTTTTAAATAGTAATGTATAGAATTAAAGACTGTAACCAAAAGGAGGGGTTTCCATAGACCTGTGAACAAGCCTGGAGAATTCACTTGCAGGGAAATAAATTCTATATGAATATATTGCATAGGTTGATTCAAAAGTTGTACTAAAGAGATGATCGAAGTGTGACACAGATTATAAATCATTCTATCCAGCTTCCAGATGTCATATTCTCTATTATTTCTAATTTGTCTGAAGTTTCCCCATCCCTTCCCCTCTCATTTAAGAGATCTTTCACTATGTGAAACACTCCTTTGCAGCTCTGCCCTGTAAGTAGAGGAGGTGATCCCATATGCATAGCAACAGGCCTTGCAGCTGACCTACCAAGCACCCTGGTTAAGGTCTGACACTAACCACCCGTGCAGCAGCCACTCAAGTGTCTTGTATATATATATTGATTCGTAATTTTATAGGGACTTTCACATTGAGGTTTGAATTTCTTTTATTAGTAGACCTAAGAGAAGGACACCATTAGCACATAACAAAGGAGGAAGCACTAAACTATTACTATAAGAGCAGTGTTTTAAAAACCCCACTACTTAGGGGTTTACAAGGTTCCTTGGAAAGATTATTGCAGAAGCCACAAAATGGAAACAGAGGAGAGTTTCTCGGCTGCATTGTGCTTTCGCACATGCTTTTGGCCCTATACAGAGAGACATGCCTGGTCAAAACACAGCAGTAGCCTCTGATAAGTAACCTGCTCATTCTGCAGACACTCAGGTGCAGGTTCCCCTGCACAAGGAGGATCCCCTGTCAATATTTGAGACCCCATTGTATCACTGCCCAGGAGAGCCATAGCAGAAAACCTGAAGGAACAGTTTAGCAGCTGAGACAACCAGTTTTCCTCTCCTAACAGTCTTGTATCAAATAAGACCCTCCATTCAACCTGGTTTTTTTCTGTTATACTTTTCATGTTTTACTTCCTAGATATTTTAAATGAAGGGTAATCTGGCCCTGAAAATTCTCCAAAGAACACAGGACAGTGTTTCAACACAAGATGTCTAAATGAAGTGCTGTATCACTTCTAACACTTTCATATTTACTCAATACTCTCCATCAGAAAAAAGTGTTCCCAGCTATGTTTATCCAATTCAACTCTTAGAAACCAATTCAAGTGCACACACTCTTAGACTGCCATAAAATAAAGACATGAACAACAGCCGTAAAGTATGTATTATTTCAAGATACTTCCTTATAAAGCAATGACACTGTGTATTAGCAGCCTTTATTCTCTGCAAATCCCTGTCTCAACCACAGAGAACGGAAAGGGCTGGCTGGTCCTGGAAAAGGGACCAGCTGAGCCTCTGCTAATTCTTGTCAAAGCTCATCCCCATGCCTGCACAGCCAGCCCAGTGCCATCTTCATTGGAGCTTTCCTCCCTCTACTCCACTAGTGAGCCACATCTGGCACTCCTCTTGGGGCAGTGAGGGTTCCCTCCCGGGCTGGCCCAGCTGTGCTGGAGACTGGGGGGACTGGAAATTGGAGAGGGTGAGTAACTCTCCATCAGGCAGCAGCAGCTCTTCTTCCCAAGGAGAGTCATTGTTCTGAGGTAGCATCCCTGCAAGCAAGCCAACTTTCCAGTCTATTAAACTGACTTCTTCCTTCATCACCTGTATTTTCCCCATTCTGGTTTTTTTAGGAGTTTCCTTAGCCTTAGTGCGGCGTGACTTAATTCACCACTTTTGATGATCTAATAGATTCCACTCCTCAGACCTCTCTCCATGACCTCACTGCTCCGCTGTCTCCTCTTTGTCTGATCTCCATCTGACATAGAACCCATCCTTTTCTTGGCCCTTTGTCACCCTTGCATTGTCTCTTTGTCTCCCCAAGTTCCCAGACCAATTCCACAGAAATCCCACCACACGCTCCTTGCATATGTAGGGCACTACCCCCCCCTCAATCTCCCAGAACAGGGAAGGACCATAACCCACATCTTCTGGCTGGAGAGAAAGCTGTCTGGAACATGAGCTCATGTTTTCCTAAAATAAGCAGGAACTGTGCACTTAAACTCAACACCTGCGGCAAAGTGGGAGTGGCTGTTAACACTGTGCAGCATCCAAAGCAATCCTCGCACGTGGCATGGCATGGCACAGTGTGAGCCAGAAGTGTGGAACAGCTAGCAGCCTTCCAAGGGTGACTAATGCCTTGCTGCTAAAAACAGCTTCCAGGGGTTTTCCATGAGCAAATCTCACTACAGCTAGAGTACTGGCTTTTCACCTGCTAAATACAAGAACTTCACTGTAATGTCCACACTGATGGATTTTTTTTTTCTAACAGTGCATACTACAAATGTTAAAGGAAACATAGGTCTTTTGTAAGTGATGGCAGCATCTGATCCTTGTTAACACTGATCTTAAAAGCCAAAAATGTCACCCTTATAACAGATTATGTGGGAGGGTGGAAACAAGGATGTGTGGTAGACATACAAGACTGGAACATAAAGCATATCGCATACACAGACGCAAATGTATAAGGGCCAAAGAAAATGTGTAGAAAAAAACATGCTGGTGTGGCTTCTCAGAGAAGCATAAGGTTGTATCAAATAGGTTGTCCTGTCAAAAACACGTAACACTCAGCTATTTGACCAAAAGACCAAGCAAAATTCTTCAGAGCATTGTTTCAGAAAGAAAATGATAAGAACTGCTATCAGTTATTCGGACTTGACAGGGTCTGTGTCCCTTTGGAGCTGCAAGGTTTTGCTGCTTCTTCCTCAGGCCACCAGGTTTTTTCAAGCACTTTTGTGTGAATCAAAGCCACATCTCCAAGAAAACTTAATGAACATATGGCTCTGCTCATTGTGGAGACAAATGTATACACAGTGTGAATTTCTGAACTTATTCAATTAGTATCTTGCCTCAACAGACACCAGCACTGTGTTTTCCTGCATACTTGAGGTTTGCAGTCAAGCAGCTGAACAGTGCAATCCACCATCTCAGACATGACATATTACTTGCCAGTCCTGACTCTCCCTGACAAGTTGATTCATCTTAAAAAGCATTTGGGCTTCCAAATGAAATATAGACTGATGTTATTTTGCTTATTCTATTTTAGGAGCAAGGAACCCACAGGTGGGTCTGTCCAAGTGTCTTCACAATACTGCTCCTAGGAACAATATGGTTCTTGCACAAAATGGAAAGTAAAAAGAGAGTTGTGCAATTGCAATTGAAATGAGACTACATTGAGAACTTGCCAAAATATCTATGAAAAAATTTCCCCATTAACAATGTTATAACGGCTACTGAATTTTGTGGGAATCACATATACATATCTTCTTCTAGTTCAGGCAACCCATCTTTCCACCTTGTAACTTCCTATCATAACTTTTTTTCTACTCTAAACGCCAACCGGGCCAATGGGAGCACTATGACAAGGACCGTGGATCTTCTTCTAGGAGGCTTAATTTAGTTCATGGTGCTGTTAAGGTGATGAAGAAGTAGTACAAGATGTGACATTTGACAGCGCAAGGGGAATGGAGTGGCATGGGACAGCTCAATGTGACCCAGGTACTTGAGAGGATGGCCAAGCTTTGAAAACACTATCTTCATCCTGAGGACTTCACAACAGACCAGTGTGAAAAAGGTGGATGCCATGAAATGGCCCTGTCCTGGTTTGAGGAGAGGGATAATACAAATCTTCTGACGTGATTTTGACTCTAGAGAAGGGTCAAACAGCCCAGTGTGGCAGAGGCAAGGTTTGAACACTTTGAAACAATTCTAGCATTCCCAAGAGGCAAGAGGCCGCATTTAACTTACTTCTAAGTAATTTAAAAATTAGCCTGCTGGCCCATAAAGAGCATCATGCACTAATTAAGCCCAGCTGCTTTATGGGAAGAGCTACAATGAAATCTGTAGACTTCTGGTATCAAAAAGAAATGCCCTATCTGCACTTTATTCAACCAGCATTCATTGCCCCTGGAGGTTGTTAAAGCTAAGAACATGTTCAGTCACAAAGAATTAGGCATTTATATTAGTTCCTGAGGATATCCGAAGTTATAATCAATAGGAGAAAGAGATAGCACCAGCAGTGCCAGTGGCTACCTGGGATTTGCATCTCACATTGATGAAAAGCCATGGATGAAGTTTTTCCCACAGTTGGACCACTTACAAGATGCTCTCCCATGTGGTTTCTCTGGTTTCTAATGAGGCATAAGCTCACCTTGAGCTGTCACCATTACCTGTTTTTCCTCCCTGGAGAGCAGCTTATATTTATGAAACCTGTAGGAAATACACCATGTGTTAGATCTCCTCTCCTCTGCTCCACATGGCAGAAATTGGATGTGTTCATAGGTTGCTGGAGACAGGAGAGTAGACAGAGAGGGAGGGAATCAGAGATTTACACAGCCAGGCAGCACACTGGTTGCATAAGACCTGTGTCTGTGGGAAATCAGTCTAAAACCTTTTCAGAAGCAATACAACCATGTAGCCTTTTAGGACTAAAGTCATGTACACAGAAATTTCCCCTATGGTCAAATTATTTCATAATTATCCACACTGGGATGTCTTGCATTTTGCTTTGAAGCATCTGGTTCTCAGTATGTCACCATTAGTTTGATCTAGCAGTTCCTATCCTTATATAATAATAAACCACTTCATGGCTATTTCACAGAAAATGTCTCTCTTTTTGCCCACTAAATGACCTGGAACTAGAACACAAACATTCTTTTTGCACAGTTTTACATAACATTTGCCATAGTTTTCACACAACACTATTAAAGACTAATTTGTTTCTGTTCCCAGGCTGATGGAAAACAGTTCTTTTGGTAGCTCGATTGCGTCAGTGTTCTTTGAACATGTAAATAAAGATACTGAGATAAGACCTGTCCAACTACAGAGCCCTTTTTCTCTTTATGTTTACCAGATACTTCAAGCTACATAAAATTACTCTTTGCACTCAGTCTGCCTAAGAACATGCTCAACAAATTGGTAATCAAATTTTCTTGGATATCACAACCCCTCCCCAACATATTTTGGTCACAAGCAGCATCTAAGAGGATCTGCATTGACATCTTTCAAAAAGGCATTTTGAAAAATGACTTAGGGTCGAAAATACCATTTTGAAAAGCGACTTAACTCCCGAGGAATGGGATTTTCAGGGAGATTTAGATTCTTGAGCATTTAACGGTCAGCTTAGAAAAAGGAGCTTCTACTTAGCAGAATCTGTAACGTGTTGCCTTGCCAACTCCTATTCTTGACAGAAGTGCATTACCAGTTGGCATCTGACAATGTCACTGAGCCCCCACCCTCATCTTCATTGGTACAAAACACCTTTGTAAAGAGATTGAAAGATGCTTTTCTATACTGTCTTCAAATCTTTATTTTTGCTAGACAAATGGCAGAAGTGTTTTCTCTGCCTGGTTCCTTTTGGGGTAGTGACTTGGAGGCCCATTTCCTTGGCAAGATTTCCTGAATTGTCTGAATTTTCAATAAAGAGATGATTTTGGAAGAACATTTTGCAAAAGTGGCCACAGTCTTTTTAGGAAAGATGGTGATATGTCCTACCCAACATGTGAACCACTCTCTAGAGGTGCCCACTTATGAAAGACTAGGGAAATTAGTCAGCTGCACGTTTACCTCTGATGCTCCAGATACAGGATGTATCCAGCCCTAGACCTTGGACACATAACTCAAAATATGTAAATAAGCCTAAAAGTACAGATTCATCAAATCAGCTCATCAATGTGGCAGCCATGGAGCAGGTGTGGTGGCTGAAGGTGCCAATAGTTAAAAGGAAAAAGACACTGGCTCTTTCTGTCTTGTTTGCCAGCTTCTTTCTTCCTGGACTTTAATTCACCAGATGTTACATGTGGATCTTCTGGTTTCTGAAGCAGGAAAATCACCTCCTATTAGAGTAATATGATGATGTTACATTCATTTTGCTGCAGTTAATGTTTAAACAACAGCTACAGTTGTTAAAGTCTTTTATGTAACCTCCCAAAAAAAAGCAATGCCAAGAATCTCTAAGGGCAAAAATAAGCAAGAAGAAAAACAAGAAATGCAGGAGGCAGAAAATTATTCAGATCACACATTTTTTTATATAAAAGCTGAACACAAGGCATGTAACACAAATTAGCCTCCAGCAGGCCACATGAGATATATGCTCTTTACGGTATGATATGAAACTGCAAACCCACATTACAAAGGGAACATTACATAGAGCAATAGAACTTTACTTGCCCAGACAATTCTTCTTCTGACATTTCTTGGGATTGTTTGTGTATTTTGATATGTCTGAAGAAATGTTGTCTATTTGCAGTTGTTACCTTACATCAAATCCCAAGAATTATTGTTTTTTTTAAAAAAGCAGTCAGAAAAGAAACCTGAGGATTATTAGTCACTGATATTAGTCATTGATAGAGGAACAAGGCCAATTCAGAGGTCAGAATATTTCAATAGCCACAGAAATTCCACCTAAACTACTCAGAATCCTATCCAACAAACAAGAGGTTCTGAAGGCAGAATGACCCAGAAAACAATTTCGCTCCCACCAGGTTTACAACATTGCTTGAAGAAAGACACAGCCTGATGCCATTCCTTGGCATCAGGTGCTGATGGAGAAGTGTTTAGATGAGCTGAGAGCCCACCAAAGCTTTCCCAGAGTATTGCCACTTCAGCGTACAAGAAACCCCAAGGGCTTAAAAACATTTTGATGCAAAACTGCCTCTAAAATCAGTGGCCTTTATGAGGAGCTCAGCACTGCCCAAGGCTACCTGAGAGCTGCTCTGCCCTCATCCTGCACACGGAGGGGCAAAACCCACATGTCCCATAGAGGCATGGATGGCTCAAGGAGGCAACAAAGGCTGTTCCCCTTCTACCTCCTTCTCTCCTGGGACAGCCTAGAAATCCCACCAAGGGTCCAGCAACAGAAGTTATGCCTTGCCTTAGAAATTTCCACACTTTTTCTTCTTCTTTTCCTTGGAGGCAGCAAGAGGGAGCAGAGCCAGGACGTTCCCACCACACTCCAGATCTCAGGCACCCCTTCCTGGTCACCTCTGCAGATACTGTGGCTCTTGTCAGGTAGGAAAGCACAGCACAGTGCCCCAGGCAGATTGTGACAGATGTGACCACACCAACTCAGCTTTATCTCCATATTCAACGAACAACAAAACATCTGCTTTATGATATCAGCTGGAACAAGACATTTTGAGTGCAATTTAACAATGTCTGTGACCTAAAACCATGTGTTGTTTCTTTAGCGCATGAAGAGCCTGACCCCACTCACATTTTCTAAATCCTTTTGCTGTCTTCTTCTTTTCCTGCCCTCAAAAAGGGCACAGGATGAAAACAAAATAAAAAAAAAAGTCCAAGGGGAAGTAGTATTAAACTGTAAATAGCAACAACCAAGCATTTCATCAGCGCAAACACAGTATCCATAAATCTTTATCACCAACATTTTTTTAATATCTGGAATCCACTCTCCTTCAAATTAGTCCCATTTGTCCACTCAGTGCTAATGCCAATAAAATCGATCTCATTTGTCAAAGCACATGAGTCCAGAAACCCCTGGATTTGTTAATGTTTCAGTTTGAAAACATAATCTTGATTCCTAAACTAAATTTTATGGAAAGAAATCTCATTGTAGTTGGAAACTACACCCTTGTCACTCCAAGGAAAATTCAGTGCAGACCACCCTTTGTTTGGGTTGGCACCGGAGGGCACTTGAACACCTGTGTTTTCGTATACCCCAAGAGCAGTCACTCATTCCTTTCCATAAGATTCTAGTATTTTTCACTTCTGTCTCCTCCTGTGGTTACCACAGAAATTTCAGCATGATAGAGGTGACAGAATTTATGTTTTCTCACAGTTTCCCAGAGACTGCTCTGGAAAAACGCGATCCTTTTCTTTTTCACACAAGGATAACTTTGAGTATGGGCGAAATATTCTGAAAACTTAACAATGCTAAAGAAAAAAAACAAAACCCAGATTTTTCAAGAAGCTCATTGTTTTCTTTCCATAATTTTTTACCAATCCCACCATGTCTTAATGCTGTGCAATTAGTACTTTCCCAATTAAATCAAACTTCTAATTTCACTTTTGATTTCTGAAGCAACTTCATAAAAATTGGTCTTAGTTGAGTCTAACTGCTGAAAAGTTCAGCTCTTCACCAAGGGGTTGATACAGGAAGAGACAAATACAAGTCTTGCTTTGGCATGAAGAGATAATGCGAGCAGGTACTGACTGTAAAGGCTGTCTACTGCATAAGTGCATGTGTATATATATCTGAAACAGGGATAGTAAAAATATATAGAATCATAGAATTGTTAAGATTGGAAAAGACCTCCAAGATCATCAAGTCCAACCATGAACACTGTCAGGCCCACCCCTAAACCATGTCCCAAGGCACCACATGGGTTTTGGATATCCAGTGCACCATTTCCCATCTACTCTGTATCCTGTTTGGTGAAGGAAACTCTGCAGTGTCACACAAGAAGCTTTAAAGTGTGTACTGAACACTGATGTGGTGCAGCCAAAAGACAGAGCTTTGATAACAAAGTATTTCACAGCCTGCTGTTGCATTTAAAGAGGGCATTCAGCCATCACAGATTACCGAAGATGCAGCCGGGGGGGGTGAGATGGATACAGTGCATGAGAACAGACACAGATAATGCAGACAAGGAAAAGAGTCTTGGAAAACAAGCTCTCTTTCCTAGAGGCTTTGGCAAAAAACAGCCGAAAGGGTTAAGACACCCCACTGGCCTTGGTGAGCCCATACCTTGTTCCCCGCTTTCAGACATCTCTGAATCAGTGATTTAGGTTTATGCGGAAACCAGCACTGTCCTGATGCAGGTTCATACTGTAAACAGCCCTGTCCTCATGCAGCTGCAAGCCAAATGGCCTCTGTATGTCTGCACAAGTATTTGGCATGCCACTGAAGTGCAATTCACCTTGGTCAGAAATAGATTTTGGCCTGCTACTCAGCAACTACCAGGTGTTGTGGATGAAGGTAGGAAAACCCAAAGGGTTTTGGGCATAGCTTACAACATCCACTCCAAAAAACTGGTCTCCAACACTGCATCACCCATCCCCACCGTGGGCAGCCCACCAGCCCACTGAATGCTGAGCCTCAGCATCCTTCCCATTCTGCCTCCTACCCATGATGCCTTTGTGGGTAGCCACAGCAGGAAGGGCAGCTGGAAGGCAGATGGGGGGCAGGCAGCTTCAAAGGAGTTGCCAGCCACTTCCTGGGTACAGCAGCAGAGCCACAGCCCACCACAGGCATCAAAAACTGATGGGTTTCCCAGGCCCTGTTGACATGCTGCTCTCCAGGTCTTGGCTGTCACTTTTCCTCCTGCTCCCTGCCAGGGCTGATGGGAAGAGGAGCTCCCACCAGTGCTGGCCCCTCTGGGCAGTGTCATGCAAAATACAGGACAGCAGAAGAACCAGCTGGCCCCAAACTGGGATTGGTGGTGGGATGCAGCCAGCATGTACAATTGCCTTTTGATACATGCAGACAGGGGAGCATGGAAATGAGGCCAGTACTGCGGGGATGTAAGAGTAGAGGGCCAGGTCCCAGGTGAAAGCAGCCTGTTGGAGCTGGAGAGGTGCCCCCACTTAATGGAGGAGAGCTGACCATCTGGGGAGTCCTGGTGGGGAGCAAAACGTGGTGGATGGGTGGAGGCTCAGCATGGTCCTATAGCCCGAGGCATCAGCCGGGACAGCTTGAACCATTCACCATTGTTGCTTTTTCACCTAAGAACCCCAGATGACCTACTGCTCAGCCCACCTACGAGCAGCTCCCCCATGCTGCTGCTACCTGCCAGCCAGGCCAGCAGGGCTGGGTGTCTCTGGGACAGACTGATCCGGCTGCTGCACTCAGCCTCTGTGCCTGCCGCTCCGGAGCCGCCTGCTTCATGTCACGTTTCCCTGCTGTGCTCCAAGGGTAATGTCTCTAGGAAGTATTTTTGCAGCTATAAAGCAGCATTTTCACTGGGCAAAGCTGCGTTTTAATAGTAAGCAGAGAGGACTGTTAAAAGCTGCAGCAGGCCCCGTTTGGCGCCAGTCATTGCTTTTTTTTTCTCCTCCATATGTACCCCATATGCAAGTACAGCAGAGAAGCCAACACAGACATTTTTTTCAAAGGAGAGGAATATCTGAAACTGCCCTGAGAAGGAGGTTCTGGGCATTTTAACTCTGCTTTTGCAAGAGCTGTGGAGATCCCGGAGATATTTTACCTCTGCAGTTCTGAATTCCCTCTTTGCAGGTAATTAATAACATGGTTGACTGTGATGGTGGCTTAGGGGTGCAAATTTTCCACTCTTTGTGCCCTCTCTATGATATAGCTGCTATTCAGTGTTTTGGTCCTGTGCTGTGAGAACACATCCACAGATGACATGACATAGGCAGGGCCTGTCTCAGTAATATCAGCCCATGACTTTGTGTACATTTGCATGTCTGTGATGGGTCTAAGATTGGAGAGATAGCTCTGCAATGGGTCTCCAATCCCAGGCTCAACTACTGGCCCTCCACTGTCATGAGCCTAAGGCATCCATCCAACACCACCTAATGCATCAACTTACTCTCACCTCAGAGTTCCTCCTAGTGCAGATCAGAACCAAACCCCCCTCCACAAAACTGGATTTTATGGCAAAAGTTTAGTCACAGAAGAGGCATGGCAGTCCCCTGCTACGTCAACAAGGATGTCATGCTCACAAGCTCCTTCTTCAATCTCAGCTTGAACGTTAAAGAGCTTCCCTTCTTCATATATACATGTGAAATATGCTTTGAAATAAAAAGGATGTGACATAATCTCTACACAAGAACAAACATTCATTGGACTCCTTCCTTTCAGACACTGAAGAATCTTCAATGCTCCTTAGATTCATCTTGGTTTCTAAACAAAAACATCCTCTTTAATCAGGCAGCACAAGAAATACATAGATCTGGGTGGGAGGAACACATCACTGCATTTCTTTGGTTTAGTTTTTCTCATCATCCTGGAGAATTCTTTGGGATTAGATAAGAGTACCTGCAGGTATCCAAAATTGTCCTTTTCAAACCCCTGGCTTGTTCATCAAGTCTCCAAATCTGTGTGCTCTGACTTGGTTAAAGACAGCATCATACTTGCTGTAAAAGGGCTTCCTCTCTTCCTGCCTCCTCTCTCATAGTTCCTAAATGGCATTCTGAGTCCTGCACCAAGCATTGCCTTGGTGGCCCAGACACATCAGTGTCATGTTGTTGCTTGCTGTGGGCTCAGGGACCTTCTGCTCCCCAGAAGGTGCCCTGTGTGGAGGCTTCTGATCAGGTGTCCTTCCATGAGAGCAAGTGGACAGATCGGTTCTTGCATGCACCTGAAGAAATGGAGGTTTTATTCCCAAAATTAAATACGTTGAGCTTGTCAGAAGCATTTTACATATGGACAGACCCTATGATGCCATCACATATTTTTTTTAATGTTTATCAAATGTATGTTAGCATAGAGAACTCTGCAGTTAATACTCACAGTCACATTCTTTCCTTGCCCTAGTTCTAGACCCATATTTCCACTATTGTTTGTTGTATCTTTGAGCTTCTACATCTCCTCTGGCATGGTATTGCAAGCAATTTGGTATTACTTGTATTTCAGTAGTGTCCAGCACTATCACTGTGCCAGATACTGCAAGAGCAGATGTATTATTTCCACCCCAATTTTGCAGCTATGCCAAGAGAAATTACGGGGAGATCTTAGCATGGCACTTAAAAGGACCCAAACTGCAGAATGAAAAGTTCTTTGTGAACTGCTCAGGCTCCTGGGTGGCCACAGTGACTGTGTTTCCCCCAGGAAACATCTGCTTTTTTGAAGTTCTGGTCCTTGTTCCCATGTGGACTGCAGGGTTTGTGACCCTGTCAACACCATGCATTAGCACATGAGGAAGCAGGCTTCCCCCGACTCCCTGCCACCGCTCTCTGCTGGTCCCTACCCACAAAGGATGCCTGCTTCTCCAGTCAAAACCACAGTCTCCCACTTCCAAATGCTCCATGGCAGCAGTGCCCAGCACCCAGCATGTCCTGGATGGGACCACTTGAGAACCAGTCACTGCAGCCCTTTTCCTCCCCACAAAAACCATGAGGAGCAAACACTACCTGCTGGCTGCTCTCTTCTACAGTGGATTTCAAAACATTACCTCTTTTTTCATGGCCCATCCAGTCCCCTAAGTCTGCCCTTGCTTTTTAAAAGTTACCTGGAAGATGGAGATAAAGATGTGTAGCTTGCCCTGCAGCTAAGAGAAACTGGGGGCTGCATCCCTTCCCATGGGAAGAGGAGAAGGGCTACCAGGCACAGACAGGACCTCCTCTGAGACCAGTTCATTGGGGACCAACTCTCTGGCAGCACTACCCTCTCAGCAGTAAAACAAGGAAAGAATATGCATGGCAGGGAACAGAGATGAGGAGTGACGGATTTAGGAGGTGGACTGTGACAGGGAAAGGTATTTTTACAAGTTTCTGTATTACACCCTGTAATATTACCTACTGAAAAAGATCATTTTGATCCTATTTTAACCATTTTTTTATACTTTAGTAGATCAGACAATAATGCAGTATATGATTCCCTCACAAAGAGTGAGTTTTCTGCACAATGATAAACACTAGGTTGATGGTACTTAGGTCACTTTTCTATGGGGAAAATTAGGTAAAATATTCAAAAACCCATGGCAATATCTTTTCTGTAGCTTTGAGGAGTCAGCCTTGAACAGAGACACAGTTCACTGGAACATGCTATCAGGTAGAGGGTAAGAACTGTTGTTTTCCATTAAAACCCTTAGGACATTTTCTGCAAGAACTCTCTAAAACTATTAGTCTTTGGGAGATTTGGATGATTCTGAGTTTTGTTCTACCACTTGAAATGTTGTTTTAGAACTACTTCAGCCCTCTAAATGTGTGTCTGCCAGACAATACAGCTGATAAGAATTTGCCATTAATTGGAGAGTGGGGCATGTACCAGACTAAGTGATTTACTTTTGAAGTGCTGTTATTATGGTTGTAGACTGCATTTAGTTGCTTAGAAACCATCCTAGTTGATGATTCAGGTTTATTCCTGACAGCATAGTGAACAGACAGCACCTTTCTTTTTCCCTCAGTGGTTTTCAGGAGGAATTATTTTATAAAAAACACTTCAAAAAGCAGTATCCCTCCATCGATGGGCAGTAGTATAGCTGGCATGATGATTCAGGCTGAAGAGGTACGTTATTCCAAATAAGCAAATAAGATTTTAGAAAACAGCATTTGGCAGCAGGATGCTTGGAGACATTTTTCAGTTGGGGGAAGAGGAAGAAAAAGCTTGCTTATCAAGTGGGAAGACTTATCTGACAAACAGCATATCTAACAAGCAACAAATGCTGAGAAAAAGATCTCTGTGATGTTTCATTAAAACCACAGACACATTACCAGTGTGGACATTCGGCTGCAACTCATTAGTAATGAATTCTATCTGTGACAGCCTTGTCAAACCCAAGCTTTACTGATTACATCTGGCTTTTAGGCAGTAATCCCCAGGGAAAGTGATTTATTTCAGCACTTGATGAGTTACTCCATTGATGGCAGTGATAATGACATTATCTTCAGTTAGGTTAGCATCTATAGGCCTCTTGGAAGGATTGAGTGTTCAAGGAGGATTTAAATGAAGACAGGAGGTGTCGTGGTTTAGGAATGGTATTCCCCAATTTAGTGTTCCCACTGAAGCACCGCAAATAATGTACACCCACTCCACCCTCCCTGTCCTCTTGCAGCAGGATGGAGAGAACTGGAGGCACAAAGGGCAAAGATCACAGGTTGAGATAAGAACAATTTGCTGGAAACTGCCATGAAATAAGAAGAGGAACCCTAACAGCAACAATATCAACAACAGAGGGAACCTGCCCTACCTGACTGCTCACTCTGCCAAGTTTACTCACTGGAAGGCACCCCTTCCCCTGTTCCCAGAAAATGAGGTGAGGTGGTATAGAAAACCTTCTGGGTCCTAGCCATGCCCCCTCCTAGCTACCGCAAACATTAACCCTGTCCTGGTTCGAACCAGGGCAGGATGGTAGTCAAGCATGAGGGTGCATGAATAGTTGGAAATGTTTGGAAAGCGTAGCTCGTGTGTAATAGTGGAGGGTTTCACAAAACTGAGCTGAAGCAGAGAACTCTGAGAGGAAATGACCTCCAGGTTAGACAGCAAGGCCCCAGTGAAGAGGGACCGCCAGCTGTCTGCCACCCTTCCTCGTCTCCCAGCCCAGTGCCCTGTTGTCATATAAGGGCTGAACACTGATGGCTTTGAATTCCCTCATCTCACAGCTAAACTAGGAGCTGCAGCAGGGAATGAGACACTTCTCATGTCCTACTTCTGACAGGGAGGGTTTTCCTGGTGTAATGAGGAAATTAAATGGACTGTGTGATTACCAGCAGGTAATGATGTGCAAAATCAGAGTTACAGACACAAGCAGAGAACTGAGTTAGAATGCTGTGAAGAGTAGAAACAGGGTGTTAATAGCTCAGACTAATATTAAGATGATTCCTCAGCAGTCAAAGAAAAGAAAGAGAAGGGGAGAGGTACAGATCACAGTGGCCAGCTGCTCTAAGTCGCCTTTAGACAATCCTTATTCTTTCCACTGTCCTTGGATCAACAGAGAGACACGGGGATCCTGAAGACCAAGGGAATACCTCCTTGAACTCCAGGCAAAGGAACACATCTTCACACATCTGTCATGGTAACTCGTACAATACAAACTCAGTGGCCCAAAATATCCATCTTAACTGCAAGACATGGAATAGGAGCTCCAGGAGAAACCAGAGGTGCCTTTGAGATATGTCTAACACAAGTACCACAGGTAAGATTGCTTCACAAGATCCCGAACTTTGACAGTTTGAGCTATGAAGATGTTTTCTACAATGCAGATGGATGAAACTTGAGCCCAGCCAAGGCCAGGAATCAAGGCTGTCCCAGAAACATCTGTTTGGAAACCCCCTAACTTGGGAAGTCTCTTCCAGTTTAGATGAAATCAAACAGGGATTTGCAGATGCTTGACAACTCTTTAGCATGATTGAAGTGTGCCTATTAAGGTTTTTGTTGTCATCCAGCTGGCCTAGCAAGGCTCCTTTTCTATGAGGAAAGGCACAGTGAACCACCCTGGGTGTGCCGTGAACATGAATTTGAAGCAGTAACTCATTTGAGGATTGATGCGTTAATAATCTCTAAGGTAACATCACAACTGCCATTCTCCTGATTTGTCTCTATGGAAAATACTGCAAAAACTTACTCTGTGGCAGGAGCATCTGCAGGCCTCGTGAAAATTCAGGAGAAGGTTTTATGTCTGCTGAAATTGTTCTGTCAGTTTTCACTGGAGAATATGTCTCTCAAAGTGAAATGAACATGTACCATGTCACACTGATCCAGTATAACCCCAGCCGGAACAATGAAAGAAAGAACAGCTTATCTTTTCCAGTAATTAATTCTAATCTGAGAAGACATAGGTGAGTAATTGTGAGAATAAAGGCTATTACACATCCAAGAAATAAAATTTGACCTGCTTTTTTTTCAGCTCCAGTCTTCAGCTGGACTTGCTTCTGCAGCAAATCGTAAGTGTGACATGATTAAACAGCAAATCTACTATTACTGGGTTTAAGGCAAAAAAATATCCTTTTATATCTTTTTAATATCCTAAGCAATTAAGCTAGAGATAGAACCTACAAAATTCAATTACAGTTTCTGGGACAGAGTCCAAGCCACAGGCAGCAAATGGCTTGATTTCACAAAAACTTATTTTCTTATTTAGGGGCAAAGGGGCAGGCTGTTCAGCTGCATAGTGAGTATGATGGTGCTGCATTAATGCATAGTCCTGAGATGCTGCTTCAAAACAAAAAATCTGCATATTAAGGCTTTCACTCAGTATCATACATGCTGCAAAAGGAAAGGAATGGACTTCAATTTGCCAAATGACCACGGCCAGCGTAAATTGTAATGAAACCTTGTCTTGGAGAGTTTGTCAGTAAAGAGGAATTCTGGAGAAACTGCAGGAGGAGATGAAGAACTGAAGAGATGCTTCCTTTGGCACACCTGTTCCAGCTGATATCATAGGCAGTCTATGGGCAAACCCCTGAGGGGCACCAGCTCCTAAATTCACAGGAATATCATCTAGAGAAGAGCTAAGCTTTTAAAGCATTTGGAAGTGCCATGTGCAAGTTAAAATAAAAACTATAAGGCTTAATGAAGTGAATTGTTTAGCCATAAGGCTAAACTAACAAATAATGCAGAGGATAATACTTTTCACCATGTAACCATATTAATTTCTATACACAACAGTCTGTTTTGAAAGCAACATGGGTCAAAGTCAGCAGCAATACGTGCCTGTCTGTGCTGAGGACAATACAAAATATGATTTTATTAATCTTTCATTCTAATTTTATGGCACTCAGCAGTGTTTGTGCCTGCATACAATGGGAGGCACCAATCCAGAGCCTGTACTGGCACTGGATGGGTTTATTCCACTGGCCCCAGCAGAGCCATGCTGATTTACACCAGCTGAAATCCGGCCCATAACTTCTGCCTTGGAAGGATTAAACTTAATTGCTTCTTTATGTTCGACCCACAACGCAGGGATATCTTAGCATCACAGACCCAAGGGTGCCCTTCTCTCCCCTTGGCTGTAGTAAACATTCCCAGTCAAGCCAATCTTATGACAGCTGCCTGGAAAGAAGCAGAAATGTGCCATGGCACCAGACCCATTGAGTGTTTGGTTTGGCCATGAGGGGTCACACTACAGGGTTTTCAGAGCTGTGGGAGCTCCAGGGGGACCCCAATGCCTGCCCTGGCAGAGGCAGCTCTCAAGACCAGCCCTACGGGACAGCAGCTCCAAAAACCAGCTCCTGAGACCTTCTCTGCAGGGAAGAGGTGTTTGACCCTTCTAAGGGATCTCCCCTGTGCTTGGTCTGGAGTTGCCCTTGAGGTGCCCTCTGTCTGACAGTGCTGGAGAAGGGTGAGTGAGGAATCCTTGCCTGCTTCTCAACACTGCATATGTGTTTTGCTGCTCCGTCATGTCATCCTCCTGCCAGCTGTCTCTGCCTCCTTGTTTTCCTACTGCTAAATTACCCTTCTTGAAAGCTAATATGAAGTGGGCAGACTCACACAAAACTGCAAGTGTTGCAGTGTGCTCTGAAAGCTTCCAAATCTCCAACCAACAGAGAAGCAGAGAGCACTTTCCAGGGTACAATTAAACACCCAGATTCTGCCACCCAGATGGTGCTCCTGCTCATGATGACCCTTGGACCAAGACACTTGATGCAGGGCCTCTGGGGATGTCAGAAGCCAAATAATTTGGGACTTTAGAAGTTAATACACAAGCACCTTAGATTGCATCCTGGTGCCAGAAACCAGCAGCAGTCTGCCCTTTTCCTGGCATAATCTGTCGCCCATGGAAAGCACTGCTGCATGAGGACACATTGCCACACTCTCTTGCACTCACTGCACTTTGACAAATGCTTATAAGCAGCAACTTACATAGAACCCATTGTAGTGATTGTGCCTTGGGGCTGTGTCCTTTCTTTTGGAGCAGAAGGGATTGAAAGCATGGATGGAAACTATTTGTCACTGGGCACACTGGTGCAGAGGAATCCAACAGCATTTTTCCCGCCATGCTTCTCAGCCTGCATGCCCTCACTCATACTCCTCTCAGCCTTCTGGTTTGTAGAGGCATAGAATCATTAAGGTTGGAGAAGATCATCAAGTCCAGTCATTAATGCAGCACCATCATGCTCACTATGCAAGTATTATGCATAGCACAGTTTAGGGTACCCGCTGCTGAGCAATTTGCGATAGACAGATTATTTTCTGGTCTTCAGTTAAACAGGTTCTCTGGTGACGGGGCTACAAAGTGGACAGGAAGTACATGCAACACAAAAGACACGGTGTTCCCCCTGTGCAACCCAAGAAAAGGCAGCACTCTAGGGAATTCCTAGTTTTGATAAAGTCAATAGTCACCTGCTTCAACAGTGTGAGGATTTTGCCTCAATTTTCACTTTTTTTCTGTATGGACTGAGCAATCTCTTATATCAGGAGTTGTGGCTGGGTTTGTCTTGCAGAACATAGCTGGGAATGTCATGATGACTGCCTTCATTTAGGCACAGAGCAGTGACTTCAGTATAATCATGTGAAAATCTCCTGTTGCTAAGCTGCATGGAGTTGATTTCACTATGTCCCTTCACTTGAAAACTTGCTGAAATGCAGCTGCTAACCCTAAGGTATATCTCCTTCCATCTCTGAAGAGTATACACTGGTTCATTAATTTTGTCATTTCATCTGGTAAAGATCAAGTCTGGAAACTTTTTTCTTTTTTTATTTTTTCTCTCTTCTCTTTAACTTGGTAATTACGTTGTCTGTGAGAAAACAGAGCAGAAAGGAAATTGCTTCTAAAGGACATGGTAATAAACGTGTCACGTATATCACTGAGCTGGGTTGTGTTTATTATTAACTCAGAATGGAAGAAGACTTGAGCTGCAGTGCAGGAGCATGACGGACTGGTTCTCCCAGGAGTGCAATTCCAGACTACGCTGATTATCCCACATTTGCACTGAGAGGACCCAGCCTGTGCTGTGCACCTCATTAGCTGAGCATGGGACCTGGGAATCCCATTGCTGCATATATTTCTCCACAGTTCAGCAGCAAGGAATTCCCTAACATTTCCCTCTTCGCTAATTTCCACTAACAGAGGATACAACTAATTTTAATTAAACCAGTATGTACAGAGAATAACTCCTCTGACTTCACACTAATGCCAACCAACAGAGACAAAAATCTGCCTTGTAGGGACCCCTCCTTGGGAGTTGTCAACTTGATGGACCCCAGCCATGAAGTTCATCTGTCGAGATAAACCTAAAGATGTTGGCTTGATGGTGAATCTCAGGCAGGACTCACAGGGTGGTGAACATGAACCTAGGAAAAGACTCATAAATTTCACTGTAACCAAGATTTCCCCTTTATCTTAAAAATGTATGTATTCAGGCTAGATATGCTATCCTACTGCCTTAGATCAATCCCAAGCTGTAAAAAAGAGAGCTACATCTGTTTTAAAAGTCGCTTCTGGGTTTTCTGCTGGAATAATTTTTGCTGTTGGAAAAATTTTTGCTGTTGGAATAATCTCCTATAGAGAGCATGGATGGGCAACCAAGTAGCTGGTTACAGGTTGTCTTTTGGCTAATGCTGGAGCTAGAGAAACAGTTTGGGCACTTGGTTGTACTGTGGACCTCCTACATTTTTAGCAAAACCTGGAGTAGTTCTTCTTCAAGGTGTGAAAGGAGGTGAGAAAGCTGCACCAGGGCACCCAGGGCAGGAACTCATGGATTTTGAACATGGAGGGAGCCATCCCAAGACACTGAAATAGACTCAGATTTAGGAAGGACTTTCAGATCAGCTGGGATTGGGTCACTTCATGGAGGTGAGTGCAAGAGCAATATTTGGTAAGGAAACAGATGCTCTAATGAGGACTGGGTCACCGTGACAACCAAGTCAAATGGGGTCAGTTTAGTCTTTCGTGGCTAGTCCTGAGGTAAACACTAGACACTACCAAAAAAAAGCCTCACACACGTACCTATAGCCCCTTCCTTGTCACATAAAGCACATTTCTCAGGGAACATATTTTGAAAGATATACATTGGCCTTTTTTTCTCCCCCCAGGAAATGATGAAGGTAGTATCCACCCCCAAAAACCACTTCTGCCTGATTTTAGTTAACAAGCTCCACCAAGACAGCAATTATTGTCCCGTTTGTCTGTTGCCTCTATTCATTATGTGTGCGTGTATATTACTGTTATTTAGCAGCAATCTCCTTGGAGCTATACAGTGACACAGGATTATGACATTTGCTGCTCCCAGAGCTTGCAACAACAATTACAAACAAATGATCAGCAACAACCAGAACTACTGAGCCTCTGATGCAAGTGAGCCAAACTTTGAGCTGTGGTTGGGAATTCAAAGAATCAAACTGTGGCTTGTCAGATTATCAGGACCTTGAGTTTTTATATGATCAGAAAAAGCAAGTACTTTGGCTAGAGCATATTTGATGCACATACCTTTTGATTTTTTTCCTTGGTTTGGAGTTTTTTTCCCTCGCACATGGCTTTGGTTTTAAAGCACTTAAGTGGTGATTATCCCTTATTTTCCCACTTTATTGGTAACAGTGAATCACGGAGATAAACAATATATGCATTGGTGAAAAAAAAAAAAAAGCACATGTCTGAGTTAAGAAAATGGACTGTGGAGCAAAGACCACAGCACAGTTACACAAGCTTTTATGATAGAAATAAGTGTTGTGGCAGGCAATTATTTCCAGATTCTACCATGCAAGAAAGGCAAACTGTTTGCTGGAGAGCATTCATGGAGGTCAGATGATGGAGCAAAAGGCCAGGAAGACAAGAAGGAAAGCTTTCACATCCCTTTTTTCAAGCTGTCACATGAAAGAAATGCCTGTAGTAACAGTCAGTGAATGTGAACTGGGGGATGTTTACAAACTCCCTCAGTGGGGCAGAGAAAGAAGGGAGAAGAAAATTATCATGAAATAAAACAATAAGAGAATTGTCACCATGTTGTGTCATTTTTGTCATCCAGGGCTGTTGGAAAAGAAACAGATTATGCTCATCCAGTGTGTGTGCTATCATGATGCTACTATATGTACTGCACAGACCTCTCAAGTGCTGTTAGTGAGGGGCAATTCAATGCAATTCCTGGTGGTACACCTTGAGTGTTTAATGGCAACAAGAAGAAACAGAGCAGAGTTAATAAATGTCTTAAACCTGACTTACTACCACATGAGAAAAACAGTGGTGTTAAATATATGTGCTCTGAGCTTAGTCCCAGCTGCAAAATCACCTGGGCTTGCTCAGAAACCATACCGGTCCTGGTAGCACATGTGCATACACTGAATGAGCCACTTGTGCTTATAGACTTCTGCTGAGCAGAGACTATTGCTGTTTGCTGTTCAGCCCTGAGTCAGCAGCTAAGTGGCTGCAGGACCCCCAGAGGACAGAAATCCATTGGAGGGTCCAGAGTTCCCCTTCCACCCCTGCCTTGACTGTAAGGGGGGCCCAAAGCACGTATGTTTCCACCAGAGGCACCAATGGAGTCGTGGGGTGGCTCTGGACACCCATGTACCACACCATCCCAAGGCTCAGGCAAGCTGGGACCAGTGCACCCGTTCTGGTAGGCACAACAGCTCCATTAGCCCAGGAAGCTGCTCAAGATGAAATGGTGCTGCAGAGAAAGCTTCTCAGGAAATGGAGCCATTTAGGCATAATAAAGTGGGTCCTGCTATCTGTAGATAGTGGGCTGAAAAACAGGAAACCAAGGTCAGGAGTAGACAACCAGTTCTCATATGGCAGCGTCATAGCAGTGACCTTCCATCAGTGTCTGCACAGTGACCTCAGCTGCTCAGCACCTTTGTAAATGGCCTGGAAAAGGGGTGAGGAGTTAAGGTGAGAGAGTCTGCCACTGATAAGAAGCTATCTGAGGACAAGGTCACACTGTGAGAACTGCAGACAGGGCGAGTGGTCAAAGGATAGATGAAATTCAACATGTGCAACCGCAAAACTACATATTTTGAAGGGGGAAAGAGAGTCCTAGATTCACACAGACTCTGCACAAACCACTGCTGGTCAAGAGCTGGGTCCCATGTTTAGCATCCACCAGAGCATGAGCTCAGCCCTCAGTAGCAGTCAAGAAAGCAAGTCAACCTGGAGAACCTGCAGGAAGTGAACAAAGATCTCAGAGATTGGCAAGGGAAGCATCTCAAGCCCTGTCCTTCCTCCTTCCAAAGCATCTGGTCACATGTGGAGATGGATACTGGGATGGATGTGAAACCAGTCTAACCCACACAACCAAGCCTTCTCCATAAGCCACAGGGTCGCCTCCGTACGCACCCAGGGTGGGATGTCTCTGCACCACACAGTGCCATGGACACAGCCTTACTCTTTTGATGCCCAGTAAAATGAGAAGGTTATACAAATAATATGAAAATTAGTCCCCTATGCCTTTGTACAAAGATAGCTCTGTCCCAAACAATTTTTCCCTTAACAATGGGGTATGAAATGTCAATACCCAAAGCAAACACCAGAATACCAACCTTGGGAAGGTCTATCACATTCCTTGTTTGTTAGCCAAAAGTTAGCTTAAAAAGTTTGTAGCAAGAGGTTTATTGCTTTCTGGTTGTCAATAACAACCTACACTGATTACGGCAGAAGTTACCTGGCCGTGCAGCCATGCCATGGATCACCCTCTCTCTTCTGCTGCATTCAGCCATACTTTCACGACACAGATCTTGTTGCAAGGCTGTTGCAAGCAGCTGGACAGTTTGCCATGTGTTTTCTTGCTACAGCTTGAAATAATTCCTGGGGATGTGTTATATCCTGAAAGATGAGACAGCTCCAGACCAAAGCAGCCAGAGAGCCGCCTGCACTCTCATTTCAAGGACTGATTGGTGTGTTACAAGCAGGTAATTTACTCCAAAACACTCAAGACTATACTCACATGGGTTTGAAATAAGCAGTGCCCATCACGAGAAGAAAGGGGTTTTTGCTGTTATCTTAGATGGCAACCTTGCTGCTTCTCCCAAAATCAGAAATGGACACCTCAGAATTTGACAGCATATTGTGTCAGGGTGACAGCAGCCTCCACTGCCCAGGGACAGTAAGGAAAGGGGCAGCAGATAGAGCTGATGGGGCACACACAAGGAGGGTGCAAGAGACAGGGGTGATAGTGGGACAAGCATTGGGGACCCCTGGAGACATGCAGGGAGGTTGGTGGGATGTGTAAAGGTCGTGGGGAGCATGCATGCAACACAGGGACACTCAAGAAAAGGAACATGCACAGAGGGACATGTGGGACACTAGGGAGGTGCACAGGAGACTATGAGGGGTAAAGAGGAGCACATGGTGGTATGGTGGGACACAGGAACACACAATAGTGTGGCAGGACACATAGGAAAACGTCAAAGGGCAGGTGTGAGAAGGCAGCAGGAAGCATGTGGAGAGATAGTGAGACATGAGGGTATAGTGTCATACATGGGCATATGGGAGAGCATGTGGTAGCATGGGGGAGACGTAGGGGTTTGGGGGCCAAGCACGGTGAGACACAGCTGGCAGGATGCATGAAAATCACACAGTGGGGACACACTGGGGATTGAGAGAGGACACACAAGGCCTCTCTAGGCAAGTGTCCTCACCTCCCATGAGGCCCCACAGTGCCACAGCCTGTGGTGTGCAAGGTAGCTCAGGTGAATGTGTACACTTTGAGGGCCAGACAAACAAGCACCAGCGCCTCCTTCTGCACCACTCCTCCATAAAAAAAGGTGTGATAAAATTATACTCAACAAAACATATATAATAAATATACACATAATTATTTGTGCACATATACTTACAATGAATTAACATGTATATGAAATAAGAAAAGGCTAATGGCTACACAGTGGATCTGGATGGCAAGTGTAAAGCACAGTGAAGCCCCCACCCACTGGAGATGAATGGTAGCCCAGCCCTGATAGGGCTATGTCAGGGTGACGCAGGGGGTGGTGGGTGCATTGGTGGGTGCATTAGTGGGGCTCTCTGAGGGCCACTGAGGTATGCTGCCCCCGGGCCTGGAAGAGGCAGGGTTTCTTTTTCCCTGGAATTCTCTTTAAAAGGAAGGAAAACCTCCTGCTTGTTCATTTCAAAGTGTACCTCTGACCCAGTGAAACCAGCAGAGGAAGCATCAAACCACACCCTGCAAATAAAATCCCATGTGAGTGTGTACATCTGTGTACAGATGTCTCAGGGGAGCAGTGGCTTTGTGGCTGAAGGGAGACAAAATCTGTCCTCTGTGGCTGCAGCAGCTGTGCCTGGGCTCTGGCTCTGGCACTGCTCCATAGACAGGGGGCCCACTCAGCCACAAACACCCACCCATCAGCTCACCAGCACTTGGGCTGTTGAAGCAGGCAATAGCCAAAAACCTGGTTTATGAAGGAGGGCTTTTAATTCAAGCCTAGTGTGTCTTTGCTTAAAACTCCTTTCAGTTATTCCTTGGACTAAATCCACCAAGAAAAGGAGATAGGTGGAAAGCAAAGCTCGGATGTACTCCTTTCCCTTTCCTCCATCCCAGCAGTGAAACTTCCCCTGGGAAG
This sequence comes from Pachyramphus minor, assembly GCA_013397135.1. Taxonomy (NCBI): domain Eukaryota; kingdom Metazoa; phylum Chordata; class Aves; order Passeriformes; family Tyrannidae; genus Pachyramphus; species Pachyramphus minor. Next base: position 261,794 of record VYXB01007040.1, read on the forward strand.
AGAGGAAAGGGGATTTTCTAGTGTATCAAGGGGGAGGAAAGAGACCTGTAGAATTTAGAGACCTGGAATTTCTGGGTGGCCAGGCAGAGTGACCCACTACACCTTGGAAGTGGGACTCCTCATCTAAGTTTGGGCACAATCCAATTTTAGTGTTGAATCATCCTCACGTCTCTGAACATTAACTTTAAAAGAAGTTTTAAAAGAAGTTTTTTCCAGTCCTTAGGAAAAACTGGTTGATTTTTTTTTTTCCCAAAAAAATGCAACTCAAATTCAACTATTACAAGCTAATTTAAAACACAGCATTCCTACAGCCCAGTGCCTTTCTGATAACAAGTGAGGGTTTGGGTGGATTTGTTTTTCTGATGTTTACTTTAAATCAAGTCAGTCTGTTTTTCTCTTTCACTCCTGACACTTGCTGATCTGTGAGCACCCATGACTAACAGCAGGAGCTACTACTTACAGCATAAACAGCCTGGGATTCTAGGTTGCTGCTCCTGCACCTTCTCTGCCCACAGCCCCACGAAGGTCCAGGTCTCACCCCTTGGCGTAAGGGGATGTTCCTGCCAAGTTGTGTTGTGCCAGCTAGTGGGATTTTGCATTCTGTGCCCCAAACTTGTGTTTGAAGCTCAGCTGTAACACTTGGCACCAGGTAGGCACATTGCCCCAGCAGTGGCTCATGTGGATTACACACCACAGGTGCTCTGAACCTCCTTCCTTCTCTGCTCAGTGGCTGACTTGGGGATGGGGTGCTGCCAAAGCCTCCCCTGGTGCAAGCAGGGACCAGCCTCAGGAGCTGTCTCCATGGGGTGAGTACCCAGGGCCAGGGGAGAGGAAACAGAGGCTGTTGGAAGACACTGATGATGCTGAAATTAAAAAAGGCAAAGAAAAGGAAGAAGAAAGGGAAGTCAAAGTAGAAATTCAGATACTCTCCAAAGCCGGGGGAAGGAGTCAGTCTGTACTCAGCCTTTACTCCACTGCTGTTAAGCTCTACCCCTTAAATGAGTCCAATGAGTAATTATCAGTATATGCCAGCTGTTATTTCAGTCCTGGCAACATCTGCATTTAAAAAACACCTTTTTTTTCTGTGAAGTCGTAAGTGCTACAGTTAACATACTGGTATTTAATGTTTCGGAGGGGTTTAAATCTTCAACCTGTTCTGTAGTACCATGCTAGCAGTACACATGAAAATGAAACTCAGCAGTGCCGAATTACTATAATGAACTTCTCCTTTCTATGTTTGTCCCCAGCCTCAAAGCCTTGCCTAGTGCTGCTTCATTGTACTAACTCAAGATAAACTGAATAGAAGTTGCAACATCTTAGCACATTTCACATAAGGATATTCCTGGTGTATCCTGAAAAGCATCTCTTTTACTGGGATTTGGGGAGGAGGGGGAACAATTTAGCTGGTTGTTGGGAGGAGGTGCCTCTATCAATAGCAACTGAAGCATCTCAACGAGAGAAAAAGTACTTCCTGAGAGAGAGATGTTATTGAGTTGTTGAGGTGTTCAGATCTCAGGGCATATTCTATTTTATTTACGGCTCCTCTGTGACCAAATATTATTTTTCAATTACTATATTGTGGGGGTTTTTTCAGTTGGACTTCTTATCCTTTCTTCGAAACAACACGACCACATAGTAAACCGTTTTTGAGGAGCATTTGCTGTTTGAGGTTAGAAGACGAAACCACAGAGTTCCTTATCTTGTCTTTCTGCATGTGTTTTTACATGAGCTAGCAGAGCAAAAGAGCAAAGCACTAACAACCAAAACCTCAAACTCCTTTTTCCCCATTCTCCACCCATATTTTTGAGGCCACAGGAGGAGAAGTCCCCTCTATGATCCAGCTGCTGTCTCTCTTTGGTTTTGTTGTCTGCAGACCAGGTATGAACATGCTTCCAAAGGGTGGGCAGCAAGGGGAAGCAGGGAGCCGAGTTGGAAGGTAGAAAGCAGTCACCAGCCTGGTAGTGTTGCTTCTGAAACTTGTGTTTGTGGCTTAGGAAAAAGCTCTGGAAAATGCAATAAGTTTGTTTTTGCTGCCTTTCCTTCCCAGACTTTCAGCATTCAATATTTAATGGCTGCTAAGTCTTGCTAGAAAACATGTATGAACATGAAAGCTGGTGAGACACTGGGCAGCATGGGAGTGGTTGTCGGGGGCTGTTCTCATGAATGTTGGCATTTGGTGTGGGAGGGTAGTGACTGTCACCGCCATCTGTACAAGCTTCAATCACTCTCAAGGGAAGACTTTTGGGTGAGCCCAGGTGACAAAATTTGATCTTGTGTTTCTTATTTTAGGTTACAAGCTTATTAAAGACTTCTAACTGGGATTAATGGGGCCACCTTCTCAGACAGGGATGGGGGACCCTGGGGGCCTGTGAGCATCTGATCCCTGAGCTGTGCTCTGTTGGTACCTACAGGCTTTTCAAAACCTCTCAAGCTTTCACAAGCCTTGAAGTGCTTTTGAAGGCATTTGTTTTTCACATGTTCCAGTGATCACACTGAACAAATCCCAACATGACATTTCTATACAAGCGTGCTGGTACAAATCATTGTTTAAGGCTATCTCTTTGCACACATTCAGCAAAGTCTGGCCAAGATGGGATTGGTACTTAGTCCTGAGCTTTAAGAGCAGCCATACTTGGGTTGCTGTAGCTTTTTGACACTGAGACCTTTAACTAAGAGGGAAATGATTAAAAAAAATACATATATTAACAGCTTCTTAGGCATATCTCATAAGTTATCATTGTCTCCAAACTGTTGTTCCTTCCCAAAACAAGGTGCCCAGCAGTTTTAAGCATCCTCGAGCAGCCAGCACAAATGCTGCCTCCTGTGCTCCCACCCTGCATGTTTGTCACACTAATCCAGTCCTGCAGGAACAAATAGCACAGACTCTGCCCCAGAGCATCTGGAGCATCAGGATGCCAAGAAGGAGGAGGAGGAGGAGGAAGCAGTGAGGACAGGAGTTGAAGCATGTTGTGACCGAGGCCAAGTCAACAGCGCAACAGCTGAGTAGGTAATCTCATCTCCTGAAGCTCTTGGATGGGTTTGGGAGACAACATGATTTTTTTCTGGCTGTAAATTATCACTTCAATCAATGGATTGATTTCTGAGCAAAAACATTTGTAGTATCAAACCCTGAGGGAGGTTCATTATTTGCACACAGCCATCAGCAAATCACACTAAGATTTCTGTTTTGCCTAAGAAACAGAATTAGTTTCATTATCTAGAGACCCATTTTGAAAACACAGCACTAATAATGTTTAGTGCTGGCTCTCAGAAACTCCAACTTTTTTCTTTAATAAGATGGCCAGGTGGACTTTGTTTAGAGAAACATCTCCTGCCAGCAGAATCCATTTCCAAATCATTTGTTGAGCTCCATGTAAATTCAGGCAGCTTCACCCCAGTAGGTGACTTCTCCCCACAGCTCAGCTCTTATCTCAAGGCCTACCTTGAACTCTGCTCCTACTTCAGCTTCAGGCCTTTGCTCCCAGCCTGTCACCTCCACAAGTAGAGCAACAGCTTTCCTACATTTCTGTTGGTACCTCTGACTAAAGCTCTTCACATCCTCTCGCTGCTCACTTCTTCATGGTGATGACCCTAAGTGACCCCCAGAAGCAACATGCATAGGCCTGTATCTTAGACATATTAGAGCTAATTCTTGTAAGCCTTTTCTAAATACCAAAGGTGAAAAACACAAGCTGCATCCCAGGTTGGCTTCAATAGCTTCACTAATCTCATAGCTTTTACCCATTATTTGAATTCCATAAAATCATAAAATGGTTTGGGTTAAAGGGGACATTTAAAAATCATCTAGTTTCAACTCCCCCTGGCATAGACAAGGATACCTTCCACTAAAATAGGTTGCTCAAAGCCCTGTCCAGCCTGGACTTGAACACTTCCGCAGGTGAGGAATCCACAACTTCTCTGGGCAACTTGTTCCAATGTGTCACCACTCTCATTATAAAGAATTTCTTTATAATAGCCAATCTAAAATTACTCTCTTTCAGTTTGAAGCCATCACCTCTTATCCCATCACTAAACACCCATGTAAAAAGTCCCTCTCCAACTTTCTTGTAGCTCTCTTTTGCTATTGTACCACCTATCATTTCACTTTGCAGTGTTTCTTTTCTGCAACACCTTGGCATTTAACCCAACATTTACCTTGCTGGTGACTTCTCCCCATCTCATCCCTGGGGACCTGGTAGGGGTTTGGTTTCACAGCTCCTGGGTTCCACACAGGGAAGTTGATTGCAGGATGTGATGGCATTGCCTTCCCACCAGATGTGACTAGTAACCTTCCCCAGTGGAGACTCCTGACACGCCATGTCACATCTGAAAGGCATCTTCTCGATAGCTACAACATCTCCTAGACTGAGCAAGGCCTGATATCTCTTGCACATGACGATGCAATGTCAGTCTTCTTAATTAGTTTGCTTCTACTGCCAGAAGAAGCCACCAGCACCCAGGGCAGGTGCTGCTTGGCTGGGGCTGCAGAGGGCATGGGAGACCAAACAGTACCGCTTGGTGATGGTGTGAGTGAACCAGAGGTGTTCCTCCTCTAAGACATCCTGACATGTAGCATCCCTGCCTAAACACCAGCCCGCATTCTGCCGTGGGTCAATATGAGGGCAACGTGTCCTATCCAGAGGCAACATAATCCAGGTCTGGAGGAAGGTGTCTCCTCCTTCCCACTGGCTATTGAGGAAGTGGAATGACCCACTCAGCTCTAGCTAACCATTAAATGTTTACAACTAGGACTTGTATATCCCACTCAGGGTTAAATAAGGGGTTGTAAAGTGCCCAGAGGAGAAAGGCATCCTGCAGATGTGCAGTGTCAACACTGCTGAAGGTGTTCTCATCTGCCTGAACAGCAGCAGGAGGCTGAAGCACATTTCCATGCACTAGAACTGGTTGAAGAGCTCAGTGGCTGCCCTTTTTTTTTTTTTTTTGATTCATCTGTTGCACAAAGTGAGGTATTGTCAGGTCTTGCAGCATGTTCTGAATCATGGGTTGAGAACACCCTTCCCCCAGATGCTTGCAGAAGGTGCAGCATGTTTGGGTATTGCAGGAGGCAGACCAAGCAGTGAGTGCTCACTCTTCTCCCTGCTTCACCCTTAGTGGTTGGGCACAGACCAGATGCGATTGCTTTTGTCAGTCCTCAGGGGACATTTGCCCATCTAACCCTGTCCACATTCCCATTTGGGTGCTCCTCTGAGAGCACCCAAAATTCAGTGTTGGTCACAGGCCCACATGCAGAGGTGAGCTCAGCTTTCTGGCCTTGCTGGAGGCAGAAAGCATCCTTCCATGTGCCCTCCTTTCCTTGGCCCATCTCACTCTCCTTCTCCACTTTATTTCTGGTGACAAACTCGCTGTGCTGGGTCTGTGGAAAGCAGCTGGAAGGGTTTCATGCTGGCAGTGTTTTTCTCTTTTATACCCGTCAGCAGGCTTGGATCTATTCAAATCTGCCTTTCTCTTCCCTTTTTTTGTCTTTTCAGTGCAGCTTCCTACAATTTCAGCTTTTTTGGCTTTGGGAACTTGAAATCTATCTTTCCTTTTCCCTGTCCTTCCTCCTGCAGTAACCTTTCATGTGCCATGGCCTTGTTTTCCATAGGTGTACTAAGAGGATGGAAAGCTGCTGTCTTTTCAGAGAGAAGGCTGCCACTGCTCCCAGGTTACCCCCTTAACCTTCTGGAGGTGGTAGGGGCATCAGTTGCTTCGCCCTGCACAAGAGAAGAGCATCAGGCTGCAATGAATCCAACATCTATACAGCTCCTCAAGCTCTCATGGGTTTTCCAGGAAAACGTCATTGCAATCCCAGTGTCAAAGCTGTCGATACATATGCTCCCTCTACTCCCTAGCTCTCCTTGTGGTTTTAGGATTTGTCATGAAGTTACCAACACCTGCTCTGTGTGATGGTACACCTTTGAAGTCACCAGTGAAGAAAACAGCCTGATGCCCCAGCTGAGTATCCCTTTCAATACCCCATTGTATCCCTTTCTCTCTTTGGCTTTTTCCTAATATTACAGGCAAGACTCAACAAAGCCACATATAAGGAATGTTGTGGTGAGCAGTTCTCAGGACACACTGCAAGCTGTGCAATCTTGCAGACAGGTAAGGCAGGTAGATGCCCAGCATCTTGGAATGCAAGAGGACTGCAGGCTCAGGCCCTGAGGGACAGTCAGGAAGCACAGCCACTCCATGTTACAGCTGCATCTCCTCACAGAACAGCTGTGCCTCGGGCTTGTACACTCCCATTTTGATGGCATAAATGCAAGCACATTTCTGGCCATCTCATGGCTTTTGAGGACTTGCCACAGTCTGATCCAGGAAGGCCAGCAGTCAGCTGTTCTTCCATTTGGCAGATGCCAGTGCAGCTGGAAGCCCACACTAGGACACCAGTGTGATGTCCCACCACCAGCCAGCCGTGTTGCTGGCAGCTGCCCACACATGTCCAGCACTTTTGAACACAGGTAGCCACAGGCTCAGCTGTTGCTATATGATTGGACTAGATGATCTTAGAGGTCTTTTTCAATCTAAATGATTCTATGATTAGCAGTGATGGTTTCACATTGTTGGACAACAGTTAAAACAGGGCAGGATGAGTTATCAGACGGGAATGAGGATCCTTACTGAGCTTTTACCAACCTACCTAACAGCAAGGACCTGCAACAGGAAAGGACGTTTTTGCTTTGTACTGATTTTAATCATACTGGTAAGCCAGCCTAGAGCTGGTCTTACTTCCTTCTGCTCTCACTGGGGTGCCTTTGTGTGATGACTACATGTGTGTTTGTTTCTGGATGCTGTTCACTGTGTGTACACTATTATATGGATCTGTTTGATGCTGGAATTAATATAATAATAATAATAATAGTAGTAGTAGTTATATGCTTATACATATGGCATGACATTGGCATCCACTTCCTGAATACCTAGAGTCAGGGTTGAGTCAGACCTGGAGCTCAGTACGCTGATTCCTGGAACAGATTCCCATGTACCACAGCTAACTGTCTCAAGTTTATGCTCCAGATAAGGCTTCTCTTTTGTGTTTTATTTTTGTTTAAGAAATGTATTTGCCAAAAATAGGCTATTGTTGATCTGGCATTTTTTTTGTACACTAGGCAAGCTAATAGCAACAACATAAGAGTCATCCTTATCACACTGGTCAACCTCATTTCTCTTTTTAAACAAGCCAGGCATTTCCAGTCTCACAGCCCTGCCAGCTCCATGCCCCCATACTGGCAGTAGAGTGTGGGGCAGGCTCAGTACCTGGCAAACTCAGACTGCTCAAAAGCAAATGGCAAAGGAAAAACCCTCACCAAAAAAAAAGTCACTCTTAAGATATGCTCTTTCCTGCTTTTTATCTGTGGTTTAGGGGTTTTTTTCATACAATTTAATGGCATTTTGTTTATGCTACATATTACATAAGAATATCTTATTTTTTTTTATTCTGTTTCATTTTAAAACTATTAAAACCATCTGCCAGTTAGTAAACACTAACATATTTTCTTTTCTAGATCAAAGTGTCCCTTGTCTGTGTTGTAAGGCAAGTTTGACATTATTTTTTTTTACAAGACAGGCAGGAGACACTTTGATCAGGTGCCAAACTGTTTCACTACAACAAACAGGCAACACTCTGAGCTAGAAATGATAAGATGTTATTATGCGCCATGATGATTTCATGACGTGTCAGCCATGATGTTAAAAAAACCCTAGAAAACATATAACTTTAAAAATATAACTGTGAATTTCCAGACTTTTTTAAAATTAAAAATTTGCTAATTGAAAGCATTGCTTTTATATATTTCCTCTACAGATTTGTGACCGTTTTGTAGCATTTTGGGCTATTTTTTTGGTAATCCTTTTCATTTCAACAAATCAGTTTCTTGTGTCAAAAACAGTTCATTGAAAAAATTCGGATGGATTCCACTTAAAAAGCTTTTTTTGAAAGTGTTTTTTATAGAAAAGAATTCATTGTCCCCATCAGAGAACAAAAGAATCACCTGCTGGCTCTTTTGTCATTCCTAAACAATTTAATTGCTTGAAGATTATTTCATCCATGTTTCTCAAATGCACTGCTCCCCACTGCTTCCACCAGCTCCCCAAACACGTTTGCCTTTTATTCCAGGAAGCAGAATGACTCCACAGAGAGCCCATGGTTTCCAATAACACAAATACTGCAGCACACACTGGGAAAAAAAACACCACCATCACCACCACCACCAAATGCTATGCACATTGTAATTTCTATCTTAATTTGCATCCTGAAGAGAAGAGCTCTTCCACAGTCAACCATGTTAAGCATCTGGACACCACAGAGGGACTGGGTATGAGTGTGCAGCCCCTAAACGTGGGAGCTGCAGGTGGAGCAGATAAAAACAACCAGTCCCTCTTCCTTCCCCTAAAACCAATTGTCAACAAAAGCTATTCTAGCTTTCCATGTGGACAGCCACAGCTGAGGAGGGGTTAATTATCTCCAATGGACCCAGCAGCTGGAGGGGGTGTCTGCAACCCAGGATAACTGGTAGTAGAAGGAAAGCAGCATGCACATGGGGAGTCTGCCTCACCAGTGGGAAAAGATGGGCACTCCTCATCTGCAACTTGCAAATTATTTAATGCTTAAAAGAGGTGAGAAACTTCATGGGCCCAGACAAAAGCTGCATTAAAGGAAAGACTGATTGAGTATTAGTGGGAAAAAAAAAAAAATCCCTAAACACTGCAAAAACTGGAAGAGGTTGCCTAGAAAGGCTGTGGCTTTTTTATCCTTGGATATTTCCAAAACTCAGTTGGACACAGCCCTGAGTGACCTGCTCTAATGCCAAAATTAGTCCTGCTTAAAGTAAGAAGTTAGATCACATGACCTCCACAGGTCCCTTAAAGGTTTGGTCATGCTACATTTATATTATGATGTCCCTGCAATTATTTGGGATGAACCCCAGGTCAGGAGATAACAAGCCTCAGATTTGCCCAAGCCTGGTCTTGTATCCTCACCCACAGCAGCAATGGCATTTGCTGTGGTGCTGGCGAAGATAATCATCTTCTGTGCCAGGCACATGCCATCGGAGGTACAGCACTCATCCCTCGCAGGAGAAAGTCCTTGTCTTTCCTGATAACCTCATTTCAAAGGATGCACTTGAATCAGTCTGGGGTTGAAGGACTCCTATCACACCACCCAAGGTCAGAAGGAGACCCAAGGCAGCAGCAGTCTGCATGCATTTGGGCACAGGGAGTTGTTTGTAGCAACAGAAGCACATGCTGGTGCAGCGTCAACACACGGAGTGCGCCTGAGCACAGCCCAGGCCGCTGCACACGAGGGTTCTGTGTCAAGTATGCACAGTACCATCAGACACCAAGCATGGGCCACCTCATATTTAGGTCTGCTTTCCTCCCCTAACACTTCAGGTCAGGAGGTGTCACTGCCCTGAGAACAAATTTCCAACATGAGTGGAACAAAAGCTGCTCAAGAAATGATTGAGCCTTAGATCAATTGAGCCTAGATCCTCCCCTCCCCTTTTAAATACAGCTTGTTTGGAAACAAAAGCTGTAGGATTGTGTACATCTGTCATTTCAACCCAGCAGTAAGTATTTTAATGTGCCATAAATCATCATTCAGAGAAAAAGGTCAGAAATAGAGAGCCTGGGAGGCTAGACGTTTGCATTGGACATTACAAATCAACCAACAGGAATGCTATTGTTCTATCATTCTAGTTTTCCAAAAAGCTCTCCTGCCATTTGCTATGTTCCTGATGTAGTCCTACAAAGATGACACGTAGGGGACTAGGGATGGGATCATTGCAGCAGCTGGTTATTTTTGTTGGAAATGGCTGTTGGTATTTTTCAGTCTAGTTGACACAGCTAGCAGTTTCCGGAAAAGAAAAAAAGTCAGTGCTTTCTCTTGACCCTTCAAAACACAACCTGAGCTTTAGGAAACCTGTTGTCAGAGAGTTCTGGATTCACAGACCTGCTCTCACTGTTGGGGCCACTGTGAGAAACCACTGATGGCAATAGGGTGGCCATTCAACTGGGCACGGAAGAGCATTAGCTCTGGCTGCCCGGGCACTGTCTGTGAGAGCTCCAAAGAAGCAACCTTCTACAAAGCAGTTGGTGCCACACGCTGCCCAGGTTGTAGAAGCTATAATAAAAGGACACCATGGTGTCTTTTGGGGTGAACAAATGAACACTGTTGCTTCTGAACTGAACACTAATTTTAAGAGGCTCAGTAGAGCTGTAGAATTGTGCAACCCCAGCTTGAATGCTGCTTCTTGCCCATCTGCACAGCAAAAAGAGAGACCCTTTGCTTTCCCCATTTTTGTAAACCTTTATTCCTGCCTTAAGGAACAGATTGAATTGCTTTTGATGATCCAGAACAATGTCATCCTTTACTCCCTCTTCAAAAGCAATTAGTAGTTCAGCTTGATTATTTGCAGATAATATGAGTCATCAGATAAAACACTTTGAATACAAAAAAGTTCCTTGAGAGGAAAATAGATGAAAGATATTTAAGGTTAAAAATCCAGCATATGCTTATATATCATGAAACTGTCATACATCAAGAAAAAAATTCAGTCCCACTTTGTGAAACAAGAAGATTGACCATGTTGTTTAATATCGAGTTGTTTAACCCCAAAACCTTAACTAATTTTTTGCAGGATCAGGGCACCATAACACCAAAGGCAGCTTGTGTCACTGTCAGGGCAGAACAGCAAGTTTGCTCCAACATGAATTCAGAGTTGTCAAACTATCCAGAATGTCAGGCTCAAACTATCCAGAACATCAGGCCCAAATATCCTGTTTAAACTTAAGAAACAATATTGAATTTTTTTTTCCTCTTATTTCTTTTCTGATTTCTAGCTTGGTGTATTGCAGCTCATTGATATTTTCAGCTCTTTTACCCAGAAATGGGAGGCTAGAAGCTGACTCATTCTTAATAGAAGGTACAAGTCTCATAGTAACAGCATTATTTCAGGAGTTCCTATTTTGATGGGAACATCAATTCTACATGGCATTATGATAAAGCCATCAGAAATTAGCAATACTGAAGGTTTGCTTCTAACATAGATGATAGCTGATAAATACTATGTCTGTATTGATGTCACCCAGTAGCCTCATTGGCATACTTCGGAGTTAGTACAGATAGAAATGGAGTTCTGTGAAAATTTAGATCAAAAATAAAGGTTGCTTTCTTTTCTTTCTTCTTAAATAGAAAAATAGGAAATTAAATGTCTGAAGGTTTTCATATACAACATCTCAAAAGGGTGTACACATTTTCATTTAAACCTTCTCCTTGTCTTCCGGGAGCTGGAACAGTGATGAACTGCCAGGCTGTGCTGGAAGGACTCCTTCTTCCCCCTGGGATGGCCTAGAGTAAGATTTTCATGGTCAAAACCACTAAAAATTACCATGTGCAGAATTGCCATTGCCTCCTGCAAGGTGTTTTTATTTACATTAGTTTGGGTTAGGGTTTTTTTAGTATTCCTCTTAATTAATTTAAATGCCCATCATAAATATAGATTGAGAAAGGCAAAGGATATAATCCTCTCATAAAAAACAGACAGTAGATATGAGAGCATTTTCCTCTCTAAATTACTAACAACTCATACCTGTATTTTCACATTCCTAAAAGAAAACTTCTTAAAAGAAACAGCCGATTGCCACTGACGCAGTGTGGTAAAATGAGAACAGAGTTGTGGTACATTGATTTTACCTCCAGGTTGCCTATGAGCAGCCACGCTGAGATGAAATAAGAGTGCCATGGAAAGTGGAAGTGTTTTCTCCTGGGTTACAAGGTGCAAAGGTGCAGCCCTCTCCTTGTCCTGTGTGCCTCAGCGCTAGCTGGGGGCATTAACCCTCATGAGGAGCACCACAGCTCCTCAAGGGAAGGGTGGGTGGGCAACGGCCTGCTGAAAGCTCTCATGTCACCTGGTCTTACAGACCTTCCATCTCTTGATCCAACAGATCGAATGGATGGCCTGGGGAGTCTAGGCACATACATTTGCTCTGCCAAAACCCAGAGTGTCCAGCAGCAAGTTAAAACACTGTAAGTGTTGAGGATGCTCCAGTAGAGTAGTAGCCCCAAACCTCCTCACTGCAAACTCTTTAAAACAGCCCATTCTAGACTTTCCTATCCCTGTAAGATTTCACTTCCCTGATTTATTAAAAATACATTACAAACAACAATAGTGTGGGAGGAAGAAGAAAGAAAAGGGGTACTCTCTTCAAACCTTTTCAAATTTCCCCTCCTCTACACATGGTTCATCATGTACACTTGGCCCTTATATCTGCTCCTAGACCTTTCTGGCTACCAATGCCACCAAAGCAGTCCAGGGCTGGAGTAAAATCAGTGCCTAGCTCTGACATATTCAATGTAGGATTGGCATCCAACAGGTCATATCAGAATATGTCCACTCCCATCAACTTTCTCTACCCTACATCTAATTGAGCACACCCAGCTCTGACTTATTTGCATCCCATTGTCATATGGAGCTGCTTCAGTTTTCCTCACGTGCCCTTGTGATACAATTGCTGCTGCTCCTTAGAAAGCCCCAAGTGCATTTACAGCACTTAAGTGGTACAGAGGAGTAATTGTCTTCTGAGCAAACAGGCTGACCTGGCTCACATCTTCTACATGAACTCATTAAATGGAGAACTGGTGTTCATCAAGAGCACAACTGAACTTCATCTGCCACCACTGCTCACTGGTTTTAAAGTCAAAGCTGATGGAGATGGGGAGGTGGTCTAGGAGACTTTCTCATGCCACATACATGTACTTACTCTTCCATCCCCTTCTTATTTTCCCTAACGAACCTGAAACACTTTCAATGTCACCACTGGGGCAGATGCCTTGTGAAAGGCAGATGGAAAAAGTCCATGGCTGCAGGCTGCTCATCAAGGCTTTGCTAAAGCCTGCATTTGGGGGTACAGCCAGTTATAGCACCCCAACTCATCACAGCTACACTCAGCTGTATTGCTCTGATTCTCATTTCCTTTTCTCCTATCCCAGGTAAGTATTCAGACCTCTATCAACTGGGGGCCACTCCTCCCTGAAGGCAGGGAAGCTTGGAGTGAGTTTAAGCCACATCCACTCCCCCAACCGCCTTCACTCTTCACTTTTCTTCAGATTTCGGGTTTTCATCAACTGCATATTTTCTACAAAGAAGCCCTTATGAACCTCCCTTCTAATTGCTTTCACTTGGGCTTTTGCAAGCCTTTAAAGTCAGTTCATAGAAGTGCTTTAAGCAATGACACTAAAGCACTTCAGAATGTCCTTCTAGAATATTTATAAACAAGGCTGTGGTTTCTGTCAGGGACCAGCCTGACATCACTTAGAGGCCACATTTACCTCTAGGGTCATGGAATTATTTCCAAAGAGTTGTTCCTTACAGGGGTTCAATGGTCTGGCCTGCCCAGAAGGTGTTTGGCCCTCACCTCAGTCACCTCATAGGGTCACTGAAAGCAAGAATGGCACCAGAGGCTGAAATCAGCAAAAAAGTCCAACTTCTTTTAGTCATTCCTATCAATTCATCATGCTTTCAGGTCTATGCAAAAGATGCAATAAGTTACCTTGAAGCTCCTTTGGAGCTCCTTAACATTTTGTCTCCCAAGGCGGAAACATCTTACCCTGCTACAACCTCTTTTCGTATATTATAAAACAGGATCTACAGCTCCTCAGTGGTGCCAAGTTTCTAGCTTCTCTCCTGCTTCGCAAGGAAGAAGAAATGAACTCCTACGACCCTGCAGTGAGGAACGGGTCCTCATTTCAAGCAGCTGTAAGCGGGGCTAGCAGGGCAGGAGGGAGGAGGAGCCGGCCGCAGGAGGCAGAAGTGCAGAGCGCTGCAGGCTGCAGCACCCGTGAGCACACGGAGAGCATTCTGGCAGCGGCCGGTTTCGCAGAGATCGGAGATCGTGAGTTTAAGCACATATCTAATTGAATTGCAGATGTCTTTTCTGATAGCTATCTGGTAGCAAAGCTTCAATTAAAGCAGCAGCAAAGAGGCAGAACAGGCTGGTTCTCAGTAATAAAACTAATGGAAGGAAGAGTGGCTATTTACTGCAGTTTCCACAGGGAGCAGAATGCAGGCAGATACTTTCAACATGATTTTTTTTGGTGGGGGGAGATCTGAGAGCTCAGCACAGATACCCAGCTTCCAACTCCTAGAGATCCTGACTGTATGTTGAACTGGAAAGCAGCTGGCAGTAATTTAAATAATCCACAAATAAGCTCATCTCCATCCCTTCCCATACTCCCTGGTGAACAACAGATCTACTAACCATTCTGAAGGCCATAGCAGTTTGTTCTTCTTTACTTTGTCTTTTAAACACTGACAAGTTTTATTCACTCCCCTTTGTTACTTTCAAGATTAAGGTGGATTTGCCCTGAGCTTGCATTTGCCAGATCTCAACCTCTTGCCATTTTACAGTGCCTTTAAAGCTCCAAAGAGGGAGAACTTTAACAGAGCTCTCAGTCTCCCCAAACAGAAGACTGTAAATTGGAGTGCTATGACTTTCCTTTTTTTTTCCCCCCTGTAGCTACTTTCTCATGATGACTTGAACCTCATCCAATATGTATTACCACATACACATCACTGAAAAACCACCCCCACCCAATGCAGTTTAAGAATCAAAGTTAAACTTTGAGATAACCTAAGAATCTGGCTTAGCTCAGGAACAAGATTTTTGAGACCTGCTTTCCCTTTTCTCAGCTGATTGTTACACTGTACCCAAATTCCTGTTGAGCAGCAGTTTGGAGGCCTGCTGGCTATGTCTTACTGAAACTCTCTTATTTCTTGGCACAGCACAACTCTCCCGGGGGCATCTCAATAGACAATCCCCCTGGGATTCAGTTTCAAGGAAAATAATCAGAGTTTTGCTCATTTTCCCTTTTGAACTGCTGCCCTTTTCCGATGTATTCACAATGTAAGGAAGTCAGTTTATTCATGGTTTGGCGTTTAACTTCATAGTTGAGCTTGGCTATGCTCCTGTTGGAAATTGGACCTCAATTTAAGGAGGGCAGGTGCCAGTGTCTGCTGGAAACTCCTTGCCCTGGGATTTTCAAACAGGCTGTTTGTTTGCCTAGCTCAGCACATAGTAAATAAATGCAATCAGAAGAGTCTGCTTGTTCATCACAGGAAAAGCATCAGGCTAGTGGTAGGTGTTTTTCAGAACATCCCCAAACATTTCAAATGCCCAGGTTCATTCCAGACATCCCAGGAGTTCCCTCCAGCAACCATCCTCCACCTAATTTCATACATCCAAAGTAACACAGAACAGCAAGGGTTGGAATTGGGCTAATTTTCTTGAATTTCTAACTTCTTTCAGGTTTACCCCAGCAGAAAATTCTCAAGGAAGTTAAAAGGCATAATCATAAAAACAGAGGAAAAAATAAGAAATAATGCATCATCTGTAATATGTAAACTGTTGCTAATGTACTCAAGATGCTTGAGAGGTTCTGCAAATGGCACGTTTAAAGCTAAACAAGTATGCTGTCAGTCAGCAAGCTCAAGTGCTGCTATTTCACCCTACAAGGAATAAATAATAATTAAAATCCTTTGTATTGAGATAAATAAATACACTGTAGCTACAAAAATCAAGGGTGGTAGTTCCCAAATAGCCTTGTGATGTTCTTTCTCCAGTTGAAACACAGGAAGCTGCCTCCCAGGCATTGATTTTTTTCCATAAGTATTAGGGAGAGGCATCTCTAAGGCACTGCATCTACTCCATGGCTGCTGGAAGATTTTGTCTGTGTGCTCTCTGGACAGTTTCCAGACATGTTATTGAAGCATATTTCTCTTTCCTTCCACAACAGTCACTTGCTCACTTCCCCACAGTGGGATGGGGGAGAGAATGGGAAAAGTGGGAAAACTCATGGGTTAAGATAAAAACAGTTTAATAGTTAAAGCAAAAGCCACGCACACAAGGAAAACAAAACAGGGAATTCATTCCTGTGGGCAGGCAGGTGTTCAGCCATCCCAAGGAAAGCAGGGCTCCATCATGTGTAACAGTGATTTGGAAAGACAAATGCCATCATTCCAAACATCCCTCTCTTCCTTCTTCTTCCATATGGTATGGAATATCCCTGTGGTCAGCTGGGGTCAGCTGTGTCCCTTCCCAGCCTCCTCACTGGTGGCATGGAGTGAGAGGAAGAAAAGGCCCTGACTCTGTGTCAGCATGGCTCATCAGTAAGGAAAACATCTCTGCATTATCAACACTGTTCTCAGCACAAATCTAAACTCTAGCCCCACACAAGCTACTATGAAGAATATTAGCGCTACAACAGCCAAACCCAGCATATTCTCCACTGCTGATTCCATACCATTTACATCACACTCAGGTCCCACACTATCCAGTACATCCTCATTACCCACCACCACTCACCATCCTTTGATATAAGACAGGCATTATTCCCTTAGTCTATGGACTACCCCTGTAAAATGTCTGTCAAACATCCACAAATGTCCACAAAGTGTCCATTGATTTTATTTATTCCATGACTTTGGTCTCCATCTGTTATGGTGGTCACTCAGGATGGGAGAGGTGGCGTGTTGTGTGGAGTTACTGGGCACCAAGGCCAGCTCAGGTCAGGTCACTGCTGCACTTGCACTGCTTCTTGTAAGACTTGTCTTCCACTGGTTCAGGTGATTCTTCCTGTACTAATTCCTGTAACACATAACTCAAATTCCAGTTACAACAATTTCAGGGTGTTTCCATTACGGTCTTCACCCCTGGTCCATTTGGACCAGACCATGGGGTTTAACATTGCAATTAACTCTTCCCCTTGCCCCTGCTCCAGCTTGGACTTTTCCACAGACTGCAGACCCTTAGGAGTGTACCTGCTCCAAGTGAAGCCTTATCTATGAGCCACAGTCTCTTCAGGGATCTACCTTCTTTGGCATGGATTTACCCACAGCCACAGTCGCGTGGTCTTATCCATGGGCCACAATGCCTTCAGAGATGAACCTGCTCCAGCATGGGCTTACCCACAGCTGGTCCCTTCAGAAGTAAACCTTTTCCAGTATGGTCTTACCTGTGACTGCAGTATCCCCACAGATGCATCTGCTCTGTCCTGGGCTTGTCCACAGCCACACACTTTGAGGTTCTCCAATTTGACTTCAAGCGCAGCCACTGATGCTTTGAGGTGTACTTTCTCCAGTATGGACTTATCCTTGGGCTACAATCCCTTGAGATTGTATCCCACTGCTGTGGCACAGACATAACCACGGACACAGATGCCTCAGGGTGTCCTGCTCCCATATGGACTCATCCACAGGTCACAGTCCCTTCAACTGAAGTTCATACTGGAGTTCCAGCCTGTCCAGTACAGCAGCCATGCCCTGGCCATCTGCCAGCCCCAGCACATCTCCATGGCTGTTATCAAAATGTTCCCAGGCACAGCAGAGTAAGGCGATAAGCAGCGCAGCAGTACAGAAAGCAGCCACTAATGACCACCAGACTCTAATATACAGTCAGGCAAGCAAGCTCCATGGCAAACACGAGCCTGCCAATTAATAAACAGCAATAACAGCTATACAAATTGACCTAGCACATTCCAAACAAATCTGATGTTATTTTAAATCCCACATTTGGATGACAAAAAATTACTGTTGCAATTTAACCCCAGCCAGCAGCTAAGCACCACAACAGCCATTTGCTCACTCTCCCCACAGTGGAAAGGGAGAATCAGAAAAGTCAGAAAACTTGTGAGTTGAGATAAAGACAGTTTAACAGGTAAAGCAAAACAAGGAATTTATTCACCACTTCCCATCGGCAGGCAGGTGTTCAACCATCTCCAGAAAAGCAGGGCTCCATCATGTGTAGCAGTGACTTTGGAAGACAAACACCATCACCCTGAACATCCCCCCTTCCTTCTTCTTCCCCGAACTATATGCTGAGCACAAGGCCACATGTTACGGGATATCCCGTTGGCCAGGCTGGGTCAGCTGTCCTGGCTGTGTCTCCTCCCAGTTCCTTGTGCATCCCCAGCACACTCACTGGTGGGGTGAGATGAGAAGCAGAAAAGGCCTTGACTCTGTACCAGCACTGTTCAGCAATAAGGAAAACGTCTCTGTTATCAACACTGTTTTGGTCACAAATCCAGACCATAGCCTCCATACTAGATACTGTGAAGAAAATTAGTTCTATCCCAGTCAAAGCCAGCACACACAAGTATTTATAGAGTCCCCAGAATCTGAACAACCTGGACTCACCTTAGAATTATTTGCCAAAATATTATTGGGTTAAAAAAAAAAAAAAACAAAACACAAGAGGAAAAAAACCCCAGCAACCTGGTCTCAGCGATAATTTGCTTGTAACTGTTTATCATACTGCTGTTAAAAATAAAGCAAGTGTGCAGCTATTGACAACAAGAAGTTAAATGACAGCTTGAATACAGCCTAAAGAGTTACTGAATCGGAGATATACAGAGAATAAAAAGCCTGACATATACAAGAGAGGTTACAGTTAATGATTCATTGTGGATGAAAATGCAAGCATCTCAGAGTTTGTACAAAAATTTTGGTGGAAAAAGATGACACTCTTGACCATTGATAATATTTGATTTAAAAGTTCTCTGGAAAATTATTCGTTCTAAAACAAAAGCAAAAATCAAAACAATTCATTCCAGAAGTATTACAACATAACTGACAAACATCTACTCTTTGTTTGGATTTCAAGTGCAATTTTAGTCAATTTGAATCTATTTCATGGAGAGGCTGCAGCTTTGACAGAGCTAATGCTAAAATCATCTCAGCAGCAAAACATTGCTCCAAGTAACTTTAGCAATTAATAAATAGCTCCAAGAGGCAGCTCCATAGTTTTAAAACTATCCAATACCTAAATGATCAGATTTGCTAACACTGATTTGCCACTGTTTAATACAATGTACTAAAATTATTAATGTATTACCTAACAAAAAACCTGAAGAGTTCCAGATCCTTCATTAAAGAGCAGTTAAAAAAAAAAACAACAATCTTGAATTTAGATTATGTTGAGGATGCTCTTCAAGCAAAGTAGAAGAAAAAAACCAAGAGGTCAATTTCATTTTTAAACAAAAAAAATAAAAAAACTTTGCAAATTTTGGTAAGTTAGGCAGGTAAGAAAGCCGATCTGTGTGAGTATATAAAAGAGTCAATCTTCACAACGTTATGGCCTGGGAGCACTAAAGAAACAGTCAGAATATAAAGGCAACTGGAGACAATTAAGCCCTTTAAAATGCACCAAAATTAGCATTCCTTTTGTCAGATCCAAATAATTCGAGTGCTGTTCTGCCACAAAGGCCATCATCAATTTCTAATTTTAGCTTAATCCATGAAAAAGAAAAATCTCGCATTTTTCTCTGGTGTTTCCTCATTAAGAACTTTTAAATTGTACACTGAAATCTCACGAACAGAAACTATGAATTCAAAGTTCACACTCCCACAGAGACACACACACACATAAGCACTTGGACATGGCAATTCCAATAAGGGCAATTCAACTACCTATGCTGTGATCCAGCTAAGCAGTGCCTGCCTGAACTGCTACATGGTAAGGATCCACCAAAAGCAGGCCTTTAGCTAGAAGCTACACAAACCTGTCCTACCTTTGAACCCTCAGCCTTCTTGTTTCCTCTGCTACACTTGATTACTCTCAATAACCTGAAGCTCTACAAGAACAGCATCTCCTGATTTTCATTACATGGAATGAGCAGTCTTATGACCCTATAAAAGAACCCTTTGACCCTATAATTAACCCTTAAATTTAAGACAAACCCATTTTTTGTATTCACATTTTGGGCAACCATGTAAAACTGCAAATTCCTTTGTTCCCCAGGTCAGAGCTTATTGATCCGACAGCATCCTATCTAGGATGTCCATTCACCTGGACATTTGCAGGCTTAGATTCAGTTTATTTTAATCATCGTTACTTCAGAGGAAAGTATTTTTTTCCAAACTTAAGGAAAAGTTTTATCTATACACAGAACTGGAAATTCTTCTCAACATTTTTCAGAAGGCAGAAAAATACTCTAACATAGGCTGTCCCACTGGGAAGCTGCCGTGCTCAGTGCCTTCATCGCCCTGAATTAAGGGGGTGGGAGCTGCCGCCAGCATGGGATGACCAGTGCCCAGGCAAGGTCAGTTTGCCAGTAGGGAACAACTTACACATATGTTCATGGCCAATCATATACCAGATGCCCGTGCTCCTACAGTCCTGACTGCACAGGACTGAACCAAAAGTAGCAGCTTTGCTTAGTCAGGCCCCCTGGTCCCCCCCTCCTTCATTTGACTTTACAATCTGTTTTTAAGAACTGTGGAAAGCAGGAGCTGCATTTTCAGCTGAAACTAAAGCTCTGAAGCCAACAAGCAGGATCTTGCACCCAGGCTTTGGCTTTCTGACCTCACTGCTTATGTAAAACCGCATTGCAACATATTGAAAGTGACTGCAGTTAACACAAGTACAACATACAAACAGTGATTTATCAACATTGTATGCTTTATTGAAAGTTGACAAGTGCAACAGTTAAATACATTGACGTGTTACAACTGTAGAGAACATGCACAAAAACATATGCATACTACTATACAGATCATATGCAAAAAATCCATACTGGGAAATCCAATTTTTTTTTAAGTTCATTGCTAGCAGGGCTTGATAATTTTTGGAGTGGTTTTTCCCATCTTCAACCAAACTACAATGAACAATGATTTACTTCAAGATAATCAGCAGCCAGGGAACCTCAGAAGTTACACAAACAGCATAAATCTGTCAAATTCTGAACAGTTGCGTAGGTGCATTCTTATTTATATAGCATAAAAAAAAAACTTTCCAAACTTCTTCAGATCAGCCAATGAAACAACTAAACTTCAATCTGTACAACCTAAATAGTTACAGTTTTCTATTTTACAAAGTAATTACACTAAATACACAAATATACAGTAGGCAATTAACCTTCATTGTAATTATCCTATGACCCAACAACTGTATGTCACCTACCTGTTTTCTATATATAATACAGCTTTATGCACCTGTCCACTGCTTCAGAAAACGGCGCAAATATTTGCACTTAAGGTTTCAGGTGACAATTAAGTGTTAAACACTGAAATTACCTTTCTCCCTCTTCCTCTTAGATCCTATGCACCAGTCCACACTGGAACCCCAATGCACTCAATGGGGACTGAGCCATCACTTTTTACTCCAGTCCATTTCTTCATGTTTCCAAGCTTGAAAAGCACTTTGTATCAGCTGTATCACTGGATGAGTGGAAGATTTAAAAACAAACCAAAAAAATTCAGGCATGCAGCTTCGTTTCTCAGCCATTTGCAGAAGCTGCTCAACTCCCCAGTGTACTTGTGCTAATTCTCTGGAAGAAGTTTATTTTATTCAACCAACCTAAGAACAAAGACTCCTTCAAGCCACAGGGGTAAGGGAGGGAAGAGGGAGACAGATAAGTGCATAATACAGGGGGAAGAAGTCTTTCCTGACGTAAGCAGGGCATGGAGTCCCCAGTCTGGGTTGCAATGTGCACTGAAATGGATGAAGGGTGGCTGTAGCAGATTCCCGCTAGTCCTTCTTGCTCTGGACAGTCCAGAGGCCAGCAATCACGATGGCAATGACATCCTGAACTATGCTGAAGGCCCTGACCCTTGTGATGCCGGCTGAGCAGGCTGTTGTGTTGTCCCTTGTGACTGGGAAGAGGAAGGCGGAGAACCAGTCTGCAGCTGTGCTTGGAACTGGGCAAGCTGCTCTGGGCTGGCAAGTGTTTTTAGCAGAGTGTTTTCTTGCTCCAGCTGCGAATTCTTCTCAATTAGCTCTTTGATTTGCTCTTTCAGGACCTCCACTTCCTCCCTTACTGCATACATCAAGTGGCTCTTTACCAGATCCTGAAACACAGAAGAGAGCGAGTGCATTAGGAAAGCAGCCCAGCGTCAGGCCCAGGCTCCCACCCTGCCCAGCCACAAATGCAATGGATCCCCCTCTGCAGAGAGCTGGTGTGCCCCCAGCTCTGCATCCTAGTGAAGACCCCGGGCAGGGTCAGTCCCTCGCAGGGTCCGGGCTGTCACACACGTGCGGACCGGGGTGAGCAGCAGGCCCCGCCCCCTGATCCAGGCCCCGCCTCCCGGCGGATGCCCCGCCCCCCGCGCGCCGGCTGCAGCCAGTTCTGGGCACAGGTTGCCGCATTTCCCTCCCTCCCGCCGTCCGCGCGCGGCCGCGGGTGACGTCAGGGCGCGGCGCGACCAATGGGTGGCCGAGTTATTTATAGCCGGGAGTTAAAGGCTCGCAGTTTGCCTAGCAACAGCCGGAGAGGCTCCCGCGAGAGCGGCTCCAGGCACCGCTCCAGTAACAAAGGGCGGCCGGGCCCCCGGCACAGCGCCGGGCGGGGACCGGCGTAGCGGCCGCGGCGGCCCCCGAGGGAAAGCCGCCGGCTCTGGGCACCGCGATGACCGCGCAGCCGGCCGGGAGAAGGACACAGCGGCAGAGAATGCCCCGGAGACAGCCCGGGGGGGATGCCCTCGTTTGGCTTGCACTCTCCTGCGCTTGGAGCAGAGTTAAAAAAATAAAATGAAAAGTGCCCCGAAACGCCCCCTCTTTGGGGGTGTAAGACCCCGCAAACACACGCCGCCTTCTGCCCCAGCAGCGCCCCTCCGCCGCCGCATGGAGCCGCGATCAATCGCCTGGGGAGGCAGGAGCCAAGCGCAATGCCGTCATTCCCTCCCCGGCATCGATACAGAAACGTGCGCGTTCCTTCCCGCAAGAAGCATTTAATCAATTAAAAATATATTAAAAAAAAAAACCCACGCAAACAAGCAAAAAAAAAAAAAAAAAGCTCCCGAAACCAAGACCGTGTCTCCCCCTCCCTCCCCGGTCCCGCTACCAAACTGCGTCCCCGCACGGGTTAACCATCGCCCGCCGCATCCCCATATTGTTTACTGCTTCAAACACGAACAAGGTTTTATGACCCCATCGGTACGTACCATCGCTTGCTCGATTTTGTTGTCGATAGCTACTACGCTTGCACCAGAGGAGCTGCAAGAGAGAAAGAAAGAGAGAGAAAAAAAACATACAACATTAGCAGCGTCTGAATTATTTAAGAGACAAGAGACGTGGGCATTGGTAGCCAGCTGGCTGAGAAAGTCATCCTCGCTGTGGCTTGCCGCCGCCTCACCGGGATGCTCCAATGCAGCAAAGCAACCTGTGAAGCCTCCGAGCCCCCCGCCCGCAGCCAGACCAAATACCCCTACATTTTATCCCCCAACAGACCACAAAGATGGAGCTCAACTGCAGGCTGCGGCAGAACCGCTGGGCGCCGGGGAGGGCAGCACCTTCGGGGGGAGAGGCGGGGGCCCGGTGCCGCCGCTGCGGCTCCCCCGGACAAAGGAGCCAGCCGGGCGCTCACCTGCCCCGCCACCGCCGCGCCGGCAGAGCCGCTCGGACACAACACTTATTTACCTACTGTCGAGCCTCAGAGACGAGTTGTCGGTGCCCAGCAAGGACGATAAGAACGAAATCGAGAAGTGTCTTAGTTGATAAACTCCTAGATCCATTGCCACCGGTCTACAACATTGGGCATTCATGCGACCGCGGCCAGAAACACTCCACGGGGAAAAAAAAAAATAATCAGGTCTCGCTCCTCCCGGCGGCGTGTGTGCGTGCGGGGCCGCTCCGCCGGGCGAGGCGGGGCCGGGACCCTGCGGG
>VYXB01007040.1:285465-373649 GCA_013397135.1 Pachyramphus minor
CCTCCGGCCCCCCGCACCTGCGAATCCCGGCGCGCCGGGTGCCGAAGCGCAGCCCGCCGTGCCGACCCGCACAAACGGAGGCGGGGGGTGGGGGTAAAAATAAATAATAATAATAAATGGTAATTATTATCATTATTATTATTATTATCGGACCGGTGAGCTGCGGGGAAGCCCCGCATGGCCCGGCGGGAGCGCGGGACGCGCCGAGGGGCCGCTCGTGGCCGCGCCGACACCGCCACCTGTCGGCGCGCGGCAGCGCCGCACCTGGGAACAGACAGAGCGCGACATTCCTGGTGCCGGCTCCCACGGCTTATCCAGCGAGCCGAACCTCGGCCCGAGATCCGCAAACTTCAGTCTCGAAAAGCAAAGCTCACACCCGGCAGTTCTGCCCGCTTCGTCCGTGAAAGGCAGTAAAGGCAGGATACCCACACACTGCAGGTAAAACTGTTTCAGACTCAGATGATCGCCGTTCATCCCTTGCACACACCTTACAAGCCCATAAAATGATTTATGAAAAAAACATTCAGCCACTGATCATCTACAAAACATGGCACAAACCTGTGGATTTCTAGCAGGCCAGCTGACGCTATTCTACAATAACAGGGAAAATGACAGTAACAGGGAAAATGTCTCTTCACTTATCTTTAGATTTCACCATACGGCACTTACAGTCTTAAAAGCTGCAGCAGCACATCCACTAATAATTTAGGAAAGTATTCTTCTCCCACCTAACTGGTATTTGTCTCAACAAATGTTATGCTCTTGTGTCATGGAACACAGCAACTACTGCCCTTTCAAGTGATCCTCTCTACCTGTAACAGCTTATAAAGAGACCCAGTGCTGAACTAGACAACCACAAAATACTGCCACAAGAAACAGCCAACCTCTAAAAACACTATTTCCCAGACCTGCACTTTCATTATTACATTACTTAAAGGTACAAAAAAAAATAAAGTCAAAAACCTCTTCCATTCTCTATAGCAAACTTCTCCAAGAGCTGCAAGTCACATACGTCACAGGTGTTGCTCCCAGAGAAGCAGGAAAGCCAAGAGACACAGAATAATCATCTTAAAGCTAAATTTAGCATTTGCGTATCTGCATCATCCTTCTTAGTTTATTTATGTTGTCCTAGACTACTATTCTTTCATTCAATAATGCCAGCAGAGTAGTACAAACTAATCCTATTCACAGGGAGGTCACATTTAAGAATAAGAGTTCCTCAGCCACTTTCCCGCTACCACATAGCGTTCCCATCCCTCAAGGGCACAGCCCTCATCTCGCCCTTTGGATACCTGGGGAAGTTGCAAAACATAGCACCTAACAGACTGAAAGTTAAAGGAAGTTTTTTAGAAAAAAAAACCTTGCCTTTACTGACTCACAAATGTGTAACAGCGACTAAACTGGAAGCAACACGTTAGAACGCGCATCAGGCTCCAGCTTCCCACCTCCTGACAGACAAACAACAGTAACCATGGGTTGTATGTACACTTGACTAGACCACTTCCTCTGCAGAGGTTACTTACTACACACAATAGTACTCGTATTCAATGATCAAGTGAGCCATTTGATAAACAGATCCAGAACTGCATAATCTGTACTGAAGTCTGTATCAACTTCAGTTCTAGACGTGATCTAAATTAACATTTTACAACAGGTTGGGTTTGAAAAATCAGTAATATCTTGAATAACTCCTTCCCACAGCAGTTAGGACAATTATCAATGCTGTAGCTGGACACAGCCTCTGGGGCAACCTCTGTCCCTGGAACTTCTTAATCAGAGACAGAGTAGGTATGAACATGTTCTATCACTGCTAATCAGGTTCTTATAAAGGAACTTGAAGACACAAACTCACAGGCCTGAACAGACATACCCTCCAAACACCTGTTGCAGGTGTTGCAGGACAGACAGCAGACATTTGTAAGTAGTTTCATTTATACATGTAAAATGAATGCATTCTAAGATGACTGTTGGTGCTGCCATAATGACTGATAATTATCAAATGCCATTATTCCATTTAATACAGAAAAAGTATACAATTCTCAGGCTAAATTAAAAATAAATAACACTGTCCTCTTTCATCTATATTAACCTTCACAAAGAACAGATAACATATGATCCTAAATCAAATTCCCATTAAACTCATTAACCATCTTCCATTAACTTCAGTGGGCTTTTAGCAAAATCTGTCATTTATTTTTAGATGCCTACAAGCAGAGTTGTGATTCAACAGAAAGCTACCAGCTGCGTAACTAGGACTGCATATTAATATGCATGTTCTGCTTAGCTTTTTTGTTCTTTGTTTGTCGCTTGGGCAAGCCATAAGTGCCCCTTTAGGGCTGAGAAAGGTCTGAGTGTTCGATCATCTAGGAAATAAAAAAACTCCACGACATTAATTACTTTCATCCCCGAAACTGAGGTAACATTTCTGGGGAGGAGGGGAGAGCACCACTATCTCCGATGTTCTCATTTCAACACCTCGTTATCTGCCTGACAAGGACAGAGACTGAACCGTATATTTAAGGGTTGGGGTTTTGCTGTTGCTTTTTAAAAAGATCTCATTTATGAAATAAAACAGTATATGGAAGATTTAAGCAAAATAGTCCTCCAACCTCCCTTTCACATTAGAAGGGCGTCAAGATGTCTACTGTGTCACTCAAAACCTTCTAACCACCTCCTTTAACACCTCATTAACAGATAATAGAAGATATTAGACTCCTGCAAAAGCTTACATTCCTAGGAGCAGAGGTGAGAAAGGCTGCAGAATTATCCATTTCTGTAAAGCCGCTCTGGGTTTGCACAAATTCATGCCCATTAGCCCTGGATATGCGACGAAGACGGTTTTTTGAGTCCCCTCACACAGGATCACAGGCTTTGGAAGCCCGCATGTCTATGGAGCACCCCAGGTGTTCACAAACGGCATAAAGTTAGAGAAGAAGATCGAGATGGGTTACTGAGAAACCAGCAGGGGAGAGTACAATATAGCAAACAAGTAGCTCACCAGCATCTTTGATCCTCCATATAAGGTAACCAAGGACTTTTTAGTAGGCGTCACCTTTTGTAGTGTTTCAGTTCTTAAAAACTGTTTCTCCCACTAAGTAATTGCCTCTTGTCTCAATTTATGCATGCTTAGCACTTCAGAAAAGAGCTTTTCATCTTAAGCGCATAATGAGGTAAGCTGCAGCACAGAATCATTCTGTCTCTATGCAAGTCTGGTTTGGCATATTTCTATGTGTTTTAAAATACTCTTTCACTTAAAAAAATTATATTTCAAGCACCTTGTCAAAGTATGCTCCCTTCAGATTATAACATTAAAAGTCCTAGACAAGTATCTCCTGAACTTAAAATAAATCTTGTCTTTTGACTATATTACAAAGACACCACATCAGAAACTATATTAGAAAACAGCAATTTCTGCCACAGCACACTTTCATCTTATGGTATAGACAGTCCCAGATCCTGTGGACTTCCAACTACAGAATAACAAGTACTGAAGAGGTTAAAATTAAAATCTGCTTTTTACTCAAGAAAAGGCTACATTAATTAGATTCCACATGACATCTGACTGTGCATTTCATTTGGCATCTAAAAATGGTGAATAAATGGCTGAGTATTATTCTCCCTTAAAATTCATAAATTCAAAACTGTATATTGACAGACACCCGCCTCCCCCTCCTCCCAATATCCAACTTGCACAAAATTGCTCCAAACTAATAACCAACTGAGGAAACTCTGGCTGCAGCTGACATCAAGGACTAAACGTTTATTTAATTCAATAGGCCATAATTCTTTTTCTTCACCTCAGTAAAGATACATAACCAGAGAAGCTATCCAGGAAACTTTTTTCTGACAGTAAGTCATATACATACATATATAAAAGCAGACTAAGGACAAAAAAAAAAAAAAAAGAGAGAGAAAAAAAAGAAAACCACCATCAAAAAAAGCCCACACAAGCCCACCATGTCAGATAGTCTAAATAAAGATCACAGAATCTCAGCCAACCTCCTTTTCCAGTCCCAAATCTGTAGCTAAGATCTTGATTTAAAGAAACCAAACCACTGGGAACTTACTGCTCAGCTCCAAAGGCCAATATATATTTTATTTCTAGACTGAATTCTTCAAATTTCAATTTACATACTTCTAAATTGAAGAAGCTCTTGCTATAAGATATTGCTCTATCAGCTTTCCTAAATGTGTGCTTTTCCTCCCCCATAGTAAAGTTATTTGCATGTATAATTTAGTTCATTAGTTTGCTAGAAATTTGGGTTTAGTTGGATTAAAAAAAAAAAAAAAAAAAGATAAAAGGGAAAACTATGCCAGATGCTAATGAAATGAAGTGCTATATTTTCTTTTTTTTTTTTCCCCAGATGTGCAAGCATAACTAAATAAATATTTAGTGAAATGAATACATACACCCTACTGGGGCTCTGGAAATAACCTGACAGCACCTCTAATCACAGTGCATTCACGGAAGTGTCATGCTGTGAGCTCTGCACAAGACACAGAAGGCTGCATTTAAAGGAAGAAGATAACCATGTAAGATCAAAAGACAAACAAGGAGCGGTTCTTACTGTTTCCTCTGAGGATATCCTCTTTCTCTTTGACAGGCAACTAATTGCTACGTCAACCTCAGTTGTTTTTAATGAGGATTATAGTGATTCTACCAATTTTAATGCTGACAAAACAAAACATGAGGTCCATATCAAGTACCTGGATACAGCCAAACAAAGAGGATCCACTCTTTACTGGCCAGAAAGAACTCTGCAAGGAGGTATGAGCCATCTTAAAGCAATTTGGATGCTTGGAGAGGGATATATGGCATCCCTTTTCCTGAGATCATCCATAGACAACCATCTAGCAATGCAGTTGAGATGAAGGACCCTGTTCTGTGTATATCCATTGAGTTTCAGTCTCCCCACAGAGTCAACTGAGGTCTATCATAACTCAAAACCTGAAATTACATCCAGATGCTACTCCACTTAAATTTAACGGAGCTATACATTTTCAGTAACATGTAGCTTGGGAATCACAGGCTTCCCTAATTTCAGATCCAACCTTAAAATAAGTAAGTGAAAAATATTTAACTTAATTCCTCAGTATCCTCTCAAGTATTCTCTCATCCTTGCCCTTGACCAAGGACCTCAAAGGAAGAAATCAACCACCCATGTAAGCATCCCAAAGTTTTAAGTGAGACATCTGAGCCAGGAATTGATTTTCTTTTCTCCAGAGAGCTGCATACAATATCATTCTGCACACTGACACTGTCCCCAGGATGGAAGATGAAAAGATGCTTAGTGTCATAAACCAGCATCTATTGAAAAGTAATAAAATGTTACAACCTCTAAGTTTCACTACCCAAAGCATGGAGCTGAAATTAATTTTTCCTTTATGTGAAATTAGGCTCAAATAATTTTAGATTTAACTCATAGAGTGTTCAATTACCCAGTCTCATGTGTAGCTTTTTCAAACGTAATGTTTTTCTCAAAGGCAAGAAAAACACCTCAAAGTAAAAACCACTTAGAATAGCATTTAACCCCATTTGTTGTAACTACAACAGCTTTTTCAAGCCCATACTCCAAAATTAAATGAAGAGGGGAGGAAAGAGTCACTGGAGCATTTCAAGTTACACCTAACATAACAAAAGAACATAGCAAGTATAAGAAGGAGTTTGGCACATTGACATGATGAGCATTTGGAAAGATGAAATTCTCTATATTAAAAGGCATCTCTGACCAAAAGGACAAATAACCCAGGAGGAACTTCAGGATAGGTGTCTGACACCCAGCCACACCAGGCTACCTCAATTGCACATAGTGAGATTTAGTAATCAAATTAAAAACCAGCCAAATTAACCTGTAACGGAGAAGGGTCATCTTCTATTATTTTTAAACTTCTTAATATATTCTGTTTCCTTAGGGTTGCAGAAAAGTCACAGAAAATGGGAATACTATGTCTTACTGAGTGGTGCTAACTGTGGAAATGGGGGATGGAGGACCTTAAGGCCCTCCATTTCCTTCATCCACAGACCCTTGTAAAGCTTACACCCAGTATGCCTTTTTTCTTTGTTTTAACCACTGAATCCACTCCTTTCTCTTTTCTCACCTCCTTCCCTTTTACTAACTGTTCCCCTTGAAACTATATTGAAAATCTTGCATCGGCTAATAATTTAGTCATGCTTATTAAAAAAGTAATTATATGGCATTAACAGCTGGTCTACACTTCTCACTAAATATCACTTGCCCTTGGATGGCCATTTTTCAGTGCAACACTTAAAACTATGCCTGTATTTCCCACACAAGAAACCTATCACACTAGAAGCCAACTCAAAGTTGCTAGGAACAAAACCAAAACCTCTGCAATTAACCTGTGTTGTCCTATGGTCTTCAGGAAGTTTGAACGAAGTGCCCTACCCCAGCTTTTACTGAAATAAGTAAAAACAGCCAATGATGAAAAGTAAGGAAACGAAACAAAAGTAAGACCTTCATGCGGGAAATGAGCACCTGGGGATCAGATGAAGGTCAGCCCCTTCTCAGCTTGTGATCTGGCAGATCACTCGTTACCACCCTGATGTGCAAAACAATTTTTAAGGCCATTTCTGCTAAATAATAACTCCCTACACTGCAATTTGTTAACATGTGTAGGACAATGAAGACATTAAGCTGTGAGTTCAATGCCACTTCTCTTCTTTAGCGGATACGTTAAGACAACAGACCTCTATCCTAGCGGATACGTTAAGACAACAGACCTCTATCCAGTTGACCTTTTACATTCCCACAGTTTCAGTCTCTCTCAAATCACTGGCACATGGCTTGACAGGATCAGCAGTATCAATGAATAATTAAGCAAATGACTTTCAGATTAACTCCTCTGGCTCTAATGCATGCATATTGCACAAATCTGTAATGCCATATTTCCTCATCTCTGAGTGGTCACAATACTCTACTCCAGTTATGCCTCAACCCACAGTTGATCATTTGGTGACCTCCTAAAAAGAAAAAAAAAAAAGTGAAAACTCAAGACCTGCTGTTCCACTGCAGAACTGCACTTTAACAGGCTGAATTCACTGTAGTGTATTTAAAAGTATTTTTATACCTGAATAGAGATTTTAATTTATAGAAATCAAACCCCATGTACCTCCAACCAATCAGGAAGCATGGGGAGAATTTCCAGAAACATGTAAGAACGTGACCTGATTTATTGCACAGTCCTGTGTATCCCAAAGTTTTGTTCCCCTTTATCAGCCACCAAATTGACCATTTGCTGGGCGATTTCCTGCCTAAGCTGTACCTTCCCACACCCCACCTCCTGTGAAAACAAGGATATGAGAAGAATTTGATGCTTCAACTCTGTACAGCACTGAAAAATAGGTAAAGCTCGACTCTGGAGTGGGAAGGCACTCACAAGCTTCTTAATCCAGGCATAGCTTCAGTAAATTAAGAGACACAAATCCTGCTGACTCACAATCACAGAAATCCCAATAGAGTATCTCTACATAAATAACATGTACACTCTCGGTGCTGAAGTAATAAATTGCAAAGCAATATTGATTTGAAACAGAATGCAAGATACCTTGGAAAGTATGTAAGATTATGAAATAAGGTGTGCTTAAAAACTTAAAAGTAACCTAAAGACAGGTAGATCAAAATTTTAATTTGACCTGACTGTGCCTTAGGGCTTTGGAGATGTATTACCTACTTCAGCACAACACTTTGTTCTTGTAACCCTGCCACACTGCAAACCAAAAAGAACGGATCAGAGGTGCTGGCTCAGCATATTTTGAACATGTCCCTGGAGCACCTTCTAGGCCAGAGACTGCAAATAGCTGGCATTGGTCCAGGTCATCTACAGAAAGCCCAAATAACCCAAAGGCCTGTTTCTCCTTCAAGTGGGATTCAGTCTTCCTCAGTAACCCTACTGATCCTCTAAATGAACCTCAGGCAGTAAGAAGCTCTCATTTTCCACAGGACAGCATCTTCTAGCTTATAAGCATCAAGTACCTCGAGACTGTTGGATCCATGGTGGCCAGGTGGGGCAGACACCACTCACATTTAGCCACCCTTGAGCCAGACATTCTGCAAACGGCAGAAGACATACTCTTAATCTTTTAATACACATTGCAAAGGAAAGATTACAGCATATTATTTCATACCTAATCAGTATCTGGGTAATCATCTTTATGCAGAGACGACTAAATTTATGAGTGGCACCCTGTTTATGAAGCAGTCCTGTTTGCTCCCGAAAACTGCTGATGCCTGTTTTCTGGTGGATATCCATTTAAAATGTTTCATTAGATGTTCCAAGGGTCATTTGTACAAAACAAGGTCCAAGGCTCATGTATATATTATGCCAGGCATGTATCACTTCTGAACAACAATTACTTAATTCCCCAGAACCCACTGTCATTACAATGACACCCTAAACCTCTGTGGCTTAAAAAAAATTTAAAACAAAACCCAATTCCCACACAAATAAAACCCAAACAACTCCAGTATCAGAAGTCTGAGATGAATAACCCACTTAGTAATGCATGGGAGTCCAAAACAGCTCCCAGGTACGTTTCCTCATTCTCACACAGGGTGTTAGCACAGTGGCCATTCTTCTACAGCATCAACACCATGAGCTGCGACACCCTGTCAAGATATGGGAAGGAGAGAAAATCCTTGCTGTGATACAGAATTTAAAGCCCCTCCTCCAGCTCTGCCAATGCAGCCAGGGAACCACTGCTGCAGTGTCCCATCAAGCACAGAGGACAAGTCATCTCTTTTAAAACCACTCTAGGCAACCTTCCATTGAGATACAGAACAGGGGAATTCCTCTCTGACTCTTCCTAGCTACTGCTAATTGCTAGAGGCCCTGGCCAGGTGAATAGTAACATCAATCAGCAGCTCAAGTACAAGCAATCATGACAACTACAAACAAAAATATTTACAAGTGAATGTTTGAGTCACAGGGTAGTCCTGCTGCAACTCAGATAGGCTCCTGCTTCGAATTAGTTTGCCCAACCCTGTTTTTCAGCCCCATTTCTGCAGAACTCAGCATTTAAAACAAGTTGTTGATAAACACAAGTGGGTAGAAAAGAAGCACTGAGCTGATTCCAAGATTGGGGTTGGGGACATTTACTTATAGACTGAAAGACATCAAGGTACTTGAAAGGATCCTTTAAGCCCTTGGAAGGATTGAGATGTGACTTGAGTGAAAAATTACCTTTAAATAGAGAAAACACTAGGTTTCAGGGGTTGTCAGACTTTTGTTCTGGTTTTTTTTTCATATGAGAGTACAACTATTTAATATTTGCCTAATGATGAATTACAGCCTTTTAAAAACAGTAAGAACAATTAGTTCATAAATATAGTGGGCTTTCTATCCCTTGATATCCCCATTTCCAGCTGCCTAGTGCTAGACAGCTCTCCAATAGCACACAGACATTAGGGATCACTTTTCCAAGGCAACTTAGTGGAGCTCCAGAGCCTAAACTCTGCATCTCGGACTTCATTCTGGCAGCCAAACTTAAAGTGGAAAATATGTATAAAGTATTAATTTTATTAATAGTACGAGTCCTTCTCAGTAGGCTATTAACTGCCTTCCACCAAGGACTGCAAGTGGGAAATGATTCACCAACTGTGTCAGTATCCTTTAAGTTTCAAAGGAAATGCCTGACCCTGGAATTGCTCCTCTTTCCTCCAGAAGGCGATACACAACTGCATGTTCGCTCTCAAATTCTACATCTAACCAGAAAAAGGTATATGCTTCTTTATATTTGATCCATGTATTCAGCGAGGTCAGTTTTGGGAAAAAACATATAACAATATTCAATATTAGCCAAGAACAGCTGCCAGGGAGGTTAAACCTTCTTCATTTGCAATGGTGACATGACAGCCAGCCAACCCTAACTCACAGAAAAACAATGAAAGGAAAACCAGCATGTCTGCAAGAGAAACTAGAGGAAACAAAAGCAAACGAGAATTAAACAGAAAGTAGCTTGCTGAATAAGACTAGAGGAGAAATTGTCCACATTTTCTGTATAATGTTAACAGATGCAGACTCTGGTTTATAACTAGAGGTGCTACAACATGTTCCTACGTGTACCAGTAAAAAAGTCAGTTATAGCAAAACCTTTTAATAAAATGCAGAAAGGTTAATGAAAGTCACACATTTACTCCACCATTTTTTCATTACATGTTTTATGGAATATCTTGGTTCATGGTGTGAAACAATCTTCTCAACACTACCTTTCTCGTTCAGTAATTTATGATGACACCAGTCATTGCTGTCTACACATGCTACTCATTCATAACATACCTGCTGCCATCATATATCAATTGCTACTATAGAATATTTCCATTAGACTGGTTCCTTAGGCATTCAGATTAATTTAGTATAATATTTACTGTCCATTTGAAAGTTCAAGCATGTTTTCAGAAACTGCTGATTACTGAAAAAATTAAAATTGAGCTTTTAAAAAAAGGTTTTCAATACATAATTTTATATTCTTTGAAGAGGCACCATTCAGAGAGGAAAGCTATTCTCCACAGGCAATACCACAAACATAACGTGACAAAAATGCCAAGTTAAATATATGTACTAGTTGATATTTGTCAAAATTTATATAGAATCAACAGGGTTGGATTTCAAGGGTGTGCTATAACAAAAGCACCAGTTAGAGATGAGAAGTTTAGAGATCAGAAATTCCATGCTGCCTCCCACAGATGGGTATTTGCCTTCTATACAAAGAGAAACAACTCTGCAACATGAAGAGTCAGGGCAATCTTCCCCCCCACACTGTCATGTATTTTTAACTGAGTAATATAATTCTTCTGATTCACCAAGTTACTTGGTATTTACTTTAAACACTAGAAAAGAACCACATCAAAACCATGCATTTCATATTTCACTCTTATATGGAAAAAGAGGTTAATAAATGAAACTTGCAGAAGACTAAGCTGTATTTCAATGCCTCTCCAAACATTTAACAAGTCTGATTAACTAAATATCTCTTTAATCATGTGACAGTACAGAAGATAGTGTGTATTATGTATGAAAAAGTATTTGAACGAATATAAACTTATTATCAAATAAGTTTCAAACCCTATTAAAATTCTCAGTTTTGGTTTAGTATTATATTACTTAAGATTTGGAATAATTGGAACAACATTTTTTTGAAATGAGGAAAGAAAAGTACTGTAATGGCAAACATTTTATAATATGGATTATTTTAAATTCTGAAGTAAATATTTCAGGGCATATAGATTTTCACTGAATAAGTAAACAACTCTGCATGACAGTACTCTCAACCAGTATGATATTCCTAGCTTGAAACAGGTCTAACAAGCATTTTTAAGTACTTGCGCAACAAAACAGTTAAAGGAACTATTAAAAAAAAAAGGGAAAACAATAAATCAATATTAAAAACTTTATATAAATACCTCTTCAGATGCTGTTCCAGTTCCAAGAATAACACTTTCATGGTTATCTGGTCAGGACCTTGTTTCTGGAGAGGTGTCCCTTTCATTGATGCACCTATTTAGTACCTGCTGATTAGTTTCCCCCGGACAGAGGGTCAGAGGAAATACCTCTCAGTCCTTGGTGGCCGTGAGATCAGCATTAGCATTCCACTCTTAACCACGAGTCCTGAACTCTGCAGCACTTTCAAGAATCGCAAAGCCTTGCCTGTTAAAGATTATCCACTTGCTTCAATTCAAAAGTTTGCTCAGTTTAATAGTGGTTGGTCATGATCAAGAAAAACAAGAAGGGCGAACAGTGACGACACTACAGATCCCAAGATCACATGGTGTTCTGTTACATAAAGCATCAAAAGAGATTAAAATCTTCATGATTATGTTTTCAAATCTCAAATAAATGCATCTTCCTTCAGCAGTGCCAAATTCGCCAACTCTGAAGCTGATTCAGCCTACTCCTACTTTTTGTGAGGCAAATGTTAATCGCTATAGATTGCTAATTCTGCTTAGAGAAAGGCAGCTTAAGTTGTACTGCTACTCAAATTAAAGTTCTAGGGCTTAACATAGTTCCAATTAGAAAAAAAAATTGACAGCACCCCGTTTGCCAGAAAATATTTTACACAGGCAAATCCTATCCCTGACTGCTATTTTAAAAAAAATCCATGATGACAGTTTAAGACATGTATCTAGTTAGTCTTCTGCAGACCAGAAAAAGATAGCAACTCATCACGTACCAAGCAATAAAAAAAAAATCTAAAAAAAAAAAAAAATCAATTATTGCATTTTCTTCCTCACAGAAACAGATCACCATAAGGAGGTTTTGGTGCATTGTAGTAACTCCATACCATGCAACTATCATTCTATGTGCATAGGTACCATTATCCAACATTGCTTCAACCTAAACATATTCCTTCCTCTACCATGTTAAACGCTTTTCAGTGTGAAGAAAAATTGACTGCCCACAGTACATTGTAGACAAGCAAACAAGATTCACTTTCCTACTCTACAGGCAAGCTGGAGACCAGGACATAGCCTCTCACCACGGAAGTAGCCAGTAACTTGCAGTATGTGCGCAGGAACCTCTGCCACACAAAAGGGCATGGGCATTGATGTTACTTACACTCTTTTCATCAGACTGCAACCACAAAAATGCAAAGACAAAACCAGAAATCAAACCTAGCAAATGTTACTTGGACTTACTTGGACTGGACTGCTAAAGTCATGCCAGATGTGTCTGCTCGAATAGATTTGCCTTCTAAGACTATATTGGAAAGAAACCAAATGGAAGGGTCAAACAAGTTCATAGAATCATAGAACGGTTTGGGTTGGAAGGGACCTTAAAGATCATCTAGTCCAGCCCCCCCCACCATGGGCAGGGGACACCTTACACTAGAGCAGGTTGCTCAGGGCCCCTCCCAGTCTGGCCCCAAACACTTCCAGTGATCTACAGCTTCTCTGGACCTCCTGTGACAGGGTCTCACCATTCTCACAGCAAAGAATTTCTTCATAATATCTAATCTAAACCTGCCCTCTGTCAGCTGGCTCATAGCATGGCCATACACTACTTACCTGCATTTCTCTTCCACCTTGCCAAGGCAGTGAAGCGGTGACTGATGGCAAGAGAAGCAGGTATTACACAATAAAAAAGAAAGCAGTCTGGCTTTGGGGAAGAAGGGAGGGGTAAAATCAACTCTAGTTACTAGAACCAACAAGTCTACCATCACAAACACAGAATATTTTGTTTAGGCAGTAGTGAAGAAGTAAATTTAAAAATGCAATTTTTTTTTCCTTGGGAATGAGGGATGCAGTGAGATTAGTTCCCCATTCCCAAAGCCTAGAGGCAATTCAGATAATTTGAACAGGGCATCAGATGCACTAACTGTGAAGCACGGCAGAATATTTCTAAACTATCTTCCCAGAGCCTTGTACACTCAGAATGTTCCTTTTAAGGCACAGCAAGGAGATTGAAGCAGACAAGTTACATTTTGCCATAAATGTTTCTCTCATTACATCAAGTCCATCTCTCAGCACGGCATGGGAACGGGTAACAGTCAAGGCTCATTTTAGCATTCCCCTGTCACTCTCACTGAAAAGCCACAGAGGTGGGGCCACTCAGATGGTGGAACAGTTGTTTTCCTGGATCTTGGTGTTTGGAGAAGAGGCAGACAGATACAATAGTCCTAAAAGAGGGATGCTTACTCTGAAAGCAGAGCAAATCTTGAAACTTGGAGACTTACATGGTATAACCACATCTAAAAGAGGGAGGTAGATCAGGCTTCAAGGAAAAATAAGTAAGGAACGAAGGGATCAACAATAATAACAATCAACAACTATTAAAACTGTCACAGAATATTCTGAGTTGAAAGGGACCCAGAAGGATCATCAGGTCTAACTCTTAAGTGAATAGTTCATAAGGGGATCAAACCCAAGCCCCTGGTGTTTTTAGCACCATGCTCTAACTGACCACAGTACTATTGAATAACTTCAATATTCCAAGATGAAATATTACTTATAGCAAGGAGTCTTGCTCATTTTAAAGAGCCGAAGCATCAAGCTGACTAGAAGAATGCTCAAAACCAATTACAGAAAGCTGAACCAAGACAGAAATTTTCATTTCAGTGGCATCCTTACATATCCTTCTAGAGTCAGAGACTCAGTATAATAATAATTCCTAATGAATCCTGCTGGTTACACTGCCTTACATATCACATATGCTACAGCTTCCCTTGGACATTCTATAAAGTACACAGCTGACCTGTGGCAGTCACGCTCAGCTAAATCTGTATCCCACAGAACTGCGCCAACAGAGCTGACTGACTTCAGACTTTAAGCTGCCATTCTCCTAACCCTCTTTAACACCCTTCTTGCCCTCTGTATTGGCTGTATTCCCCTCTGTAAAGCTGCACAGTTGACACCAGCTAGAAGGACAATCTTTCTCCATAACTACTGCACATACAGTTACATGCACCGGTCACAGGTGTTTTCCAGGAAGCCTGAAACAATGAGTACACATTGAAGTATGTTGGAGTAGGAAAGGGATGAAAGCAGTGATGTTAACCTTTCCTGTAGCCAGTCTTTACTTTCTCCTTTCCTATTCCAAGATGCCCTCTGACCAGGAGCTCCATCACACTAGCAGCTGTGTCATGAGAGTTAAAAACAAGGTCCAATAAGTTATGCACATCTGACTAATACATCGCTCAGCTCCAATGCTGCCCTGATTCAAATCCGGGTTTCTTGTATAAGAAAGACCATTAAGTGTTAGATCACATGGCAGCGGGGGGAAGGGGGGAGGAAGCAATTTCTTAAGGGACACAAATCTAAGCACGGAATAAAATTTATGAAAGATTAATAACTGTACTATCGGCTCACATCCACACACAAATAAACAGTTCTATTTGCATCTCCTGAGTTTATGCTAAAATCCTTGTATCTTGCTCTGCTTATTAAAAGAAGCCATGTCAGTCAGTTTAAAAGTAAAAATCATACATATATATATCTACATATACACACACATACAGCCATGCACATATTATGCGGGACTGCAGAATAAAACAGCTGAATATATTCAGTAAAGAAGCAAGTTCACTGCTAGGCCCACAAAGAAGCTGCTCCATCTCTGGTAACACTGATCACCTTTCCTCATGCATCAGCCCCAATTCTGGTGACAACTTTACAGTAAGGCAACACTCACAGGCTTCTCTAGCTATGCCAAGTAAAATAGTTTCTATACCACTTATCTAAAAGCACCTGATTCAAATTAATCACCTTTTTACCTGGGGAGGTTTGTACCCCAGAGGAGTCTTATCAGTTCCATTTCGTCACCTCAACAAAAAACAGCAAAGGATTTGCTTTGTCAGTTACCAGACTGAAAACAAATTAATCTTTAGACCCAACTGCTTCAGAGGCAGCTATTCCGATAACTACATGATTTTTCTCATAAGCATTTCCCATAAATTTGACAAAACTCGTTACAGTGCATTCAAGTAATTAAAAGGATTACTCAGTTATGTGTAAGTCAGTCAACAACTTACAGGCAATAGAAACCACAAAGATATTGTAAGCCTACTGGATTAACTAAGTGATTGAACATTTTTACTGCTTTGAAAAATAGCCTCTAGCTGCAACTGAAAAATGCCTGAAGTACAAGGATCTTCATTCTTCTCCTGCCACATTCAAGAATTCAGCATCAAGCTATGCTTTCCTTCCTTTGTCCTGAACCACCCTGGCTCTTATATAAAGTGACAGATTGCACACAGATGAATTATCACTCCGGGTACATTAGAATGTCAGATATGGGTAAATTTTAACATTTAACAAAACAAAACCCAAGATTTCATGCATGATAGCATCAGGGTACCTAGGTTCTCTCCCACCCATAGCTCTTATGCTCAAAGGAAAAGGAGGAACATATTTCAAGATTCTTAATTTGTGCCACTTCTTGACAGTTTTGCTTTAGTTTAAAAAAAATTAAAATAAAAAAACCCCCAGCAGCCTAAGTTAGGATCTAAACTGTAAGTGAATGAATCTGGCATTCAGCCAGCAGAATTTACTGTTTATGTCAGTCTGAATGAAGTGTAGCACTCCAGCCCAAATTCCTCAGTGCGTCACACATCACTGAGTGAGCTGCCATACCTCCACGGGGTAAACATTTAGTAGGCTCATTTTCCATGTTCTGCAGAGGACTTCAGAGACAGTTTGAATAATGCAGACTTCACCATAAGAAAAAGCAGCAAATAAAGCACACACCAACCTTTATACTACAGACGTAAAACATCCTACAGTAACAATGTCAATTTTGATGTGATGCATGAAACTAAGAATTTAAAATTCTGATGTGCATACAAGTGCTTGATAAAGCCAAAAATATACCAGACATTCAACCTCTTCTGGAACTTCTAAAGTTCCAAACATGCAATCCCTAAGACATTTAAGGGTTAAAGAATTCCTAAAACAGTTATCCAAAATTCACATAAGTCACCAGGACTCATGATTTCCAAAGTTTGTTTCATGATTACAGCACAGCTTCTAAGACTACCCTTTTACAAACACAACAAACAAAGCTTTATATGAAGTTACAGCACTTCCTGTTACCAGTGATGTCCCATATACCATTTGCATCCTAACTTGCAGGGGCTTTTTAATGCTTTGTTACTCTCCACCCTCCTATCTTAAATCAACCTTTATGCAGTGCTTTGGCACAGGGTTTTGCCAGGCTGCTAGTCAGCGACAGCACGCAAAAAATAAATCTGACTTCAGAAAATATTTATTAGAACCACTCAGTGAAGCGATGCATGCTGGCTTATCAAAGGAAATAGTTTTGACAACAAGAAAAGGTAAAAAGCACAAAAAACTGTAGAAAGACACCTGCACTACAATGAAAACCAAAGCCGTGAAGTGAAAGACAAGAAGGTGGACAACAAATTCATAAGTATTTCCAAATGCTACCAGCAAAAATCACTGCTGTACTTTTGTTACCTTCATATTTTGAACAGATGTCATGAAATGCAGTTAGAGAAGACAGTTTTCAGTTTAGTAATCAATCCTAATTGAACATCCAAGGAGTATTCTTATACATCCCTCAATCATCACCGAGTGATATAAAAGGTATAACTTTCATTTACCCAGTGATAAGCATTACAATTGCTCACATTTAGTCTGTGTTAGTTTACACTGAATTTTTATTTTCACCTTGGCACCCCTATATATGCTGCTGAAAAGCAAATCCTCCCTGGGTGAAAGATCAAGTAACACATACAGGGAAGACCTTACTGGATCTGAAACACCCATTTAGCCTGGGAGCCACCTCTAGGCATGGCCAGAGACAGATGTTTAGGTGAGAACCCAGCAAGGCAGGCAGATAAATGCAACCTTCCTACGGTATCCTCCTACCTGTCAGCAAACAGCTGCTTGAGGAGTTCCTGGAAAAAAATGAGTAACTTAGTGTTTAATGACCCAAGATAATTTTCTTCCAAAAACTGGTCCATTTGTTTTTCTTTAAAGAAATTACTCAGGTCACAGAGTTCTGAGGACTTTTTAAAACTCTGGTTGTTAACTTCTGAGTTAATCACCCAGTTTTCAAATTTTCAAATTATCAAATATGAAGCATCAACCACCCTGGCTTCTAAGGGGATATGAATTTGAATCTCAAAAGCAGTCCTGATTTAGGAACACACATTAGGAACACCTGGAAACCAGCACAAGCATGAAGGAGCAGCCACAGGAGTCAGTCTTC
The DNA here is from genome assembly GCA_013397135.1 of Pachyramphus minor. Lineage (NCBI taxonomy): Eukaryota > Metazoa > Chordata > Aves > Passeriformes > Tyrannidae > Pachyramphus > Pachyramphus minor. The sequence continues at coordinate 303,151 of VYXB01007040.1, forward strand.
TCCACGAACCACAGTAAGCCACCTGCAAGTGAGTTCTCTACATTCCACTAATTGGAGGTCACTGAACTTCTATCATTTAATCACACAGAAGAACACAAGTTGTCAAAGCATATTTGAGCCGTGAAACTATGTTAGTACTGGGACAATGAAACATGTTATAAAAATTGAGTAAAATATATTGAGGAGGAGGAAGAAGTAATTAGGTGAATTGGTACTGAATACATATTGCCAATTAGAATAGTTGCTTTTTGTACTGTGGCAATGAGTAAAATCAGATTAAGCCTAGGGGAGACAAGCCTAGTATCTCTTCCATTTCTACAGACAAGGTATCTCTTTACTATGGTTATGCTGTGTTATCCTAGTCTAGAGCAAGTACTCCTTTCCTTCACTGTAGCACCTATGAAACCCATGCCAGCAGAATCTCTGATTAAGAGAAGCCTGATGAACATGAACTAGCACAGCACAGTAAGAGCAGCTCAGCATTTTTTGCTGCAAGGGATTGTAAATTTACTGTGCATGTTACATCACCAGAATACAAAACTAATAATGAAGGATTTGCAGGCATTCAGGCAAACTGGAGGGGAAGGAACATGTCTTTGGTGGTGTTGGTGCTTTTTAACTTAAGCCCACAAGAGAAAAATCAAGAGTACTATGAAGTTGCCAGTCATATGATCCATGAAATTGAGCCCCCCAGTTAAGGGTAAATTAATTTCAACAAACGCAGCATAAAGTGAGACTCAAAGCTTCCTATTGAGAAGGGTCATCCAAAACCTTCACAGGACAATTGCAGAATAAATCTCCAGCCTGCCCAAACCTCCAAAGGGAGACCCATCAGTAGGTGTGGGCTAACAGAAACCAGTTACAGCTATTCATGTTATATGCGAAACCTACTTAAGTGCTTAAAGAGGTTTGACAGGAAAACAGCATCAACTAAGTAACACCACGGGTGGCAAACTAAATACCTTGCTATTGAGACACTGATAGCACACAATTTTTTTTCTGTAATGAATGCCATCAGTGGCCCATCAGGAATGATTAGGCTACATTAGTTCAAGTGTCAACAGTACCCTAACATTAAGCATTAGCTTCTTTAGCAGGCATTGGAAGACAGCACTAGTCCTATACTTCATTATTCTTACTGTGAACATTTAACTCTTATCCTGTATGCATTTTGGTATTCTTCTAACGTGATTTGTGTTTGACAATGTTTATTTCAGAAAAGATTGAAAGTCATCACCTTCAATTTTCCTATCTATGTAACAACAGCCAGCAATTCTGAAATTAGCAGCCTCTGACACAGCATTTTCTTCAGAGACCTTCTGAGTGTATTTTCATTTCTTCTCATATCAGTCAGGAGCACAGAATGTGACAACATTGTAGATGTGCTAAAATGTCCCTCTTAAGCCAGAAATTGGGACTTCAGTTCCACAGCCAATAATTATCAGTGATTTTCCTGAATTTAATTGCTCTAATCAGGTGAGTGAAAAGCTATGAACGTTATTGGGAGACCAAAATAAGGGTTTGGAAGAGTATCACTGTATCTAAGAGGAATAGAGATTATTTTTATATACACTATTATTAATGAGACTGAGAAACATATTTACAATGAAATTAAATATTAAATAAAAGAACCATAGGAAAACCATCAAACTACAGATTTGGAAACTAGAAAAGCACATCAGTGGACTAAAGAAAGATATAAAAGTAAGAAGTAAAGAACAGAAATAAAAAGGCAAGTGGAAGCAGGGAAGGAACAGGGAGAAAAAGAAGTCAGGACAAGCCAAACGGCAAGGAGAACAAAGCATCAAAAACAGAAGGGTCAGGAACTGCACAAGGGAGTGAAGAGGATAAAGGAATTACAGGCTAAAAATACCCAAAAGAAAGGTACCAGCAGATGTTATTTTTTGGTACATTTAATACAACATCCAAAAAAACAGAAAGAGCGTTTCTGAAAATGCCATATTTTTCTGGAAAAGAAAGAGAAACATAGGAAGGGAAGAATTAAAAAACTAAACCTACAGCAAGCAGCTGCCAAAGCCCTGCAGTTTCCCTTGGCAGACCAACACTTCCACTGATAACCCATACCATGACATTACTGTCCTATGATGACAGCTTTTGGAAAAGAAGAAAAAAAGAGAAAAAAAAATTAAGTTTCAGACTCTCAATCTCCCTTCTCTGTGTACGTGAGCAAAGCCATCCAGCCTATGACGACTCTCCTTCCTTCATGCTCCAAATACAGTGTGCTAAAGAAATGCTTTAACGTAAAGTATCGCAAGTAAATCAGTTACATTAGCCGAGATCTTTACAGGGCTCACCTTACCCCTCTGAAATGCGTTAAGGTGACAATTCTAGGGTAAGTAATTCCAAAATGACGCATAAAGCCCTGAACTGTGCTGTCCTGTCTCTTGCAGCCATGCAGAAAAGCGTCGCCACCGACCGAGTTCTCCTGCCAGGAGCACTGCAAAAGCAGCAGCCCTTGGTTTAACCAGCAGGACAGCTGCCCTTCAGTGCAGTCAAATGCCATCCAAAACAAAAACCCAGCCTACACCCATCTTTCCACAGTCACAACTGATTTGGTCACCGCAAGCCTGAGGATTTTTTAAGAGTGCAGCACCTCCTGTGTGAGCTGGAAACACCAAACTGCTATTTTTGCTCCTCTTTGAAGAACAGGCATTTTCAGTGGCGAGAACAGACGGACGGACACGAAGCCAGTTTACTGACCTACGTGCATTTCAGCTGTCGTTAGTAATGGCTAACACTTCATATTGTTCACTGAAAAATGCACCAGAAGCAATAAGGATGACGGGTTCTAAACGTATTTCAAAAACTGTATTTCTGACTTCTGAATATCAATTTATGAAGTTAAAAAAAAACAAGAGTTCTTATTTCCAAGGAATTTTGGGGAAAAAAAATTTAAAAAAAAAATAGAAGTCAAAGTTTATTACTTTCTCCTTCAGTGAACAGTTGAATATCCCATTAAACATATGCAGTGATTCCTACTGGTACATACATACTCATCTAAGTCCAAAGATATAAGTAATCTGCTCAGGCTTTCATAGCAACAGGCTTTCCATTGACAAAGGTTGGACCTTCCATGTTTTAAAAAAAGGCGTAAACACAATTAACAAGCTGAATAACATGCTCTTCCTCTCAGTCCATTACACATTCCACTACTGTATTTCACAAGGGGCTTCAACTAACTGCCATGAAAGGTTCTACTTCATCCTGCCTACATATTCTTGTCTTCTCCTTTGTACTGGATATGGTGGAAAACCACAGAATTACCACCTGCTACACCATGTGAACAATATAAAAGTGAAGGCAGAAAAGAGTGACTGGCAAAGTGGAAAGAGTGAGACTGCATAAACATTTTTCATTGTATGTTGCTTTGCGGTTCCTTACACAAACATGCCAATTCCACTATCAGCATAAAGTCTTCCAGGAAACACCAGGCAGGACATGCTACCACCAAAAAGCAAATATGAAATTTTGTTGTTATTTTCTGTCAGGGTATTTTATTGTTGCTAAAGGAAAGGGAAGAATAAGAAAAGCAGATAAAGAAATAAATATTCCTGGGTAATTATATTTTCTAAAAAAATGCATCATGGCAGTAGGATTTCCCTTTCCCAGTCTACAGCTGTGTGGCATGTCTGATTTAAGATTCATTGTATATTGCCAAGCAGAGGGCATGCTGAGTAAATACAGATACAAATAGACTTGATATTTACCTGTGTCAGAAGTTAATCAGAACAGAAGTTGAAGAACAACATTCCAAAGAAGATAAGCAGACAAGCAGAAAGGACAGCAGAAAAGAAGGGGAAAAAAAATCAAAATTATAATCAAAGTTATCATACATATTAAGAGATACAGTATGGCAAGTACAAGTAACATTAAACCTGTTACTTCAGGGTTACTCAAAAAGCGACTGAATCACTTGTGCCTAAGGACCAAAGATGTATAGACACAGACAACAGCATTATCCAATTATTTTATTCAAAAAGTATTGTAGAGTCATGGATTTGTCAGATGTAACTGTGTCTGGTCCATTCAAAGGCACCCTTCAACATAAGTGCACAGTTAAAAAAGAGGTCTGCTTGCAAGTTTACTGAAAATAATTCACATATTGGATATCAAACAGTATTTCTCAAAGCTCACTTTAGCACAGGCAAGGTCATATATCTAGAGGATAGTACACCCAGGGGTCTCTGCCTTTCTTCTACTAATCACAGAAGCAGCCCAGCAGAAGGAGCATCCTGAACTAAGGCTGGCCTTTATAAATACCATTCCCTTGTATAAAGCAGATTTTTCAGTGGCCAGCATAAACAAAACTCTAAAAAGGAAGTTCATAAAACAAAGCACATACATACAGAAAACCAAAATCAGTTCAGTGGACTAAGAGAATTCTAGTAGCTAAAGTCCATTAGGCACAGCACCTACTGGTATTCTGACTTCATAAGGTTACTCAAACTAAGACTTATAGGGAAGTGTAGTAGCACCTTTTTTGTTCCTGTGCTTCATTCTGGCTTCCGAGCCCATCCATTTCTCCTTTTCTACCTCTCCTGTATTCTTTTCTCTGTTCTTTCTGGTACCCTTCCCTTTGGTTTGGTAAACTGGCACACAGTAAACCTTCCAGGTGTTCTCCTTTCCCCTATTCCCAGAAGATACAGTTGGCAATGACATTCCAAGCATGAGGGAAGCATAAGATGGGTAGACACGGGTAGAGGATGATGGCAACGGATATCAAGCATGCATAATTCATCTGAGCTACAGCTGTGTCGTAGAGAATGCAGAAAAAAGAGTGTTTTAGCACACCACACTGTAAGAAAAGCTGAGATCCACAGCACGCACTAAAAGATCAATCTGGCACCTTTAGGAAAGCTAGAAATAACAAGGAAAAAAAAAAAGGAAAATCATTATATATTATCCTAAACTGCAAAGACTAACCTTAAAACCACTTTAGTTTCAGATATTTTTACATTTATTTCAACTTGAAAAGAGCACTCAATATCTAGCAGCTCCCATTGCTCTAAAGAAGAATATCTGCATTACGATTTTTAAGGATCTGAACCTTTGTTCAGTTGCACAGCAAAAAGTACCAAAAGAAATTGAAACACTCTCATCTTAATACTGTTTTAGTATTTGTCACAATTTTTTTCTCACCAACATGTATTAAGAGAAAACTAGATAGCTTTCAGTCTTAAATTGTCACTCATGCATAAAAGGAAGTTTTTATCAGAATTAAAAGGCATTCCATGTTTTGGGTTTTAAAACAAGTGATTACTCATGCTGACTTGAGACTCCCTTCAACAGTTAGGTGGCTGCTTTTTCCTTCAAGGCCCCTATTTTGTAATAGTTTGTCCGCCTATAAAAGACTAATTTCCATACAAAAAGTATAAACCACAAATTACCCATTTTTGCAATAAACATTCCTCTAAATGCATAAAACAATTTTTTCTGGTTTTACTTTACTTTTGCACCAACTTCAAGCAAGAGGAAGCTGCGACTGATATCAGCACTACAAATAGTCCCCTAAAATAGCAACGCAGCTTTAGAAAATACAAAACACAAACCCCCAAACCAAACAAAATCCCCAAAAACAAAAACAACAAGCCATCCTTTGACCAGGTACACAATGCTTGAGGAAAACCAAAGAGGTCACACAGATTTTTAAACTTCCCATACAGCACACTGCAGACAAAAATAGGAATTAAAAGTACACAATGCTTGCATAACCAGGAAGTCCTCAATCTCACTGCAGAAGGCTTAACGTGATCACTACCAACCCTGCCCCTGGAGGGCTCCTTATATGTGGAATTATCTGTTACAGTCAGGGTAAGACAGAAAAGCCTCCCTTGTTTATTAGCTGAAGACTCAAACAAGAAAAATAAAGCGTAAATACAAGCATAGACCATTCACTATTCTTTTCCCAAGCTTCATACAATTTGGGAGTTCTTCAACCACAACAATAATTAAGGATGCCTTGAGACTACCATACCTGAACAAACTCTATTCCAATACACCACATTGCTGACACTGCAGACTCTGCTGAACATTACCCAGCCTTGGCAGCTTTGAAGCTTTTTCTGCCTTTTCTTCTTTTTGATGCTTCCCTCCTTTTGGGGGCCTGTGGGCTCCCCTAGACCTTGCAGAGATCAGGCAAGCCCCTGGTGACAACTTCTCCCCAAAAGTCTAGCTCGAAACAACTTTTACGTTGAAAGCTGAATAGAAGTGAAATTTAAATAACAAACCTCAGACCAGGACTCTGCAGAATCAGCCTATAAGGAGGTGAAATAGTCACCATGATATAAAATGAAAAAGCAACCTCAACGCAATTAGTTACTTCCATCACCAACCAGTTTATAAGAAATCCATATATAAAGTCACTGGAAAACTCTGCCTAACTTAGTGAGTACCATTTCATGCCTGTCATATGCTATCAGAATCTGCATCCTTCTGGGGCATCACTGTCTCTTCCCTTAACCCACTCCCCACTAACCTTAACTACTGTTAGCTTGGTCAGATGTGGATTCAGCTGCGTTTCCGACTTGCAGACAGGAGTTATTTACCCAGTTTACATTAACTCGGCAAAATCCAGAGCAGCAGAGGCTGATCCCCGAAGGTCCGCGCGGCCCGGACCCGGTTATTTCAGGACACGGCGGCCGCTCCCTGCGCCGGGCAGGGATGGAGGGAGAGGCGGCGGTGGCTCCGCCGCGCCACCTGCCGGCCTCTCCCCGNGGACAGCCCGCCCAGCCGCGGGAAGGCGGCACTGCCCCGGCGGGGCCGCCAGGGAGCGCTGCGGGCCCGGGCGCCGCAGGGCCCCGCGCAGGGTCCCTCCCCGAGCGACAGCGCTCACCTGCCGCACATAGACACGCAAATAGTGCGGGAGGCGCGGCAATAACGCAGGGTGCAGCGGTGCACGGTCCCCCTCCTTCCTTCCTACAGAAAACGGCCTTATCTCCCTGAAAACGGAGGCACGACAGGGTGATTTAGCCTGCATTCACACAGATAATGGCTACGAGCACAGACACAGCAGTATCTTGTTCGTACACAGAGGCTGGACATATAAATAAGAGCATCGAAGCAGACAAAACCCGACTGACAGTGAAAAGCGGTTTCTTGGATGACGGTGGAGCACAGCCGAGACATGGGAAACCAGGACTTGCCGGGCACACGTGTCCCCAGCTGCTGTGCATCCCCATAGGCCTGGGCCACATCCAACCAGTTTATATATCCCAACCTAGTAGTTTCCTTTTACTACAGAGTCATTGCATGAAGAATGTGCCACGGGGAAGCTCACAGGGACAGAGTCCTATCAAAACCTGAGAAAGGGAACCTTTGTCCTGTGACATGTTCCCACCAGCATCTCCTCTCACTCACTGCCCCAAAAAATGGGGTGCCTCCCAACCCTGCCACCAGACTTTTCCCCAGGGCATCCATCAGTCACTCACTACTTTCAGGTCTAAAATGAGCTTGGGGCCAAAACCTGTGTTGGTTTTTCCCTCTGAGTAAATATTTAAGGTCGTGTATTTGCAGGAAAAGCCCAGATAAATCTCCCTGGTGCTCCACATACAGGAAGCCAGCACAGCTTTGACTGCTGGAGCCTGCTTGTGAATAGAGGCAGAGAGTGATCTGAATCAGACTCTAAGCACACCATGTTTTTCTTGGGAGAGGTAACCTGCAGAACACAGCAGAGAGGCTGCAGTACACCATGCCTGCCAACTCAAGTCAAGCTAAAGCAATGCGCTCTCTCCCCTCTCTCATCAGCAAAAAAGCCAAAAGGCAGCAAGATACTGGTGCACCAGAAAATCCACACTTGAAGAAAAAAAAAGCAAAAGATCATTTCAATTCACGGAGGAATAATGTGTAAGAGAATTATCTATTATTTGTTTCAGAACACTGTATATTTTAAACACAATATATTTTCAAAAAACTTTTTTCCCCACTATAAAACTAACTTCTCAAGCTGAAGTAATCCTTCGATTAATTATGATAATTGGATTACTAGATTCCCTCTAGTCTTCCTGAAAACTCCCCTAAATTTACTCCTTCCTTTTGGTAGAAGGTCACTAACCAGTCTTCGACATACACATGCCCACAAGCATTGCAGCTTTATTGAGAAAAGACTCTGATCCTCTGGGCCAGCCTTGCAGCATATGACAGGAAATAAAAACAACCCAAACAGTTGTTTTAGCTGAAGCTGCCAAAGGGTCATCGGCACTCTCACCTCCAATGCTGTCCATCTTTGCTCGCTGGCGGTTACCTCTGAGCAAATACTAAATCAGTGAGATGCTGTGCACTCAAACCCTGCCATTATTCCCAGGAATACCAGTAGAAACAATCCCTGGCTGAACCTAGCTTAAGAAAATACACACAAGTGTGTGTACCTAGGGCACACAAGTGACATGGCATATTAGAACGCAAAGATTTTAGAATCTTAATTGTCAAGACTTCTGACTGCTAGAATATACTCTTAAAAATCAGACTTTATGTTTGTTTAGGTTTTTTAAATGTTTCTTTATGAAAAATGTAAAGTTTTAAGACTCCGTACTCCACTGTGCAACCACTTGCAGTGCTGGTGAATATGCAACTCAATGTTTTTCCTTTTTATGAACACACAAAGACTTGAAGGTATTGTTTTTTGTTTTTTCCTTTCCCTGTGTTTTTTTCTGTTTGTTTGTTTTAACAGAGCATCAGCCAACATGGCAAAGACTTGTTCTTCAACTGCCAAAAGCATCACTAGTATAAAAGTGATGTCAGTACTGTTTTGTTAGTAACGCTGGCCTTCCCTCTGAAGAGGCAGAACATACACATTGCCAGGTCAAGCATTAATGGAAACTATTGTTAGTTTTCTTAGCCCTGCGGTGTGAAAGCTTGTAAGACAAGACATCATTAAAAAAGATCTGGGTTCACCTCAAACAATCACTCCAACCCACTTCTGAAAATCCATATGCTCAGAAGCTCAAGTGACTGAAGAAGTGGCAAAGGTAATCACAAAAAGAAAAAAAAAGGGATTAAGCCTTTACATTTTTTGCACTCTTCCTCCTCTACCTCACCTTCTCCCTCCCTGCCTTACCTACACATGCACTGGAACACAGTATTTTGCAGAAAAAAAAAATTCCTACAAGATTGTGAACTCAATGAAAAACAGGTACTTCATGCAACCTACCCTTCCAAATTTAGTATTTAATCAACTGTCATAACAGGATTTGACACAAAGAGTCTGAATCTTTTGTTACTGTGCCAACCTGGAGCTTTGTCTACTATGGAAGTTTCAATACGGCACGTAGACTCCACGAGTTATCTGATCAAACCCCTATTTACACTCCTAATTATCAAAGCAATGACTTATTCAATTATTTCACTGAATCATCTTAGTTTTCCTCAACTAGAAAGTGCTTCACACAAAAGCGAAGCAGGCAGGGAGTTTTCTGCATGAAAAAAGTCTCTGCAAATGGACCTTGGCCAGTACTTCAGGAAGAATACTGAAGGGTAAGAATTCTGAATTGACCAACTGTCTTTTGCTATAGGTTCTACAAGTTAGAGAACTGAAAGTTTCTACCTTCAACATACGGGAACAAATAATAACACAGCAGGTCCAATAAAAAGAAAAAAAAATCAATAAAAGTAGCTAAAATATAAGAGTTCTAAACCACTTAATTAGGTATGGTACAGGTGTTAAAAAATTGTAGAGGAAATTAGACTGGAAGAGTCCTTTGGCTTTCATGTAGTCCAACTTCCTCATTAAATGAGGGCGAGCTTCAAGATTACATCAGGTTGCCTTCTGAAGTAATTAAACAAGAACATACAGAGCTCAAAGCTCATAAACCCCACCCTGAGAGACCACCTCAAGTTGGAAGGTGCCATCTAAAAGACTTGACCTCATGAATGCTGAAGAGCAGTAACCAAAAATGGTGCAGACTCCATATAGACATTGCAAATCAGATCAGCAAAAAAAAAAAAACCCACACATTTGTGATCCCCCATCCTCAACTAAAACAGCACAAGTTCTTTCTTGAAACAGCAGAAAAGGAAAGAACAGAGTACTGGAAGAAACAGCAATCAATTTCCAAAATATTACATCTCTAGGATATGAGAACCAGGAAAATAGTATGGCTTATCAAAACTACAGTTAGAAAACTACAGCAGGCAACTCCTCAGAACATACCTTATATATAGCTATATTTTAAAAATTACTTCAGCTATTGATTTCTGCACGCCTGGTTGGAGATCAAACCAGAATCTCAGCTCTCCAAAAGCTGTAACCTTTAGTATGTCATACTCATTTTCTTATGACAGCTTAAGATAAGAGATCACACTAGCCCCAAAAATAAGAAGTATAATGCTCCTCCCTCCTGGATGCTTTTAAGGCAGAAAGTCCCATTCCCTCAGACTTCTGCTGGCAAGGGTAATTACGGCTGAGGCTGAAGACAGCAAGAAACTCAGTATGTGGAACCTTTTCATAAATGCTCAAATTACATTTGAACTGGGGCAGGGGGAATAGGGAGGGTACCAAAGTGAAAAAAAAAAAATACTGATGTCTGAACCAAATACATCCGTCACGCAGAAGGCAACAGGTTTTATGTCCTAGATGAAAACCCACTCTCTTGCCTTGCAAATGTTATACAACTAGGTTCTAGCTCTGTAGCACCCCAAAACCCCAGGAACTCATAGTAACTGTATTACTAGATTGTCTGAATTAGATCCAATTTAAAAACAACGGTCACAAATAATTATGTTGTAATTAGGTATGATGTCATGATCCAGGGTGCAGACAGAATTGAATGAAGGCCATATCCAAACTGACAATAGATGCTATCTAAACGAGAACCCCAAGAGACTGATCCAAAACATTAATGCCAAGTAGAATCCATTTTAAAAATGCCACATCTGTAATACACATATGTGCAGAAATATATACATAATATTAAAAATAAAAACAGGCAGGCAAAAATTAGAATACTTTGGCCTTAACTTCATGTTATAAAACTCATGCAGATTTATAGGCATGTTTTTATGTTTTGGTGCTGTTCTTTAATTCTTAAATGACCACTTCCAGAAAGTTCATCACCTGCGTTTCTTGGGATTGTTCCCTTCATAATTTATCACTTTGAACCACTGTTTCAGTCCAAGTGTTTAGATGAATGTTGCCTGAATTAAGCCACCATAAACAGTTTGTTAAAGTGCAAAGATACATATTTAATTAGTAGCTCAGTGGGTACTGATCTCTAGAGTCACTTCTGCAATTCAAAAGCAAAATACAGCAGCAAAAGAAGAACAGAAACATCACAGCTGTGGAAATCAATGTGGCCTCTGTCTACATGTGAGAGCAAAGCAAAGCAAAGCAAGCAGGTTACATGAAACGTATGTGAGTTAGCTGGAGACATATCTTAACCTTACATCATCCTATTTAACTTAACATTCAAAATGTCTGTGTTACATAACTACAATTTCAAGTGTTTTTGAACTCTGTTAAGAGCCAGTTACTTTTTGAACCTCAAGCACACTTGTCTGCAATGACTGCTAAGTGTAAACACACCAAATGTCTTTCTATAGCTTCTAACAGTTAAGGCCTGACATTTCTACTGTTCCAATAATTTGATGGTCACAAAGTTATGATGGAATTTTCCTTTTTTTTTTTTAAGCTGTACTCTAGACTGAACTCTAACAGCAAGGTTAGAGACATGCTGGAAATGTTCGCAATACATGTTTGCTGAGGTTAAGAATAGCCCAAAGATAAGCAGTTGCCTAAACTTGGCAGTTATGAACTGGGACTCTACACAGGCACAAAACATTCTTCTGATGCTCAGACTCATTTGTTCTCAAACACTGCCTGTCCTGGCTCCAAAGCCATACACAAGTTTAATGAGGTGACAATCCCCTGCTGTCACAAAGTTTTGAGAGATTCAGGTCACAGAAAAAAAAAAAAAAAAAAACCAAAACAAAACAACAAACCCTGGGTAATTTGACACAACAGGAACTCACTGAACAGAATTAGATAATAGGTGCTGAGACTTGGGTTTTTCCCATCATCAAGATAAAAATCCTATTTTCTTCTCAGCAGTAAATGAGAAGGCTCACACTTGGTATCAGAAAATGTGTGTATATTTGATGCTTGAGTCTTGGAGAGGATTTAAAGAAAACCTCGATAAAACACATTCTTTTCAGGGGAGTCACAACCATTTCTTTCCCAAAGCTTTCAGAAACTTGAAACACCTTAAGGTAGCCTTACCTTTATATGCCTCCATATAAAACTAAATTGGGAGGAGTAGGTTAGTGCAGAAAGAAGAGGTTTAGCAAGCATATAATGTAATCCATGGCAATTGAGTAAGTCTGCCTTTCATCAGCAATAGTGACATATTGAATCAAACCTCATTAACAGCACAGAATTTCCCACCACATTTGTAAGAAATATCAATTTTGCAAATTTAACACTGTTTGATCTCATATGCCATCTATACCATTTCTCCTAAAGCCACTGTAATCTTATACTGAAAAAATTGAAGTCATAGCAGCAATAATTCTCCCAGCCCCTAAAACACAATCATCTTGTCTACAGTGAAACACATTACACTTTGAAAAATAAAGAGTACTTAATGTCTTGATTTGTACCAGTAGAGCCCAAACTCATTATTTCTATTTAAAATTTGATGAAAAAACATTCATAAACACCCTGAATACAGACATGCTAACAGTAACTTAAGTACAAGTAATTGTATTTGCCCACTCTGCATTAATTTTATTTAATCACCAGTTAACATATCATGTAAAGGTCCACTAAGTTCAAATGATACCATATTGGGAAGCTGCACTAAATCGTTTTTCAACTGATTGTAACTAAACAGGACTTTTCTCTGGAACAGGTGATCAGTTTCTGAAAGCAGATAATGTACAATTATGGACAGATTCTTCACCTAAATTAGTTTTTCTTATCTTCTTTCCTTTTTTCATAGATTCTTACTAAGAAGTACCCAGGTCTCCATCCATTTTAAAAGCAAAACCAGAAACAATGGTATTTCGGTCTCTGAAAATATAAGAGGCTTCTATTGTCAGTAAAATAGTGCTGCTTCACATCAGCATATAGGACCATTACAATGTCATTACATTTCACAATCATTAAGAAAATGAAATTTCCAGATTAAAAAAAGGGTAGGCACAACAATCTGGATATTCCCTCATCAGATGTAATGGACAAAAATTAAATGATGATAATTTAGACTCACACTCAATAGCTGTTTCCCTGTCTACGCACAGAAGACAACTTTTCATTCTTCTCTAAAATAGCTTCATCACAGAATTAGCTTTCAATGGAAAGCCCCTCTATCTATTGATGGATACTAGCACTATAAATACTTACTGGAAGTAAAGTGTTGAATAAATTGTAAAGCTGTAATTGAAGACTTGTTTTCTTCCCTCAGATTGACTCTCAATCACATATGCTAGCCACAATCAACAGTATGATCCTCAAATATTAGCTAATAAAAATGCCAACAGAAGACATAAGAATTAAGAAAAAAAATTACCACTCAGAAAGGTACAATACTATTTAAAATATACCAAAACACAGGAAAGCATCAATATAAAATTGTCAAAATTATATATACAGCTTAAAAGAATCTCAAAATACTTTTATTCCTTTCTTACCCTGAAGAGAATGGAAAAACAGAACCTCATTCATCTTCTCTATTTCATGGGAAACAAGTTTCATGTTTTCATCTTGATAATTACTACCTTTATCTTTTGTGAATTATAGTCACCCATTTCCAACTGAAACCAATGCATTTATTAACTTAAGCAAGAAGGATTTGGGCTTCCAGTCATTAAGAACTTCAGAAATATAGGTTAGACTATCTATAATTAGCATTCCTGATGATTTAAACATGGTTTGATGATTACTAAATTCATCATCTTTAAATAAGCACTTCTGACTCAGCATCAGCAGAATAGAGACATTTTCATCAACTAATTTAGCTTAAGACTTTTTGGCAAGCAAGAAGAGGAAAGAACCAATAGCTTTATAAGATCAGCGAAGGCAGGAAGAGGCATGCAACTATGCTAACAAGTAGAAAGGAAAATATTATCATGAAACAGAATCCAGAATTATTGCAGATAATTGTTCCCATACCCCAGTGTTTTGCATTTTAAAGTGACTAATCAGTAAGCAGACACTACACAGACCAAAAAAAAAAAAAGTCCTTATCTAAGTATTCAGGTAAGGGAACTACCCATTTTTGTTATTATTAAATACTAACATGCTTTAGAAGTCACGTTGTATCTTGTAGAAGCTTATAGAACATAAAATGGAAAACATTTATTTCAGTACTTAGTGGTCAAAGAGGATGAAGCTAATGACTTCTGAATCAAAGATGTAATCCTATAATGGAGCCACAATATTCAATTGCCAGTGATGAGCAGGAGACATCTCAGGAAGTCACCTGCTAAGTGAGCTAGGAAACAAAACACAAATAAAAAGCTCAGTGTACTCATAGTGGAAGAATGCACAAAGACTGAAAGGACATGTGCCCATTATGATCCTCAGCAAACAAACAAAACCCAAAATCAGACACCAGAATTATTCTATCAGTCCACTGTAGTTGAGAACTCGGACCTTCCCACAGCTCTCAAAGATCTGACCCATATTCAAGGGCCAGTTCCAGAACATTACAGGTCATCTGAAATGCAAAATCTTATTTCCAATACACTGGTACCACACAAGGCTGACTGTCAATCTTCCTAAACCCTCACAAAAAGATTTTTTCAAAGATGAATATAATCCTTTACACTAGTTTATTGATAGCCCCCCCTGTCAATTGCACTAGAACATGAATCATTTTGCATATCAGGTCTTAAAGTCTGTTTTGTCTAGACTCCTTGGAAACTTGGTTTGCATAACACGTTCTTTCCAAAAGACTCCTCCGCTGAAATTATTATCTGTTGTGGGTTTTTTTCTTTACTTATACTAAAGATGAGGCCCTTCTAGTTTCAAAAACTCAGTCTAAATTCTTTTATCTTAAGCTCAGCAGAGGACCCTTCCTTCTATCTTCATGAGGCAGGTATACCAACCTACATTATTTTAAATAAAATCATTCTTTCCAGATTCAGTAACCCCCTCAGCTTTTATATACTGCATTAACTTATTCCACATTAAGATATCAGAGACCTTTAACTCTCTTTTCTACTGTGTTACATCAGTCTTCTGCTACTAGGCTGCATACCATTCCCCAAATAGCACAAGCCATTCCAATTTTTTAGCAGTGTGTACACATGAAGCAAACCATTCCTCATCAGTTGCTTTAAAATAGATGAGACCTTAGAATGATGCTGAATGCCTAATACGAGCTTCTTCAGAGGTCTGACCTCATATTAAAAATTAAATAAATAAAAAAGGTGACAAGTGTGTCTGTACTGGGTACATGAATATGGCTGAATATACTAGCAACCTATTTACATACTGCCTGTG
This sequence comes from Pachyramphus minor, assembly GCA_013397135.1. Classification (NCBI taxonomy): domain Eukaryota; kingdom Metazoa; phylum Chordata; class Aves; order Passeriformes; family Tyrannidae; genus Pachyramphus; species Pachyramphus minor. Next base: position 318,608 of record VYXB01007040.1, read on the forward strand.
ACATTTTGAAACAGCCTTGCAGTGAAGTATCTGAAGCTCCACAGAGCCCAAGAGCATCAAAGATTTATTCATAGGATTGCTTTAAGTATCCTTCCACTTTTCCTGTTTTTTTTGCATTAGGGTTGTTTTGATTTTTTTGACTGGTAACTATTTCCTCCAGCCAAATATGTGGCTGAGAGAATTCAAAGTATTTTTTAAAAACTGACAACTTATATAAGTTTACACAGTATTATTAAATAACAGTCCAAGTATCTAGAAGGTTTTATGAATGATGGCTTTTATTCAGATGAAGTTTTTTGCGTCATTGTAGAGAAACTTATTACAGGCTTAGTATGATTTGCAACTCCACTAAGTCAAAAACTGTCCCAGGAACTTAATTACATGCTGCTTGTACGCATTTTGCTTTAGGGTACACGTGTGGAAAAGGCTTCAAGGTCAGATCTAGGACCCTGAATTTGCATAAATTTTCTCAAAACAAACTGCAACAATAATAAATAAATTACAATGTGCTACCAAAAAAAACTTCCAATCTGAAAATCCACTTCGTAGAGGTCTGGAGGGGGAACAATGTTGTCCTACACCATATCCCTACTTAGAAGTTGTATTTTAAATCAAATTTTATCTTCTAAGTTACATATGTTCAAAGTTAGTGATAAATGGTGTCATCTCAGACCTCTGATTTGCTGTAAGCCCCAGTACCTGTAAGTCTTTACACTGAAATTATTTTCCATTATACTGCAATTTCTCTTATGCATTTCATCAGCACAGGACATTTGAAAATTGCACCCAGTATCTCCTGAAGTAGATGATCTCAGATGTTCAGTTTGAGTTTTAGTAAGGAGAGATTTTTCAAAGAGCCTCGGCATCTCTTCTCAGACCCATATCCCTTTATTAGCAGCTGCTAAATCCAGCAGCCCAACAGAGGAGACGCAGCTCTAACTCCCTGCCCCAAGGTCCCGCCCAGTAGCAAGGCTGAGAACACATTCCCCCATAGGCACACACAAAACAAGTGCACAGCACAAGAACACGTGCACAGCACACACACACATCTGGCAACACAGGTCAGTGCAAACTCAGCACTTTGATAAACACAGGCAGCACCAACATCCTCCTCCTGCTCCTTTCTGGTCAGGGTGAAAGTCCATTAGGAGAACATGTACACATATGCACACACACAGAGAATAAAACCGGCCCCCGTAACTGGCCTTGGGCTCACTCTCAGTTTCCCCAGCAGCTATTCCCTCACCCTCAGTCTGCCCAGCTGCCAGCATGTGGCACAGAAGCCCCTGAGGCCCCACTCCAGGTTCTGGTACTCAGACCTCCTCACAAGCACGCAGACACTCACTAGAGATCCTAGAATCTGGCCTTGGACCATCTGCCCAGCTGGTCCCCAGAGCTATAGGCCTCTGGTTACTTCATGCACAAATACACACACAAATGGGGGCTCAGCCAGATCCCAGAGTCTCCACAGAACTTGGCCTGGACTCCCTCCACTCACCAGCTCTGCCAGTTGTCCCGTAGATGCACATATGTTCTTCCTGGACTCCACAGACATTCCCGCGTCTCTTCTCCTACTCTCTGGCTAGTCCTGCTGCACAGCCCCCAGCAATCACATCCCGGCATGCACACCCTCACCTGACCCAGCACAGGTCCTCATGACCCACGGTCGGACTTGAGCTACTGGCTCAGACAGTATGCAGACCCTTACCCAGTAAAACAATTAGAGTTTANCCCTCATGATCCACGGTCAGACTTGAGCTACTGGCACTGAGACCCCCACAGTATGCAGACAGTATGCAGACCCTCACCCAGTAAAACAATTAGAGTTTAATGAGACTGTCCTGATGAGAACAGGGCATGGTCAGAGAAATATACTGACCAGACACCGGCTTACACATAACCAGCTCACTTTATCCTTTTGCTCCTGTTTTCCCCATGTTTATTCATTCCCCACAAAATCACTATCATCCTTTCTTTCCCCAACCTTGCTCCCTCCCCCTAAGCATCCTGTTCTGAGCCATGTACAATCACAAAACATTCTTACCTGTGTCTATCCTCTTCCCAATCTACAAGCTGACCTCCGTTTACTCAAGTGGCACCCAGATTCCTGAGCGCTGATGATCTCCAGTGACAGCCCTGGCAACAGCCAGGTCAGGGGGCTTATTTCTCTGACAAGGTTACCAGGGTTCCCCTGCCTGCTGCTGTGCCTCAGGGCTTTACTATGCACATGGAGACAAGCCTTTTAATCACATAACCTATCACCCTTAATATTTCCAGGCTGAACATCCAAAGCCATTCTAAGGGTATTTATCAAAGCCATGAAAATAACATTTCAAAGTTCAAAGCTAGTGTGTTTGGATAATCATCATGCTCAACACTTGTTTTAAGTTGTGGGGTTTTAGATTAAAAAAGGCATATCATTTATCAGACTTACTGACTCAAGTTGTTGCTCTTAAGTGTCAGGTGCTTGCCCATGTGTAAGCAAGCTCTAATAAACGTTTTCCAACAGTTATGAAGACACTTAAGTAATACAAAAAGCACCAGGTACCTTGTTGACCATATCATATTATATTTGCTTTATAAACACTCATGACTGTTAATGTTATTGCTAAGCAACTGGATGATCTACGATACAGTATTTGCATAGCACTATCTATCAACAAACAAATTACTTTGAAACCTTTTAGTTCACAAGTCACAGAATTACACACCTAATACTTGACAGATTTTTTAAAACTTTTAATAAATCATCAAATCACTGGATGACAAAAAAAACCTCATTCACCACCAGTATTTTAAAGATTCTAACTGTAAAGAGCTTAAAAAATATGGGAGGTTTGGATAGTATGGGAGATGACAGGGAAGCTGAAGTTTTAATTAGGCAGCAGCTCTGCAAGGCAGAAGCAGCAAAACTGAAGACATTATCCAGAATTTGAGAAGTACCACTCCCTCACCTAGGAGGTGAAGGAACTCATCCCTCCTTACCTAGCAGTTACAGCAGCTGTAATTTGAATGATTTGAACACAAATCTGTTCATGTACAGAAAAAAGAACACAGCAAAATAAAAAGCATTAGTCAGAAAATGGAAGAGGAACAGACAAAGAGGAACCAGGGTTGTTTTTCTTAGAAGTGAAAATTCACCCTCTTCCACTGCCTCCCCACATACTGCCTTCTCCAGTAAGCCTAATTGTGTCCTCCTCTACCAGTACAGATCCTTTTCTGTTTCCATTTTCACTCAAAAGCAACATTTACTTTAATTTGCATCAAAATCTTGGCATTTCCAAACTATTTGATCCCAATGACACAATTTACAATTTGGCAAAGCAGCTACTGTTACTGTATTATTGTTACCAAATTATAGTCTTAACGCTGCCCTCCTTGAATCTCACTGTTAAATGGTTCATTGCCTTGTGCAAAACACTTTATAAAAATTCATATTCTAATGAGCAATGAGCTTGGCCAAGCAAGCTGACTGAGGGAACATGGCTAGGCAAGCCCACTGAGGGCAAGCAAAGCAGGCTCTTGTATGGGAGCAAGATTTTATAGGCCAAATTTCAGTCAGTGGCTCTGAAAATCTGACTTAGTAAGACATGCTCTCAACACTGCAATGACGAGTTAACCCGTCTGTCACTGCTATAGAAAGGTCAAACATACACTAAGAGTCAGCCCATCACTTTAAATGCCCCATTCTGCCATGCAGACAGCACCACCTCACTTGAATGGTGTAAGGAGCCATACACCAGCTGAACAGCAGCAGGAGGAGCTCACATATTCCCATTCATTAGGTCAAAACAGTGGGTAATTTTAGAACTACTCCACAAGAAACACATTTAAAATAGACAGATGAATGACAGGAATTTGGAGTGGTGGGTGAGACTACAAAAATTCTCATTACCAAGTGTCTGGAATTGAATGGTCTACTAGCTAGAGAATCATCTCAATATTAGTTAGGCAGGTTTTCTAAGCATGGAGCTTCAGAGAGTCTATGGCCACCCACACTGCCATATGCTTAGGTTATACCAGACATTCCTAACAAATTGCCGTATTTTTTGGCTTGATCCTTCCCTCATCATTATTGATTATTGAGGAAGCTGTGGAATTATTGAGGAAGCTGTGGCATCACTGTTTGCAGCCTAAAGCTCAACATGGACATGAGCGCAAAAAATCACACACAAGAAGACAGACAATGGATTTAAGCTGCTTTTACATAAACGCTGACCTCTTAGCACAGTTTGTGAAGGTTCTAGGACAGAGAATCTCCTTCCTATATTTAACATGAGAGAGGAACTTTCAGTTTGTTTGCAACGTCAACATGATAACAATTGGGGCAAAGGGAGGAAGAAGTGGCAAGAAGGATGTCCTACCCACAAGGTGGAAGTGGATTTCCAAAACGGAAGAATATCGCTACCCTTTTAAAAAGAGAAAAAACTTCCAAGGCAATACTCTTAAAAAATTTTGGCTAAGAGCAAGAATTAGACATAGAAAGAATAAGGCTGAAGAGAAAGGACACAACTCCCAACTTCCCCAGCCCTACAATGTCTATTTAACATGCACTGCATTGGGAAAAACACATTCCCAGTGGAATAATTAATTTAAAAAATAGCTTCTTCAGGTTAAGTAGTTTCATAAAACAATAGACATTTAACAGTAACTGGCATCATACAGGCCCAAAGCCTCTGTGAATAACGGACTACACATCAGCTCCACCTCTGGGTTAAAATTATGGTGTTCCAGAGACTACAACTCTGAATTTTTACAGGGAGAGTCAGGGAATACAGAAGGAAGCGGTACAAGACAGACAGACCCTTTTAAGTATATTATATATGCTTACTCATATCAGTCATGGATTTTTAAATTATATTATAAAACCAAATTATTTTTCAATATATTAAAAATAAAGTGGAAACAAAGCACTCACCATTGGTGTCAATGGATAACTACTCATGTACTGATAGATTAGGACAATTTTAATATTAGAATATGAGTGTCAAATTTGTACTATTGTAATGCCATTACTAAAATAACAAGATGGACCAAATTTAACACTAAGTCCTGACACATGCAGTTCTGCTAGAACTTGGGATATCACCATGATAACATGAAGGCATGAAGAGAGCCCTTTCAAGAAGTTATCATTAGATACAAATAATAGTTTCACATGACCTAAAATTCTCAGAATAAAACATTACAGCAGTAAGAGGATTTTATCAATTTCTATGCTGATGATCAAACCAAATTTTAAAATCCTTGAACTGTAAAGGTTTCAGCACTCAGATTACAGAGGAAATTACTAACATTACCAAGTGTCTGTTATATCAACATTATTTTAACTATTCTTTGTGCGCTCTCCTTTCATATAAAATCATGAGAGCGATACTTAGTTCAAAATATATTTATGACGAAAGGAAAACAAAGTCTTTACAGGTCAAATATCATTTCCTATACTTACTTACACTTTTAGTCCTATTTTAAAAGGCAGTCAACAACATTGCAGTGAATTACTTGAGCAAATTGTGATTCCTTTACTGTAAAACCTAACCTGCTAAGAACTTTTAATTGGTCTATGTAACATCCAAGAAAGCTCTAGGAAAAGGATTGGTAGAAAACAAGAACCCCAGACTCAGATTTGCATTAGCGCAATTCAAAAATTACAGTCAGGCTGCATAAGATGTTATGTCATGTAACCATATGAGTAGAAAGTACTTATTTCTGCATGTGAAGCACTATCTGCAAGCAATAAACTTCTTATTCTGGCCTCCAGATACGTGACTAATGGCCTTTCACATGAAGTTGAATGGCCTTTCACAGTTGAAGTGGGTGCCAAGATAAACCTGGAGTACTTGTATTTATTGTACCAAGTCCTACACAATCATTAAGAGTTCCCAGGAACTCTTAGCCTCTCCTGAAAGTCTGTATCTCGCTTCTCCCTACACATGCCCAAACTACATCACCTATTCTAACATGCTGTAACAAATTGGTTTAGTATAATCCAAAACCAGAAACACCAGCATGCCCTTCAAGGGCACATCAGCTCACAGAGCAAAAATCAAAACAAAGATTCTTGAAAGGTTAAGATACCACAAGTTGGTAACAGTGTTAGATAGTACGTGTCTATCCATAAAGACTACAACATCTCCATGAAAATTCAGTAGCCACCTCTCAAGGAGGCTGCACTGCAGTGACAGGTCCTCTGTTAATGCCATACAGAATTCTTACCCTTTCTCCACAGAGGACTCTATCCTTGTGGACCTCTTCCAACTCAAGATATTCTACAATCCTATGAAATTGAGAGTGGTATTAATGAATTCTCTTGAATTCTTAGATGAGTGAAAAGTCTTTTTTATGAAAAATCTTTTTATAGATGGCCTCAAAACTCAAAGTAACCTCTCAAAATAGAAATCTTCAGTTGATGCTCTTGTAAATAGAACATGAAGAGACATGTTTCAGCATTTGAATCTACTTCTAAAGCAAAAGGGATTTCCAATTTATTTTCCCCTCCCAGTGGGACCTTTGGTCTTGATCTTATATACTGTTATGGTTGAGACTAAGAAATATTCTAAGTCCAGCATTCTGAAGTTTCAAAAGCACTGAAAAATTAAGTTGCAGGTCATGTTAGTTCAGCACCATTACCAGAGGACAAAATTCCCACCTTCCTCCAGTCCTAGACCACTTTATTCCAGATTTTACTTAGCTAGCATTCAAGTACTAAGCCATAGGAGTGGCAAAGCCACCTCTTGCTAAGTAAATCTAGTGTTGTTGTGTAAAACAAAGAAATGCCTTCTAAAAACCACATTTACAAACACTTGTTCTGAATTAGGCTTGCACACCGTAATTTCATTTACAATCTTGATCTTCAAAAAAGCTAGTAAAATACCTGTTCATTACTGCAACAGCTACCATGAACAAGCAGATTCAGCAACTTATTTCTTTAAATTCCACAATTTAAGACAGACAACTAAAACCACAAAACACCGCAAATGGTTTAGAAATCCACACTGCTTACAAAAGCCATCTCTTTAACTTATAGTGCACATCAGTGACCACCAAAACCATGCTAATACTTTGTTTAAAAACGAACGAATTAACTGACTTAATGCCTCGTTAATCAGTCTGTGCTCAGCATTTAAACCTCACTGCCCTTACAGAGCAACAGCATTCAGGTCAAGTCAAAAAAGCAGCACACAGGAGTAACAGATGGCAAAAAAAAAAAAAAGATTCCTACAGCCCTATCTAGTGACAGAGGGGCACCATTGCTGCAGGAACTGATCACTGCTCCTTGTGAGGACAAAACCACTCATTACACTGCGCTCATTAGTGCAGAATCACAAAAAACTAGATAAATGTGATATAGTAATATTGTTTTAAAAGGGGAAAAGTTATTTTAAAGCCCTTATCCAGTTAATGAGTAGATGCTGGGTTTGATGGTCTTTAAAGTCAGAAGGAAGAAAAGGAAGTTCTGACTCCCCAAAGCTGTTTACAAAAGTCATATTCCACACCAACATGCTCTATCTGTAGAAATATACAGACACAGATATGTGTCCATTAATATACAGACAGACATAGACATATAATCTCATCTGCACAGAAAAACAGACCCCATACTCTTGCAGGCTGCAGAAGTTTGGAGTTGACACAAGTCCATGCTTTTAACTTCATGAACATTTGAAAAGATACCAAGAGTAATCGTTTTAAAGCTACAAAAAACAGTATCCTCTCTCACTGAATGACCTCACTTTAAAAGTAGTCATCTGCATCCTCAACCCGACCTCCTTATAACCACTGGAATAGCTTTCCCTGGAATCCTTGCAAAACTTGTTATTTTAGTCTGTTATCTGCAGGCAGTCATGTTAGTTGCTTTAGTTTGAGCTTTTTTTTTGTTTCAGCTTTCATTTTAAAGGTCGGTATGAATGTCTAGTGCTATGACACAGTTATTTAAGACATCTGTATTTAATTCACTGCTTCTATATACAAAAGCATAACATTTCATATAAAACATTAAAAATGTATATCTAGTTCCCTTATGTGTAAGAAGAGTTTCATTTAGCAAAAGGCTAACACAAAACTCACAGCTGAAGCTGTTACTAATGGCATAGTAAAAACACCATATAAGCAATTAAATATTTAACACACGCACGCACAAATCTTCCTACTGCTTTTAGAGAAGGAAGACATCACTACAAACCCAGTCAAAAAAAAGTACACCCAGTGCACTAAATAAGACAGGAACTAGGCAACAGGGGCAGAGGGCTTATTAAAAACAGGTGGTCTTCACAAGTAAAAATTATTCCTTTCTAAAACACCTCAAGCTGTGAGGATAAAAAGCCAACAGGATACAATCCCCAGTCTCTGAAAACAATTATTTTTGTGCCATGTTAAAAAGAAATGTTGTATCACATATTATACTGTATTTTAGTCCCAAAACTCTACATTAGTGGGACTTCTGTCATAACAAAATCTTTGTATGACAGCCTATGCTTAAGTCAGAATTTTGAGGGAAAAATTTGTAACTTTAGGTGCAAATGAGGAAATTCAGGTTCATTTTGGGCGAAGATAGAAACCTTTGCCTTATAAACCAAATTAAATATGTTTGTACTGAAACATCATCCATGGGTCTCATTTAATAAGCAAAGTCTCCTTCTTGGCATAGAGAGAAAAAGGAGAAAATAATTACATCCCGAATTTTATACAGACTACGCTGATGTTTAGATTTGATGGGGGAGGTTTAACCAGCATTCATAGCACATTTTAAGTTTTAATTTTAAGTTAAAAGGCAAATTTTTATACTTGATACAGGTCAAGGCTTTATTAAGTATTGAGATAAGTGTACTTCATAAATTAGGTAATGGATCACACAGAAAGCAATGAATTTTCCAGGTTTATCTAACCTGCAGGGATTCTCCAAATGGTGGAGGGAGTTTGCTAAGTAAATACTATCTCTCTATTGTGCCAGAAATTAATGATAAAACACAGAAGTGAAGAGGGGGGAACCAATACGGAACTCTGGCAGTTTTACTGTATTTTCCTTTAGTTGGTGCAGGAAAAAAAAGTTCCTGCGGGCAACAAGAACATGTGCCTTGCAGAAAGCCAGTCACTACATGATTTACTCCAGCAAAATCCACATAAAAACAAAGCTCCAAGGAGGAATGACCTGAGAATAACTGAGTATCACATGCCCATGTCCGATGGGGCTACTCACTGAACCAGGGGCTTGCACAATGTGGTTCTCAAACATCTCCAATCTGTAAGTCTGCATCTGTGCCAAGAGCCAAATGTGACCAGCTAGTCACGTCATAACATCTTGCATATATTTTGGTATCTACAGAAAGGCAGAAAGGAGAGTTTCTTTAGGAAGTACACTGACTCATAAAGCAAGCCAGATTTTGAAACAGTAGGTGCTTGAAGAGGGGCACAAACCAGATGGTAATTCAGGGTGACAAAATGTGGCAATACAAACTATTCACTGCTTCAGTGTAACAGCAAGTAAAGATCCAAGATTTATCTCGGATAAATCCATTCATACATAGTGTTAAAGCCTGTAGAAAAATGTTTAACTTGCAAACTCATAAGAATAGGCAAGGAGCACAGCCAGCCTTTTGCATTCTCACCAACACTACAGTTTTTGAAAAGCCTTTGAAGGAGGCAGAAGATTAATCTGAAACAATAACTTGAGTTCAACTACAAGAAGGAATTTAGGTGTTAACATTACCTGGACACATAAGCAAAATGCCCTGTAGCTGAAGTAAAAAAAAAAATCAAACACTAGTTTGACTGCAAGCCATGGAGATATAGTCAAGTCTTCCAAGTAACATGCATCTTTGGAGAACAATAACAGGACTGATATGGGGACAAAAGTTTCCTTGATTTTTCTTAAAAATTTTTTCTCTGAACCAATGTAGCATCACTGTTCACCATTCTCATTTGCAAAGCTGCTTTATTAAAAACACCGCTTCTGAGCTAGTTAAAAAGGAGGTATCAGAGACCTGACTAGTGTACCTGTTCAAAAGGGATAGATGGGAAAAGTCTCCAAAGCAGATGCAAGTATAGGGAAGAATACCTAAAACCATTTGATAATATTTAACACTAATACAAGGAACAGATTCTTAGAAGATATCACCTGTACAAGTATAAAGGGAACAAAAATACCAATATAGAAATCACTTCTTGGGGCATCCTCAGCATAATACATAACAGAACAAAGCACTATTGTTCAAAAAAAAAATCAAATAATTACTTTGAGTGCTTTGTAAATATTGCTTTACGAAGTTCAGAGATCAATTAAGCAATTTATGAAAAAGATTAATTGTATTCTAGGATACTACAAAACTGAGCAGTGATTAACACATGGAAAGCAAAAAGTTCACTGTAGCACATTCTCATTTTTATAACTACTCTTTATTAGGAAAGAAATTAACGTAAGTTCGTTCTTTCTTTGAATGTCCCTATTCCTACCAATTTTTTTAACCTGTTTCTAGTTTCAACCAGTTGCAACAGAGTGTTGCAGTTGCCAAAGACATACAAGATCTTAAAAAGTTACATACAAATAAATGGACAAGTCCAGAAGCCCTTCTAACTTGTCCCTACTTTCCCCTTAAAAAAAAAGCTGTAGCATTAACTCAGGTTTTAGACACCATTAGGTGATAAACACAGCCAGTGCCCAAGGCATAATAAAGCTTCAAATCAGTACTTTATTCTACACCAGAGAACCTAACCACAAGCTATAAATCTGTGAGTCCAAACTTTACTACCATCATTGCTTAGAGGGGGGAAAAAAGACTCAGCTGCTTCAGGTGGTTTTCTGTCAAGTCTACTGCCTGTTAAGGTACAGTACCTACATTAGCTGGTTGCTTGTTAGTCTCATTCCTGCGCTGTTCTAGTATCCATCTAAGCCTCAGTTTCACTGTAATCCTGAAGTCATCCAGGAACACTCCATTTGTACACAGGAACTGTGCTGATGTCAGCTGGTCTTCATTTACACTTATGTACTTCAGTCTGATTTCATCTCTCCATCGCTTATACACACATTCAAAGATTTTGCAAATTAATTTTTCATGCTTTCTCATCTAACAGAAAGTACTACCAGAGACCAGGAAAACACTTTTTAAAAAATATACCAAATTTTACTATTCTGAAAAGTTCTAAACACATGCTAGCAGTAGTTATGTGAAAATTCCTCTGAAACACTCAAACAGATAAGTATGCTTTAATATGGGCTCTAAAGTAATTCCACTTGGTGAATAAACCTCAGTTCAAGTCAGGACAAAGCTAAATTTTGGGGAAATCTGTATCAATCGCATTTCTATTTTCGAAAGTCAATTATGATCCATGAAATCCAATTATAACCATAGAAGTTTTGTTATTTATTCAAAAGCCATTTATTTCAGATTTACAGGTGACACCTTTACCTGAACTTGGTAAGAGGAGGTCAGATACTCTTAAGGTATAAATTGTTGAAGTAGCTACCAAAAAGATAATCACCCCAAGCCATATGCCCCTCTAACTGTTTGTGCAATCTGCTACAACCCTCCATTAGGATAAAAAAAATATTATTTTCCCCCTGTAAAAGTGACACCCCATTTGTGCAAAGTACGATTTCTTCACTTGCTGTTCTGTAACAGCAGCCTAAAACCTACATATATTCCTGACCTCCATTTCATCAGTACATGGAAAAAGCAAGAAATGTCAGTCTTTACCATGGAGAGAGCAAAGCAAAGGCCCTCATCTGAGTGCAGATCAAGGAAACGAAACAATACGATACAGCACAGTTCAGGAGAACAGTACATTTATATTCTTTTGAAAAAATTTGTAAATGATCAGGCAGTGTCATTGTCATCAGCAAAAGAATCACAAACTTGATATGGTCTTCAAAACTATTTTTTGAATAGTTATTTCCATCACGCCTTCCACGCCATTCAGACAACCCAACTTAATTGGCAAAACCCAGCAATTCCTGCAACAACCCATCAACTCACCTCATGTTGCTGACATCAACTTATGGACCTGTCTTAGGAGCCATGCAGCCGCCAATTCTTCATAAAGTCCATGCAACAAACAAAAATGGAAGGGTTCAACCACTTCTTACCACTGTTTTCAGAAAATGTCTCTTCCCAGCTTTCTATTAAAAACACTTTTTCTCAACTTACCCCTAAATCACATTCATTCTTTTTCGCATCAGGGATTCTCTCAGGTCTGGTAAACCAAGGTATGAATCTCCTTTCCTCAATTAAAAAAAGATCAGAAAAAGTAGTTTTGTCACTGCTACCTGCTCAAATCCCAATGTCCAGCAAACAGGACTGAAAGAATAAAATCCAACTTCGAGCACACCAGTGCTAGCGGAACCAGCCTGGCTTTCAGAAATTGACAGAAAACTGTTGATATTTTGTTACCACCTCCCTCCCTATAAAGCAAGGGGACAGAAATACCTAGAACCTACACTCCTTAGTCTCTTTTTTGTTTATAAAAATCAACATTGTTTTCTGGTTTACAAAAGGAACACTTTTTGATACATGTCCCTTCCTGAAACTAAACTTACAAAGCATCTCTCACACAAATGACAAGTTCAGCTCTGGCTGAAGTAGCAATATTAGTGAGATTTCCCCCCAAATTTCCTGAATACTTCCTCACTCGCAAAGCATCCTATCACAGAGAAAGAGCTGCAGCATAAGCCACAGAGGGTGGACAGAAGTTGAAAGAAGGAAAGCAAAATTTGCAGGTTAAACAAGATAGCTCTTCTGGGATAGGAAAAGAAAGAGCTGTCAAAAGCCAGGATTTTGTTGACTGGCTCTGAGGAGGAGCTGGCATCTGGTCAAGAAAATATTAAGGATTACATGAAGTGAGTTATGTAGCTCAAATGCTAAAGGAAATCTTAAAGAGAATAGAAGGAGGAAAAATAGGAACACTACAAGCCTGTTTTGTGAAATTCTGTTAGTATTGGGGATTAAAAACCTCTAAAATTGCGCAGTGTTTTTCTATGTTTGCTGGCATTCTGGAGTTTATCCAAAGGGTCACTTAATACTCATACAGTTATGTTAAGTACAATATAAACAAGAAGAAAATTGGTTTAGACATCTTTATTATTTAATGACACAAAGGCAGGAGCTATTGCTCTAAAGATGTATCAAGAACCCAGGATTCCAGCTGTAAAACTCAGAGCATGACAGTAACATGCTAACACAATGGTGATAAACAAGAAATACCAATATACTAACTGTAGGATAGCAAGAGGCTTTTTGGTTTGGTTTTTGCTTTTGTTTTGGCGGGGTTGTTGGAGTTTTTTCCCCCAATTGTGATGGGAAAGAGTAAAGTCATTTTAGCAACTGAGACAGTAACATAAGAAAGAGTTCTCAGTGCCCCTGTTTTACTTGACTGTAGGTATTCAGCATTCGTAAGTATTTGATGGTCCTCAGTTTACCTTCTACTACAGAACAAAATGACCAAAAACTGTGGCTGAGGCAAGTATACCTATTAAGCACAAAAGGTATCAGACCTTAAGTGGACTAGAAGTTAGAAATCCAGGTATTTTTAAATAAAAGCACTGCTGGCACAGATCTCTAGCCACAGATGTTAGTATTCATTTCTCAGACTCACAGATGTTCAGCTTTTAACTTCTAGATTACTGCTGTTCAGCATAAAATTCATGTCTATACCTGTAACAACTACCCAATTTTAATTTCATCACGTACATATTTCCACATATTATAAGAAAATAAAATTGAATTTGATACATTAAACTGATTTCTTTTTAAACTTCAAAGTTCACAAGTCTTAGTGTGGTTGCATAGTTTAACACATGTATCAGACTTATCAGTTTCTAAAAATACCATATTATAAATTCAGCACTTTACTCGATAACCACAGAAGCAGCAAGACAAAGAAGTTTGATATTCACAACAACAAAAAAAAATATTAAAAAAGCCATCCAACAGAAAGCTAAATTTCAGAAAGTTCAGTGAAAATGGCTCACTACATAAGTATGTACTGAAACAGCACCATCTGAACAATTATTTTTAGAATGTACTAGGACTGCAATGCATTCCAGCATAGTAAAAAGTCACAACTGCCATGAAGCAGTAGCCTCAGGGCTATATTAAGACTATTCAGCAATTTAAATAACCTCCTGAATATAAGAAGAGATCTAGGCATTAGTTAGAAAACAATGTTTTGTGGTAACTGATTTAAGAAATTAATTGGATTCAAGCACAAGCATCTGACTAGTTTACTCCAATTGCCAGAAGCAGAAAACAGAAAAATAAAAGTGTTCTTTACCTACTACCAGAGGGTCTAGTTCACCCTCCTGCCACCCATTCTCACACTCAGCTCAAGAACAAAAAACTTTCCCCTTTCCCTAATCTGAACATTAAAAGTCAGTCCTGTTCTTCAAAACTAATTTCCTATAGTGAGAAAGTATAAAAGTACATGGGCATGTGCATGTGTTGTTCACTACTGCCAAATGTAAGGTTTTATTTGAGATCTCCCAAGATACTTAATTGTTTGGCTATAGAATACCTTAGGGACAAAACAACTGAAAGCTTTCTGCTTTCCAACAAATAACTTCTCACTCTTAAAGCAAAATTTAATTTTTTTCTACTTTTATAGCTCTCATCACTTCCAAAGTACCTTTTTGCAACATAAAACCACAGGAAACCTCAAAAGATGCACGACTTCCTATTTTGCCCATTGTGACATTTTGGGTCAAATTTATTTTTAAGTAGACCTGGAGAGCTAGAAACCTAATTAAACAGCATTTTCAAAAGAAGCTTTATTAATATTCTAATAATTTTAATTCAAGTAGAAAAAGCTTTACAAATATAACAGTCTGAACCACAGTAGAACCCTGTTTCACAGATTCACGTGGCATCTCCTATGGAAGGAACAGCAAGATCCAATCATGTTATTAGACGTGTAAACTCTTAATCTTTGATTTATTGACTGATCTTCAGATAGGAAGATGCCAGGTTTAGGTTTATAAAAGTCATCTATATGACACTGTAACAAAAGGACTGTAGGAGGCCAAACGTTTCCTAAAGAACGATGCATTAGAAGTAACTTTCTGCCTAGGCCTCCATTTCTAGGGTGGCTCTGTGTGATGGAAAAAGGAGTCATTTCTTTCCCAATCCCATTTTTGTCAGGAGATCCTGCTTAAGGAAGGCCAAGATCCAAACCCAGTCATCTTCCAGTAACATAAATGGCTGTCAAGATCTTCTGCTGAAGGCTTGTGATGCAGTATAAAGGTTACAAGGTGTCCTGAAGCAATTTGGAGGGAATGAAGAGGGAGAGAAGAGTCACAAGATGCACCAAAGTAATAATGCATGTAACATAGTTCCAAACGACTTCAACTCAGCACCAAAGAGGAACTGGTAAAATCTCCTCAGAATTTCATTGCCAGTTTTCAAGTGATTTCTTTTGCTAAAAATCAAAAGGGAATTTAGAATAAACTTCCCGTGCCAGCAACAACATAGCTGGAAAAAAAAAAGGTCTGACTGTGGGCTACTGATGTTTGCAAGGAAGAGGCTGTCGTTCGGCACAGCATGAAGCGAGAAAGGCAGAATTTACGTGAGCTAATCCCCTTTCTTTGGGCCTGAGGGATTCCTGATCATGTGGGTTAGCAGCACATCCCCATAATCAGAGTATTCCACTCTATTTCCTTCCCATGGACAAAGGAACAGGATTTTACAAACCCAGCACCCACAGGCTCCTCTAAAGGAAGAATGTATTTACACATTTAGAACTGGGGAACTTTTTCAGTGCTGGGAATTAAGTCAGATTTCAAACTGATCGGGCAGCTTCCACCTTACAGAACATTCACACCTAGCACTAGTGTAAAGAGACAGGGAGGAGATGAAAATTGCGTGGCTATGGGGCCATACACAATCACTGGCCTTATCTTGGCCCCAGCCACCAGTTTCTACTTGATGCAGTTTCCTGTCTAGAGAAGGGTCACACCAAGAATGTCAATAGTGCTTCACAGAACTGAAGTACAAATATGACCCATGGACAGGAAGCTTACACAGGGGCATAGAGAACATTCTTTCCAAGTGTTCAGAGCATTTTTTCTCCTCTCTCTCTCCCCCACACTTTTTCTTTAAACTGCTCACACTCTTTCCCTCTCTCAGCTTAGAGAAGTGGAAGGCAACATCAACAAAAAAATGCATAGAGAAACACCATAAAGTCCATCCTTCACACCTGAGCGGATGGCAGTTCAAAGGGGCCCTACCTACCTGCAACCCTGTTGTTTGCTTCAAGAACTCTGTTTGCCCAAGGAAAAAGAGACGAGCAAATCCTGGAAGCAGATCCTTCCCCAAAGGAAGTTTCTTTCTGAGTCTGCAACCTGGAGCTTTTGCTTGAGACTCAGTCCTCTGAGCGGATTCTTTCTTCAAACTCTCACACTGGTTCTTTACTTTTGTGGGCAGCTGGAAAAAGAATGAAGCCGAAGGCTGAGGCAGGGACTCCATACTTCCAGGATAGGGAGGCAGAAAGACTGGAGGGGAAGGAAAAGTGCTAGTTGGTAACTTCTTGGATAATGACCTGCATTTCCTCATTTTCTGCCACACAGAGACATACACATAGTCACTGCAATAGGGGAGGATGACAAGAGATGGGTACTAGACATGCAGTGTTTTCATGCTCTGATGCCAAAAAAAACCCCAAACCCACAGTGTTGAGCTGTGAACTTTCAAGACTTTTAAGACATCTACCAATAGATGAGATCAATCATAAGATGTTTTGTCCAGAAAGTTCTCTCAGTTTGTTGCAAGTAGATGTAGGTGGGGGTGAAAAAAAATTAAGTGCTCATATCTTGGAAAAAAGTCCAAATCTCTCCTCTGTTCACTTGCTCTCAAGTGAATTAAAAATGGCATCTATTGCAATGCAGTGAACGTCAGCCCATAATCTCTTCAAGAAAAAAAATCATCATACTTACCTGAATGTTTCCCTCACCAATGACTTCCTAACACCACTCCCAACTCCTGTAAAGGCCTTACTCCAATCTCAAGTCTTGTACTTTATTTGCAAAATTGGATTGATCAAACACTGACAGCAGTTTAATGCTGTTGTGACAAACTCAAATTTAACCCAGGCACATGATAATTGCTGTGGAAGCTAAGAACCTACCCAAGTTCCTGCATCAGGTTTCTGGATTTCTATAATATTCCACTTTTCCCCTGAAAACCTAGATGTCCTAGGACTTAACTGTCATTACTTGAACAACAAAAATATAATGCATAAGAGAGCTGAAATTTTCTTCACAGATACTGAAAGCTGTAATCCTAAGACTCCTGTGAAATTTTATCAGTATCATGGAGTCAATATGCAACAAAACAGAACCAGAAGTCACTGGACTGAAAACAGTTATAAATGCACAGGTGCTCACAAATGCATTTACTGATTGTTATCATTACAGTACCTTCTGCACAACAGCACAGTGTATGGCATTTGCATGTAGGGCAGCCACTGAGCTGTATGCCTCAGATGAGGCACCATCATTTTACCTAGAGTGCTCTTCTTTGCTCTTAGGGACACCAGGTAGAGTATGATCCAAGAGTTAACCAAGAAGGTACATTACTTATTATGTTTGATGCAATTTCACTTAATTCATTTTGGGGCAACTGGTGGTGTTTCTTCATCCTCTCCTTCAGAGCATACACCTAAACAAAATAGCTTCACATGGTTAGGTACCTCACATGTTCTTCAATTACAAGCTTTCTCCTACTCAAAGAAGCTTTCTTTCATTGTACTTAAAATACTACAAGAAGATGGGGAAAGAAATGCTAGGTTTTGTCATTAAAACCACAGCATTTTTTGCAGTTCAAGTAGCATACAGGATTTTATCTTTTTTTTCTTTTAAAGTGACAGATAAAGCCATCAAGGACAGACCCTGATATGCTACATAATTAAAACAGAAAAATCAGCAAATTGCTTCCAGAGAAACTGCTTGTACATGCAGAAGGATACTCTGCTTCTTAGTTCCTCCAAGGACACTAAATATGATGATGGCATCTCAATCTAAGGTATGAGGTTTTAGTCTAAATACAGTGTTTCACATAAATAATAGGATTAGTTGTTTTTCAGTGGAATTTCATGACTTGTCAACAACATGAGACCAAGATATGTTCCTATACGTTCCAATTTGACAAGCCATTGTCTTTTTGATTATTTCAGACCAGCTTTCAAAGATTAGAGAGTCAGGTTCAGTCTTTTCATCCCATATGCATATTTTTGTGAAAGGAAGTCTTCCTGTTTGGAAAGAATAACTGATGAACCCACACATAAATATACTTGGCTAAGAGATGTCTCCAGGTTGATGTTGTATTCCTTTCTTCCAGTAAAGGAGAGGATACAAGATAAAAATGAAAGAGAAAATACAATAAACAGTACATGTTGAATCCAAGTTTCTACTGCTCTGTACTTGCTGGTTAAGAAAAATATCATGAAAGGACAATAGCAGTAAAAGTGCGTTTCTTTTAAAAGACTCTCTTGTGAATAGAATGTTCTTTTTAGCCAGATAACTTGGAAAGTCCCTGAGAGTCAAGGTATTGCAAGTTGCTAATACTAATTACTTACAGTTCAGAATTACAATGCCATACACAGCACTACAGGCTCAATTTCTGGTGATGCAGTGAAGCCTACTAACACTTCTGAAGTCAATACTCCTTTCCAGTTCAAAGCAACAGAAGGTATCAGAGCAAATCAGTTCAGATGAAGCAGCAAGGTTTCTTTCAAACAGGAATCTACCTAGGGCCTCTGTGAGAAAACCTCCTTCACAGTGGAAGATGCTATTAATTGGAAAAAGACCCCAGATGGCCTTCAATATACTAAACCGTATGAGATCAGGAGTGTGGGAGAGAAGAGTATTTGGTCTTATTTGAGTCATAACTCTTCATAAGCAGAAGAGACAAAGATCCAAAGTGAAACTTAAGGAAAAAAAAAAAAGGCATTATGAGGACTTCATGCATTGGTGTTTACCTTAAAGAAACAGATAACGTTTCTGGAAGATCAATCTGAAGCATACTGTTAGAAATGACTTGGTTTTAAATTCCTCTTCTTACATCAAGGTCATGGTATCTCTCCAAGAAAAGGAGAACACTTTAATTTTTATCCTTTTCTACATAATTCTTGAACTGTAAAGAATAAATGAGGCTGGTAACTTTTGTCTTCTAGCTATCTATCTAGCTATTGGTTCTTTAATATGTGTACGTATTGCAGGCTGAAACAAAATCTTCCTGTGTTTTGAGATAAGAAATGTCAATAAATACTCCTTTGCTTTTCTGAAGATTTAAAAGAACAAAAAAAGAGGTCTAGAAAAAAGCATAGAAAATACCTGAATCCCTCCTACTGGAATTTTGGGGAAACTTTTTTTGTTGCTCACATCAATCACCAGAAGCAATTCATGCTACTGAGTCAAGATGTTAAACTAGCTTAAGCAGAATGTCCAAGAGCTCCTCTCAGTCACTGTATTGTCGAGTTTGCTGATTTACATCAAGAGCAAGCTTTGATGGGATCCTTTTAGCTGGAGCAGGAAGAATTCATGGCTGTGATGACACAAGAACAACATGATGATGACACAAGAACAACATGTAGATGATCTTCAGATACAGATGAAGTCAGGAAAGGCACTGGTTGTTCAGTTTTTTAGCATGTGCAAGACAGTAAGGAATCCTATAATCAATATAATCATCTCCTCTGGGCAAAGAAAGGAATCTCTGCAATGTCTTTCCATAGTGACCTGACTTGATAAATACTCCTGGGAGGAAAAAATCCCTTTAGTGCTTTCTTCCACCTTCCTTCTCTACAGGGCATGTTTCACGGCCAATTCAGGAGTGAAGAGTAATCTCCATTTTTCTGCATCAGCAAGCAGAAGCTCAACAGCCAAGAAAGGAAAAGTTTAAACAACTGTGAGTAAATTCTACAGAATATCATCTGCAAAACAAGCAAAAAATTGAATCTCCACATTTGGTAAATGGTATAGAATATAAGCAACAATACTTTTTTATTTCTAATACTGCAGTTCCAACAACTGCAGTATTCAAGTGAAATAACATGGAAACAAAACACAAATTGCCATACCTGATTCAAGTTACTTGCAGTCAGATCAAATGCTTCTCAACCTTCAAACCAAAACTTTAAAGCAAGACGCAATTATTTTAGATTTAAGGTGCAACTAGCCACATGGACTTCTTGCAATTCCTAAAATGAAACTTAGTCTAGGTTAAGTAGTTGTTGTCCTGCTGCCATTAATCATACCTCTAGAAATATCTGCAGGCTGCAAACCCACCGCAGGATCTATGCGCCACCATCCAGTTGAACTGTTATTCAAAATAAATATTAGAAGAATAGCAAATTTTAGTAAAACATCTTTCACCTGTAAACTCGTACCAACATGGCATGTGTATTAAAGTATCAACAGGATATATAAGGCTGCTTAAATTGCAAGCTACTGGCAGTATGAAAAAACACTAGTTTTCCAAAACTTCTGGTTTGTTGTTTGGTTGGTTGGTTGTTGGGGGGGTGGGGACAGGGAGGAGGAGATTTGATTGGAGAGAGGGGTAGAAGTTACTGAATATAATAATAACTATACCGAATAATGTTATCCAGTCCCAAGATGGAGAAAAGGCAGCAAAACCATTGGTCAAAGTGTTGATTTTGAAAGATCATAATGCAACCCTTCATTCAAAGCTAAACATGCCAACAAATAGAATGGCAGGAATCTCGACTTTCTAAACTTCAGAAAGTGTTTTAAAGCATCAGGCCTCTCTCCATAAATGTTTTGTGCTCAACTTCATTAAAGGCCTACTAAAAGCCAGAGGGCCATAGCACTGTCCACATTATCAGACAAGGCATCAGACAATACCTACTCAAGACTGGCATAGGTACCAATCCCTCCAAAGACTCTTCCTACTGCCAGTTTAGGAGAGGCAAAAAGCTATGGCTTTTCTGAACTCAGCATGACAGAGAATTCTGAAATTATATATAGCTATCACACCAACACATATTTGAGAGACACAGCCAGTATTTCTTGGCACATATACAACAGCAGGGAAACACTAGAGGTATAAAATTGAATGATTAGTTGATTATAGAAAATACTACCTTGTAAAAATAATTTCCATTAATAGACGCATCAATTTTATACAATTAAAGAAATGGGTATTTGCTAAACAATGTTATAATTATTCTGCCCTTTTAAATGTTTACATTGCAAAAATATTTTTAAATATCTTCATTAACATGCTTTTTATTTCTTGTCAGCTTTTGTGCCAAGTACAGTTGAATGCAAACCTTTTTTGGCCTAACTAAGCCATATTTTAAATCAGATTAACAGACTTTACTGGCACTAACATACATTTCTGTCATAAAAACAGACCTTCTTTCAGTCTTAGGGAAATTCTGTGCTTCTGGGCAGAGTGCATGAGCCAATATTTAAAAAAAAAAAAAACACAACTTTTTTTTTTAAGACATCATATGATGCTTATTTGTTCACTTTTTCTGCTTAAGAAAGCTACCTACAGCAGTAGAGGTTACAGTATTTATGTATACCTTGAACTTACTTGAAAAAAATCACATAAAACCTGTAGTTTCTTATATTAACAGTGCCTTTGTACTTTACTTTGTAGTTCTTAATACATGGCTAGTTTAATTTTATTCCATTTACATGCAATTAGGTTACACAAATTTCTTACATTTTTATTTTTTTTTTTAAAGCACCACTTTTCTTACTGAGTTCTCAATCTTCACATAATTCCTACACTTCTCTGGTCAAAGTCTTTCAGACCGTCTATCTGCAGAACCTGGAAGTGGAAATACCACACATAAGGAACGTTAAGAGAAGTGATTCCAGTACTGTTCAACAGCCACACCACACTGGATGCCCTAATTTTACGGGTTTTTTTAGGGGGAGGTAGGGTGAGGTCTAATCTGAATTTTCAGATGAGAACAGCTCAAGGCTTTTCCCTGTAGATTTTGATCCTTGATCATCTCGCCCATGACTTTCCTCTGGCATCTGGGATCTCTGGAGAACTCAAATACAGCACAAAAGCCCCTCTCATGCAATACTTACTCCAAGATATATATTTAATAGATTAATGTTAATAAAGGGCAATATGGACACACTGGTAAATAAGAGCTAAAAACAAATGACCTGCTTTTTTTAAAGTCACCAGTTTCACAAAGTTTTATTTTGGAAAGTACTCAAAATTTGCATTTCAGATTTGAACACTTACTAGGTTACTTTCCATATCAAACCCTAATTTCTACAAAGGGTTTAGAGTTTACAAATTTAGCAGGTACTCTGACCAACAGGCTTGATCGTTTCCTCATTTTCAGTAGCAATAACAACTCTACAGCCAAAACTGGAATGAATTTTCTAGTAACTGTTAACTGCTAAGACACAGCAATGTCAAATGCTATTGTAAGCTCTGTTAGTCCTTCAGCATTAAGAATTTTGTGATGCAGCTGAGGCTTATTTTTATCTAGCATGAGTTGTTGACAGTGGAGACAAACTGATTTAGTTATGACTTGCAAATGATGTGCATGCACACCATGACAGCTCTGCAATATATAGTCTGACTCTTTGGTTAAAGATACAAGTTTAAAAAGCCTCAGTGCAGTCAGTGATGTTTTAGATCAGAATTACACTTTTTATTTTTACTTATTATGTATTAAAAGTACATGAAAAAAGCATTCTAGATTATCTTGTACTGCTACCACCATACAAAACATGCTGTCTTTAATTAGCTAATGTTTTCTGAAGAATTGCTGACTTAACTTTCCTTATTGGACTAGTGCTTTAAATTCACCCACATTTCAGTATTAAATTAAAATTGTGTCATTCTTTCCAATACCACTTGGAATAAGACCACCACAAGTTTTATTATAAAAAGGTTTATCAATCAGCAGAAGGAAAGGCCATTTGAAATGTATCATTTTGCTCTGCTTAAGTAAAACTGTTTGCATTGAGTTGTCCCTTTATCATCTCTCCATGCAAGAACCTTCACACCTACGTGCTTTGATCAGCCAGAAGTCCCAGCTTTTGCACTAGACACAATTAACTTTGGCTGTGCCTCTTCACAGGTAATCTAATGTGCAGTGTTTGACTGTCATTCTGTACCTGTTGAAATATTAGTATTTGTTTCAGGTTGTGTGCAAGAACAAAAAACCAGTATCAAGTCACACATAAAAGAATACATACAGAAACACAAAAATATCTATTTCTAGCCTAGGCTTACTATTTTCACAAAATTATTCAGAACAGGGAAAAAGACAAGACATCAAACATCTGTACCAAAATAGAAACTTACCCCACTGACTGATCTGGGATGGAGAGTGTTTAACTGAATCTCACAGGACCCTCTTTCCTTCACTTGAGTCAAGATTTCATTGACAAAAATAACCACAATCCAGGGCAGGTAAAAAAGAGCTTCCCACGCACTCAGGCAAACACATGAGACACTACCATAAAATCATTACGGTTGGAAAACACTTATGAATGTCCTTGAAAAAAAACCACCACCATTTGGATCATTACTGAACATTTCTGTATTTGATTGGTATCTACAACATGCATAGTTTATTTTGAAGTAAGACAACCTACAACAGAGATATTCTTGACATGACTCTTTTACCATGAAATTAGTTGCCTGATCTGATTTCTGTACCAGGTCAGTGTTTCCTCAGAAAAGTTGTTTTATTTAATAAAACCTTTCTGCCTGTAAATTCCTAAGATCAGTTCTCCTAAGATCAACTGCCATCAAGAAGCCCAACATGTCTCCTTTCCTTCCATTTTCTTTTTAAGGCAAGATTCTAAAATAAGTTTGCAGCAGGACTGAAAAGAGATCTGTATTTAAAGTTATCAGGTTTTAACTCTATATTATATGCAAAGTATTGTATTTTCTACTAAATAGCTTTTTAGTCACCAAAAAAAAATTTTAAAAAACCCTCACAAACATTCCATGTTGCTGTTACTTCTACATACTTTTAAATTAAGTCAAATTCCATCCTGTAGTTTACCAAAATGTACAAAAGGAAAACCATAGTGCATGTGACAAAGGTTGACACAGCCAACATAAAGAAAACTGCAGAGATGCCTAGTAAAGAAAAAGTCCTTAACTGTGTGTTCATGTGTTCACAATCTGTTCTCTAGAGGGTGTAGTTAAGCATTACATTCTATAGAATGCAACTGAGAACAAGTCTGCATTTTTTAAGTGTAGTCGCTCTTCCAAACAGCTATTTCCCCAAGTTTAAAATTATTTTTAATTCATAGTTTAGTATCTGCATAACTGAAATCCCCATAAGCATTTTGCAAACCAGGACAGAGTTTAATATTGCATAGCTGCTTTTTTGCTCCTCCTTTTTCTGATGGTCAAGCATATTAATACACCACACATATAATTTTACACTTGCACATCAAGCAGTTTTCTGCTCTTTTATTTCTTAACTGTTTTTATTGTAGACTTCAGTCCAACAGAAACACAACTGCCATCAAGAAGTGACTTACTGTAACAGTGTGCTACTCCTAGGTGGGTGATGTTCAAATATCCTTCTCCCAAGTCAGAGAATTTCCATTTACCAGTCAATTTCTTTCATTCTATTTTATAAAATGAAGCATGCATATAGATCTAAGCAGCCTGCATGACAGAAGAATTATATATAGTACCCAAAAATATGTATTCTAATGGTACTTGGAATAGGCAACTGCACAACTTTGTTGAAGAGAAGCTATAGGAATTTTTTGGGTGAGCACACAACATCACACTTCAGTACAGCATTAAGCTTTTTCTTCCCTCAGATGAATTAAACACAGATTTCAGAAATATGGCATATTCAACCTGTGCTTTTCTGGCAATGTATCTTGACTTGATATTATGACTCAATCTTTTAATTTTTTTCTCTCTCATACATGTGAAATACAGACAGAAAAAGAGGTGCCATAGAAAAAACAAAAGCACTAACAAGATACTGATTCACTAAGTACCACAATCAAGTAATAATTTGGTTTCATAATTAATATGGTTCACTACAATAAAGTGCAATGAAACATATAGTCTGCATTAGAGAAAATTATTTGGGACGATGCCTCCCAACTCCAAAGTGGGGGCAGAGAGCAGCTGAGGTGGGGCTGAGGAGGAGGACATGAGAAAGGGTGTAACTCCACAGTTCCAGGGGAATCACTTGATCACCTGTCACAAGCATGTACATTGGCAGACTGTTCTAAAACAGCCAATAATTTAACCATGATAACCTTGGCCTTTAAGAAAATGAATCATTAACTGCACAGTACAGATTTTTGAACTCCACTATATCTAGAGTTTTTAACTGTAGTAAAACAATGCTGAGTACAGACTAAAAAAAGTATGCAAATATATGACAGGTATTGGAACTAATGATCTTTGAGGTCCCTTGCAATCCAAACCTACAGTACTCTGAATCTAACTGCAACTTAATAAGTGGTAAGAGACATGATTGATAAAGCTTAACTATTTTAAAGGGAAAGAGACAAAACATAAACATTAACAACCTTCTCACTACACACTACCAATCCAGCTTCTCTTTCCCCACCCATTCCCCAGCATGCATTAACACATATTCTGTCCTTCTTCCTCATCAGTTATATCAGAGCAAATGGTTGTTCTGAGCAGTGTCCTAGATAACAGTGTAAAAAAAATTATGCCTGTGTCAGAGCTTGCAGTCAGAGAAGTCAGTGCTATCTGACTACCCCGTTTTACAATTATCATGAAGGCAGATTTGAACTACCACTACCCATTCATTTGCACCATGAATATGTAGCGTATACAAGGTTAGTCTGAAATAATAACATGATACTATGGACAAGGACTTCAGTAACCCATCTCAACACAGCCTAGTTGTAAAGTACATACTCCAGTGGGAGGAACCAGAGTTACTACAAGGAAGCTGAGTTCACGCAAACTTAGCAAATTGTTTCAGAATTGGAGTTAGCATTAAACACGAAAACCTACAAGTTACAGGAAAAGAGGGCTCATAGCTATCAGAACAATTAACTCTATGTTTTATTAGAAGTCTCTATGTTTCATTAGAAGTATTTTGTTCAGAAAATTACTAAAAGTTAATAAAAATCTATTTAGTTTACATACACAGTTTGAAACTCCATAAACTTACAAATTTCTAGTTATTACATTTAAACGGTTTGCAATGATAAACCTCTCACATTCAATAAGATTCCTGCCCACTACACATAGTTTAATCTCAGTTTTGACTGGGTCTTCAAGAACAAAACAAAACCCAAAATAACAAAAAAAAGCCCCAAGTATTTCTGCTGCATGTTCCCCACAAAACAACTTCTGAAGCCCCTATTCAATTTAAATCCAGTTTGACACCTCCCAAAACAGGAGAATGGACCAATGGAGTAGTGAGCATGGCCCTATATTTGCCTCCACAAATACAAGGCAAGGGACAGCAAGAGGCATCCCCAACATTACTTATTCTTATGGACAACAACCAGCTCTCCAGGTAGCACACCCTGAGTGGACAGAGCAGTAGCCCAGTCAGGTGTTTTTTTTCAGCCAGTCATCAAGCCACAATACACAAAGGGAAACTTCAGTGGGAAACAGAAGAAAGAGATACGAGAAGAAATTAAATTACTGGGGGCAAAGGGAAGAGCAGCATGGCAATAAGGTAAATGCAGTGCCAGAGTCATAGAGACTTCTGATAGAAATCTCTGCAAGTCCTACACACAGTCTTTTTTTTTTTGTTTTTCTAAACTCCAGTACTCAGGGAACTTTTTGTTTGTCTCTCAAATATTAAACAAAAATACCCAGGGGGGCAAACAGACTTGAAAGTAAAATCTTTTAAGGTTAATTCCTACATCCTACACTTCCCCTGTTGCAGAACCACTGACTGAACTCCACTGACTTTGACGCTCTTGAAGCACTAACTTTATTAATTTATGAAGCTATTGGCAGGACTGGAGCCAATGTTATGGGTATAACACTTAGGCTTCAACATTAGCCTGACTATTGCATCAGCCATACTATTTTTAAGTACAATTCAGCTTCTCTTTCACAATCTGATGCAAGCCTATATAGTTTTTATTTTGTTTTTAAACACTGTTCCAATGCAATTTTGCTCAATGCCACCTTATTTGCCAAATAGTTAGGAGCCTTTCCAATATCATACGTCTACCAATGGGAACATTCATTAACAGCAGGGATTGCTATGCTTGACAAGAAAGGTGCTAATATTAAAATCTATCCTATATAATATCTAGGATATATATAAATACATATATATATAAAAATAATATGTAAAGCTTGCAAAAACATTTTTTGCTATTTCTTCCATTTTACTACTTTTGGGCCATATGAAGAGCAGAATAAAAATGTTTGGCATCACTGTGCAAAATATTGAAAAGGCAACACAGGTACTAAACCATGAAACCAAAACTTTTCTCACAGAGACACACAATAAAACAAACAAACAAAAAGGCACAAGAATTTACAATAAAAATTCTGAAAAATCAGACTATATCAAAGTTTAAAACAATCAAAGCAGGGGGGTTCTCTGAAAGAGAGCTTTCAGTCTTAGAAACTTACAACCAGTACATGTTTATTTATGCCGTATTTCAAAGAGCCTGATCAGTTGAATTTACAGCTCATAATTTTAATGTAATTTTAACTCTGAATTTGCACATGCACTTTTTTGTATGATCAATGAACACATCAGCACTTACCAGAGCTGGCGATGAAGCATCTAGAAGAAATTAGGCCCTGTCAAGAATGTTTTGTAACAGATATAATTGTTCTTCCCCACACTTGTTTTAATTGCTCATACTGGGGGAAAAGAACATCAAGTTCCCAGTTTTTAAGTACTGAACATTTTAAAAATCCCTTCCTCTTTAACCAACCAAAGCACAAACAAATGTTTTGAATGTGTTCTCTGACTGCAAATGGTGTTGAGTGCCCAGTTTGAAGTATCCTTGTCCCATTTTCAGGAGCATTCTTCCTTTGAGACCACCAGGAGGAGTGTGTTTTAGAAGAATATGAAGTAAGACCTAATCTGTGCTAAAATAAGGATCACTCAAGAAGCAGCATGAAATAAAGAATCAGCTAAAATCGAGGTGGTTTTATTAGAACACAAACCTGTAAAAAAAAAAAAAAAAAAAAGGAATGCAACACATAAGTAAAAAGAAAAAAAGAACTACAGTACTATAAAAAAAAAAAAAAACCAAAACAAAAAAAACCTTTGATCCCAATCATCTGGGGTTAGGGAACAGCAAACACCCTTCCCTACACATTACCTTGGTTTTGGTTCACCCAACACAAACCAAAGTTTGAAATATTTCCAAAGAAGCAAAACCACATTTATGAAAGGTAGTGCAATACTCTCTCAGAACTCAACATTAAACAAACTCAGCTAAAACGCTAGTTAAAAAAGAATTTTGGAATTCTCAATCTAAGATTGCAGAAGAAATGCAACAGAATCCCTTAGGCAGTTTTGCTGAGCTTTCCCCAGTTCCTATACTGTGTATCCAAAGAAGTGCCTTTCTACGGTTTTCATATAGTTTACAACCTTAGAAAACATTTTAGAGTCTGATTTCTCAGGTAACTTAACTCAATTAGGAAGTTAGAGTCATTGGTTCATTTCTCATGCTGACTTGATCCTTAGACTTGCTTTCATTTTATCAAGGCACATTCAGGATTACATTTGAAATACTGGCAATTTCTCAGCTTTAACATTAACATATCTTAAAAATGCATGATGGGAAAACAGCTTTATCATTTGTGAAACTTCCATTGTCATGATGAAACCATCTGTCCCCAAAATAGAGAACCTGGGAAAGGGAAGACAGACAGACTTACAGGTACCCACCTCTCCTGTTTCTCTTAATCCTTAACACCAAGCTTTTTGAAAAAGTTTCACAGAACTTAATGAAAAGTTAATCATCAGGCACACAACAAGGTGTTTGAAGCGGGACATGCAGTTGCAATTCTTTCGCCTTTGTCTTCCCTCAAGTTATCTACCGAAGCCACTTAGCAATTCAAAACAGGAAAAAGAATAGTTTCAATAAATCTGAACAATGATTCAAAAGCATACTCGATTCCCTTGGCAACAATACATCCACTCTGGTCTGCTTACTGGCCAAAGTAAAACCACACAAAAACCTAACAAGTTCTGAATTACTACAGTAATGATACTCTGAGCATGTTATTTGCACTCCATCATGCGCTTATGTCACATTGCCTACTAGGTCAGAAGACGCAAAATGCCGAAAAAGTGATAACAGAAATTTCCCCATGCTACAACATCCAGAAACAATAAGTCTGAAACACCTCATTAGGCCTAGTGAACCCTCACAGTCAGAGAAGAATGTAGCAAGTCCAATGGATGTCCCTCCCCTTGTGTGACCATCTTGCCTATCCAGCTGTTGCTTCCTGTGGGAGGTGTATCAGAGCCTGCACAAGGTGACAGCTCTCCAGAAGCTTGCAGGCTGCTGCCCAAAGCAACGGGTTAACAGCGTACTACAAAAAGTAGAAGAGCTGACAGACAACAGCAGCTTCTCCTGCAATACTCTGTCAAACTTTACAGTTCTTACTTCAAGTTTATGCTCCCCTGTACAAGTACCAATGAAAAGGAATTCAAACATAGGAACAAAACTAAGACCTTCTTTTCCTCAGGTGTCTCCCCCAAAATACACATAACAAAATTAAAAATCTTTCAATCCTAAAGGGTTGAACTCATCGCAGCTTTGCTGATAGGACTGTGGATTCCAAGACTGGAGGAGCCAGAAAAAGGGAGATGATATGGATATCACACAACAAAGGGTAAAACAGACAAGCATGAGTTATAGATTGCACAGGGAACAGTAAGTTCCCACAGTCCTTCTGGAAACGTTACAGAAAGCTAAATGTTCTCTCTCTCAAATTACAATATAGTAAATTAAATACATTAAAAATAAATTCACCACTTGGAACACTTGGAATATAAAATTGTATACACAAATTCTACAGCTTCCTAAAACTTGCTATGTTTAAGTCAAACTTACAATCATATAATGTATTAGAATAAACTAAATATGGATAACAAACAGTGCCAAAACTGTGGGCTTAGCAGAGATAAAATACTACTGTGAATTCCCCACACTGCCTTTTCTTTCACCTTCCCAAAACATCCCATCTGAAGCCTACAAATAAAGCAAACCAACAGGTCAGGAAGAAAGGCAAAGATACAGACAGCAAACAGAGAAAGGTAAAGGGACATTAGGAAGGAAGCAAGATGCTTGAAACAAGACCTACAGTGGAATTTACAGCAGCATCTATATCAAGTTTCTTGAAAAATGTTCCTAGGGGGAAAAAATTAAATAAAATGCAGTTGTGTGTCATGGATAAGTTAAAAGTGCTCTAGAGAACCAAGACTTAACTGCAGAGGACTAAAACTCTGGCTTGCAGTCTGTACATCAACCTATGATATTTAAGGTCTTTGATTTCAGTTCTGTGATGCAGGAAGAACATTGTCTGTTTTAGTGAAGCAACACCTTCAGTTCCTGGTTCACAATCATTGCTCCCAATTTTTATGCTAATTTCTTTAAAATAAAATAGAATCACCAAACAAGTAATCATATCTCCTTGCTTTATAAGTAATATAGTTTACAAGAAAAATTAATAAAAGCATATTGAATTTTGCACAGGATCAGCAACTAGCTGAGGCTGGAAGGGATCTCTGGAGACCCCTTGGTCCAAACCCCACTGCTCACAGCCGTGGAAAGGAAAGGAAAAAGAAGCTACGCAAAAAGAGCAAGCTGCTAGATGTTCCAGTGTACCAACTTCTGAGACTTGGAAACAAACAGGGCTAGCAGCTAACAGACCAGCCTCTTCTCCTCCTGGCTATTTTTTAATAAGTGGGTAGCAATGGTACTTGTACTTCATTAGGGGAAACAGAAGCTGCATTTTAGAGACTGGCATACTAATTTTTGGAGGGAAAAAAAAAGATTTTTTTTCTTTACAGGAACCATCACACATTCAGTGAAGCACAATGTGCCACAAGGCATTAGGTAACTATGTTTAACATATCATTCTGACACCTGATTATCAAATCAGTAAACTTCCTTGTTGATATGTGTCACAATTTGGTATTTCTTAATTTAGGGGAAGCCTTTCTCTTTGTCAAGAGCCTCTTCCAGGCCATACATCATTCTTTCACTGGCAGGAAATATCTATTATTGATTTTTAACTAAAAATCTACATACAGCAAAATTAGGCCATCACATCAAAAGCTTGACATCTTAAAGTTTTAATTTCAAGAGTAAAACATTTTGTGAAGATGTTAAATTCTTTTCCAACTGATAAAGCCCAATAGCTGTATTATTTATTTCTAACTACTTGTTTTAAAACTGAAGAGCCAAGAGACAGCTACAGGAAATGTGTGAATTTTCCTCTGTCTATCTGCATGACTTAAACTAGGAAATACCAGAAGACATGAAAAAAAAAGAGTGCAGACACAGATGCTTCAAAGAGCAAGTTCCAAAAAGAGCAAAGACAGCACATAATATTCAGGGACACTATTCTGATTGACTTCAAGAAATTTTCATCAGGATGCTTTGGGACACGTGGAACTGAAGAGAGTGTATGTCAAGACTACCAAATGAACCAAAAGATCTAGAAAGCAAATAATGTAACCAATCTTGAAGCACGAATATTAGCATGAGGTTTTGTTTTGGTTGGCTTTATTTGTTATTATGACACTTAAGTGTTGAGTTATACTAACTCAAATCCATAAGAAGAATTAAGGACACAAAACTGCTCCTCCCTAGTTGTCAAGTAAACACTGACAGTCACGTGGGACCTATTAAAGACAGTGCTTTATTTAAACCGGATCAAAGAATGAAATTGTCACAGGCATTTCATATTACATTTCTATATTATGTATTATAAAATAACAAATAATTTCTTTAAGACATCTCTTCTAGTTTTCATAAACTAACGGCCACATTAACGATAAAAAAAACAACATACTGCAAATACACTCAATGTAACACAACTCATTAATAACTTCAGTGGCTTCAATAAAAACTCCTGAATTACATATATGTTTTCAACTAAAGTTACATTAATAAAAACCTTAAGTATATAAATGGTTCCAAAAGCTACTCAAAAGTCAAAGTTGTGAGAAACCAAAATCCTCAAGGAAGACATCCAGATTCCTATTTTTGAGTTTCATTATTACAAGAGATAGATGGAAAGTTCAAAGAACTAATATAATCAACTCTGTGTCAAAACCACAGCAATTCACACTTCCCTCTCTCTTGCTAATGTTCCCTTAGAGAGCAAGTCAGAAAAAAAAAAAAAAAAACACCTTTAATAAGCAGTTGCAGTACAAAATCTCAGTGGATTTTTAGACAACTATGAGTAAATTTTAATAGAGAATTCTTCCCTGGCTACATCACTCTTCCTTATCCCCCAGGGAAAAAAGGCACCAAATATCTAGAAATAATAAGCATTTGTCAAAGGCTTTGAAATTAATCCTAGATACAGCACTGAAATAACTATCACATCCAAATATCTTAAGAATCCTTTTCCTAGATGTATGCAAGATTGCAAGAATTATCAAGTATCAACTAAAAAGTTAAAGAAAATATTTGTTCACCTCCCTTCAGCTGGACTTCCATGCATTAAACCTCAGGTTTAATGGGAGTTTATTATTAAGTAGACTTTCTATTACACAGCTAATTATTTCAACTGATTACGTTAACCTTTAGAGGACAAAAACTATTAGAACAAATAAAAGAATTTAACAGCTTGTTTTGATGGGGGAACACAAAGTAAGGTTCTTTAGTGCAACAACTGAAAAGCTTAAATTACAGGGGGATCAGACCATCCAAAACAGAAGAGAAAATCAGCATTACACAAGTATCTGAATCAGATCCCAAAGCCCTCAGAACAGTTCATATTTTCCATATGAATTTAAAATAATGCAAAACACCCTTGCTTTTCAGACTCATATTCCAATGAGTAATACAGTTATTGGTAAATACAATCACTGAAGTTCTACATGTGTTCTTTTCTATCTGATATGTCCTACAGCTTCTGGATTTTAGCAGTTCATATTATTTTAAAATAAGAAATACTAGTAAGAGTAACAAGCTTTTCAGAAGATAAGTACATAAAATGCAAGCCTTTCTACTCCCTTTTGCATTTTTTAAGAGCGCTGACATCAAGAGTCACCACTTTCAAAGCATTTACATAGAACAAATTATGCACATAGCTGTTCTGGCTTCCTTATTTTTATCTCTGAGCTTTGTTTTCATCCTCACTCTACTTACATGATTTTTGGGGGGTTTTCTGGGGGGTTTTTTACTTGAAAGAAGTTCAGTACCATCTTGGTATACAGCTTTTAAAACTATTTAAGGCACATAAATTAATCAAACCAAAGTATCTAAATACTAGGAATTCAGCAATCCTTTTCATCAGTTTTTTTCCATTAGTCTCAAACCCCTAATTACAAGAGCATGATTGTTGCTAAAGCACGAACAGCAGGGACAATTCCTTTCAAAGGCAAAAACAGAGGCAACACTTCTTGGTTCTAAGTAATTACAAAGAAGAGTATCAAGAGCACCTTAAGTCCTCATCCTGCAGAAACAAAATTCCCTCCATCCCTGCAGCCTACTAACCAATATTGCATCCTTCAAACACACTGCAATCCTAATTGATTGCATAACGGAAGTTTTTGCAAGAGGCACCTATTAAAATTTCTGGCACTAAATTATGAGACTAATTAGATTTATGAACTTTTCCAGTCCAGCAGCCAGAGCCCTACAGAACTACATGACTAGTTCAGAAAAGTTTAGCCCCTCACACTGTTGAACTGTTCATCACAGGCATATCCTGTTGCATCCAGGAAGCAGCACATACACAGACATTTCTGACCTGAAAAAAAACCTATTTCCACAGTACCATAAATAGGGAAGATAAAAACATGAGATTAAGACTTGTAAGTTCAGCATGATGCTATAGTCAATGACAGTGGAAAATGTTTCTGAAACATGCTAGCCAGTCTAATTAGATATACCTAAACATACTCAGTAAGTACAGCAGCTTAAAATAAAGAGCTAAAACAACATATACTATTACAGAGTAATATCTGGAGGAAGAAGATATATTTAGCCTTGGCTTTATCTTTCTACCTGCCTCTTCTCACCCACCAGTGTTTGTCAACTTTCCCCACGAGAAGATTTCTTTCATACCAACATACTCCTTTTAGTTCTGATTATAAGCACCCCTTCTTTATCCTGTATTTTGGCTACTTAACCACCTTCATGAGCATGGTCTTCCCCTGCAGTCAAGCTTCGACTCCTGATCTTCAGAGGCCATGCATCACCAGCCATATACAAATTGCTCTCTCTTTCATGATACAGAACAAGTCGAAAAATCACAGATCAAGAGTCACAACTTCTCCAGACCCCTTTCTCCCAGGATGCTTTACAGAGATATCAGCACAGTTGTATTATAGAGGGTCACATACATTTTCATAAGAGTAAAGCTGCACATAAGGGGTTTACACATGTAGTTTTGCCCCCCTCCTCAACCTTCAGCAGTTTGTCTTCCAAGAATGTAAAATGCTCATGTTCATCCCTCTTCCAGTAGACATGAGCAAGATGTGGCACATGGTAAGGACCTGAATAATAAGAATTTCAGTTGTTATTTCTTTATAGGTATTTTATTTCACTTCCAACAATTCTGCACCCATTTTCTGAGAATTTTAAGGTATTCAAAACTAACTGAACAATTAATTCATCACCTTAGCATTCCCATAAACAGAGCATATTACAATATCACCCAACAATGATAAAGTTCAAAAACAGACTATCCAGCATGAGGAAGAAAAATTTCCTGAACAGCACAGCAAAGCTCAGGACTTGCCTAATCCTATTTTACACAGTGTTATTCAGCATATTCTAATTTCATATTCAAGACACTTCACTAAGACTATGGAAAGACAGTATAGAAGAAGTTACTACATAAAACAGGTTATAGAAAGAAAAAAACGGATTAAGAAATTAATGTCAAGACACTAATACAAAGCAAACCCACATTTTCTAAAGGGTCTCATATGTTAGATATATGACATGTGAAGACTTGGAATATATTACATATCTAGATTTTTGAATTTTGTATTTTCAGAGTAAATCCCTCCAATACCACCTGATGTGGCAGCAAACTGGGAACATCTGAGGTAACATTTTCTATATAGCAAATACAAATCAGGGTAATTTACTGACTTAGGTAACTGCAATTATTTTTACAAGAAAGCATTCATTTTGCCAAAAATTTTTATATTTAAAATGAGATCAACTGCAAGTTGCCTGCATTTCTAAACTTATTACTCATTTTACTGCTTGCAAGATGACCGCATTATTTCTATGTAGTCCACAGCACATTCACTGTAAAACATAATCAAATATCCTCTACAAACACCAGTTACAACCTGTGAAAAGTCTGCAGACTCCTCCAGCTTCTGAAGTAAGATTCCTAGAAGAGGTGCTGTAGTTCAAACACAATACCAATATCTAGCTGATAGCCACATGGTAAGCAGAGAAACAGGCAGACGCAGTATCTGGGGCTTGTCTTAACTCAGGTTTTGACCCGAGTCCTTCCCACAATGGTACTCTTTGGGGATTCACATTCAGGTCTTGTCTAAGCACAAACTCTTTAACCAAACACTAATTTCCACACACTGGACAAGATAAAAACATGCTCCTCTGCTGTTGGATGGATTAAACCAGAAGAACAACACAATGGAAAGAAAGCTATTTTCAACATATTACAACCTAGAAGTTCTAAATAAAGTCAGGAAAAAAAATCCCTAAGTAGATTACTTGTCTCCTTTAGGGTTTAGTGACCTCTGACGTGCTTGCTGATCTGCAGCACATCTGATATGACGGCAACTCTGGTAGTTCTGGAAAATGGCTCCAGAATTTATTAGTGGCATAAAGTCAAATTCCTCCTTAGTGTTATTTACTTAAAACGTTTGAAAAAGGAGCACTGTGATGAGGGTGTGTTTTGAAAAAGTCACGCCAGATCTCAAGAGTCCTGGTAACGCTCCTTTTAAAAAACAACTCTTAGTGCCCTGGTTGCAAACATGACCACACAGGTATGAATCAAGCTGAATTGTCCCATTCTTTTTTTATTTTTGAGGACAGTTCAGAGCAACTTTGTTAACAGCATTTACCCAACAGAATTACAAGTGGAAGCACAGGAAACATTTAACATCTTTTATTCACAGTCCTTTCCAGGCAGCAGTAAAAGTGAGAACCTGGTAATATTAAATGCTTGCTATTTGCCTATTTATTCATTAGCAACAGCTAACAGAGTTATCCAGACACTCTAAGGGGGTTTTCAGAACAGAAGGCATCTTTCCTTCCTTGAGGCAGGATGTAATTACCAAGAACGTAACTACTGGGAGAAACAGGGAAGGAGGCTGCTAAAGGCCATCCCCTTCTCTGGCACGGGCAGTGTCCTACAAAAGAACAAACAACACACTACGATTCTATCATGTAACCACTAAACATACCAATATGTTTAGAAACATATAACGCTAAACATACTTACATGTTTAGAAAGAAGAAGTAGCCTACAAAGAAAGCCCTGCAGTGCAACCTGACATACAACTAAGAATTTGAACGATACACAAGCAGGGAGAACAGGAAAAATCCAACTGCTGAAATTATTTCCTTACACCTCACTGATGCAGCTACCACTTTAGTCTGTACGGCTTGAGTAATTCCTTGCAGCTACCCACACT
This sequence comes from Pachyramphus minor, assembly GCA_013397135.1. Classification (NCBI taxonomy): domain Eukaryota; kingdom Metazoa; phylum Chordata; class Aves; order Passeriformes; family Tyrannidae; genus Pachyramphus; species Pachyramphus minor. The sequence continues at coordinate 355,367 of VYXB01007040.1, forward strand.
ACATGAACTCCCATAATCAATTTAATTATTTTGTGTTGCCAGTAAGAATTGTTGCTATCTAGGGTGTTTTTAATGAATTTTAAGATTAACCTCAAATATTTTGTTAAATAGGCATATCATTTTAAAATTTAAGAAAATTTAAACTTAAACAGAAATCGAAAGTTAAACTTGAAATTTAAACAGAAGCTTTTGAAGCTTTAACATTTAAGGCATCTTCTTTTACAGGCCTCCTGGATGTTCGCCAGTGAGGCTCTTATGTCAGTCCTATAGCATCCAAAATGCTATTTTAAGCCATTGCTGTGCTGACCATTACATTTTTCAAGCACAAGAACAGCTTCCTGAAAGATAAGGATTGTGAATAACTGGTTTTGTTCTTTATGAAACAATATCTTGCTTCTGCTTACACGACATCTTAATTTCCCATCTATGCTTTGATAGAGTAGGGCAGTTGTTACACCTTTCCCTACTCTAAATGTGCAACAACCTCTAAACTTGTGCTACTCTGTAAATTCAAGAACTCACCATTGCATCCCAGCTCACTTTCAGCAGCCATGGCATCAATCGCCATCATTTGTGATCATTCACATTTCTATATCAACAGTCATAAGGCTGCCCTTCCACAAAACCCAACTCTTGTTCTTTTCATCTGACTCTGAGCTTTCTCTCCTGCCTTCATAGTTCAATGATATTTTCAATAAAATCTAAATAAAATGAATTTTAAGCTTATTTCTAGTTTAGAGTAAGAAGCTATGGAGCAGCATCCTGTCTTCAGTAGTTGCCAGCACCAGGTACTTGAAAAGTCACTCAAAAGGTGACAACAGAAGCCACAGCAGATCTATCTCAAAAGATGCACTTGATTCCCTTGAATTACTTGGAATTAGTCCTAAAAGCTGAAGCCAAAAGTATCTTCATTTTCCATGTGCTATTATAATTCTGCGTCATTTCCTACATAACAACACATTTTTTTCTCTAGGCCTCCACAGGCTCTTGTGGCAATGAGGTCCACAGACAAAATCTTTCTTAATATTAGCCAAGGCAATTTTACCCATGTCCTCTTGTTCCCAAATTATCTGAGGGCACATAAGGTCTAAATTACAAATCTAGCTTAGATCAGGATCTAAAGTACAAAAAAGTGAATATGTTATCATAGCTTTAAGGCTACTTGTGAGTCACTGTCTCAATCAGAAGTCTAATGAAGGTTTATCATTCAGCTTTAGAGATTTATTTCTTGGTTTAGGTTTTACTTGGTCATTTCATTTTGAATTCCTTCTAATCCCTGTAGATTATCTTTTGTCATTTAAAAAAAATACACCACCACAACTGAATTTTCAGATGTTGTAGGACAGGCTCCAGCAACACAACAGACCTTAACTCATTAGCTTTTCGTTTTCTAAGACTCAAGTTAAAGTATCTTCTTAATTTACAAGATGGTCTGGGCTTACATCTGTCTACATTTAAAAACATTTTAGCCTTTTGGCACATTTGGCAAGAGATTTGGAACTCTTAAACACATTAATTCACCACAGTAACAGTGAGTAAGTGTGAAAAATCCTTAGGTAGGCAAATACGACCAGGGTAAGACACTCCATTGTACTTGGAGAACGTGTCTGTGACGTAAGAGAAAAGGAAAGCCACTGACTCTGACACTGGCTCCACTTCCTACTAACACCAAATGTTAGGAGCAAGCAAAACTAGTCTACAAGGACAATACAAAGGGCTTATGGTTCAGTAAGAACTGACTCTGTAGGAAAACAAAGAAGGGAAAATAATACAAATGGAGGTCTTCCCACAGTCTGACAAGAGGAATTAGCAGTGCACCAACTTTAGTTAATCACTCATACCATTCTTTTTCTTACCCCCTTTTATTGCTTCTGCTCATAAGACTCACCAACAGAGAGCCTCATTTTCCCAAGTATTTATGATTCATCAGGAACGATTCTCAAGCAACGAGCAGTAAATGCTGAGAGATGCTTGGCCAAACTGGACAACTGAAAAACCACAGGATGCAATGTTGAAGCAGAACTGTAAGACACCATTTCAGGCTTAGAAACAGGATGCATTAGTTCATTCATGCAGTGTAGCATTCATTTTGCCAACATTATCAGGAAAGGACCCGAACAAAGTTCTGTTATGTATGTAAGCAGTGCAATATAGTGAGGATACAATACAAACAGTTCACACCAGGAAAAGAACATACAGTAGGAAATCTTAAAATGCAATTTGCACGCACATAAAACATGTTAACCTAGTAATGTACAATTAGCATCCAACAATTGGTTCTATTACTTATAAATCTGGACAGTCCTGGCCCCAACAGTTAAGCATCAATTAAAACAGTCACTTCCAAGGGTATATGGCAGCGCTACAACACTAGCGTTGGTCATACTAGTCAGACTCCACAAAACCCACTCTAGCAGGCCAAATGCTTCTCTACTAGTCACTTCTTCCTATGGAAGTGGGTTTCTGACCATGAATCATTAAGAGAAAAACTCTTCCACCACTTCCCAAGAAATTACACTGAAGAAAACAGACACATACATTTCTAGACACCTTTCTTGTAGGTAAAGGTTTGGAACCTCTATTGCAAAGTGCTCCAAAATATAAACCTCTATTCAGGATTTTCAAGTTCTCCACTTCATAGGGTTCTTCTTGAGCTTCCTCTTCAGCAGCTCTTTCTAGTACTATTATCAATTGCTTGATGAGATGAATTAACTCTATCTTCCTTCACGAAAAAGTTGCCAAGTCAACAGCAGCCATGCTGGCATTTTAAGTGTTCATTGCCATGTTTCAAACAACTTGTATTCAGTTTTAATTTTCAGAAAAGCCAGAACTGAATAGTCCTAATTCTATCTGTGCAATCTTAATTCAACCCACCACATCAATACTGAGAGAGAAAAACTGCTTATTTCACCAGAAAAAAATTGCAAGTCTCTTTAGACACAGCATTCCAAACCAGATTGAGATTAAAAACAACCTTTGTTTATCACTTAAGAACAATCTCACAAAAACTAGTCACATTCACTGATAGGCACTATAATTAAATAGTATTTAAACATGGCTGTATCTTTTTTTCATGAAGAAAAAAGCCTGTTTTTACTGGCAATCATTTTTGGTACATTTCTCTTGTGGTCACTTTAGGCAGATGAGACTACCAATAGCAGTTTCAACTCTTATTTCTGAAACAAAATGCAGATCTTTCCAGCAACCTCATGATTTCAGAATGGGCTTTGTTTTTCAAATCTTGTGTCTTCATTAGAAGCAGACAACATAAATCAATGGTGGAAAACATGCAACTGATGAGCTTACTGAGTGCTTACCCATCATGCTTGAAGGATTCTGCACTGGAACAGATTCTGTATCAGAACAAACCATTTTAATAACTTATACTTTAGGTTAGAGTATATAATTTGGGATATAACATGCTACAGAATATATTTGTTTCATATCATGTGGTTTTCCATATTACAGTTACATTTTTTAAGAATGGTGTCCAAGAAAGTTTTTAGTAGAAAAGGCATTAAGAAATTCTAGCATATAATTTCTACAAACTCTACATATACATATTCCAATTTACTACAGACAACCAGAACTTACCCTTGACCATTTCTGAACACAGACCACACAGTACCAAGTTGCCCATGCCAATTTGTGCACAGCTACATGGCAATATCATTTGATGAATGCAATCTGTGTGGCTCCAGTGATCACAGCAACAAAAGCATGGGAAGATTTTTGTCTGCATATACAAAGTCTACAGACCTAATCCAGTAGGCATCAACTTTCCTCTTCAGTCACAGATAGCAGATCTATTGCTATCATAAAGTACTTCTATTCCAGAGCTATCTGACAGCAACTTTGAGAAAGTATTTTTAAAGAGTACCTGTAAATTCACTAAATTATAGGAATTTTAAAGACAAACTAGAAGGATGGGTGTTTGGCATTTAGGACAACTGCACGGACCTTACATTGATCTGACCTGATCTTCCATCTAACACATCATGACAACTCCATCCTTTAACAAAAAGATACCCCAATATTTTGGGGGTTGGGATTTTTCTTTGTAATTCTTGCAATATAAAAATAAATAAAACATTTTAGATATTTATAAAATTTGCATGTTCCTGATATATTAAAAAGAGTTTAGTCTATCATGTTCAGAGGTTGGAATAGGAAAAAACCATTTTTTAAATAAAATTTTTAAAAAAGTTTCCTTAAGTGCCTCCCTGATTAAAAAGTATTAAGAGGGAGGATCACATCCTTAAACACTTAAATATCAGTAAACATCAGTACAGTCCTCTATATGAAAGTACCTATGAACACTTCATACAATTTCAATGTCCTTTACAAAATTCTTTGAAGAACTGTTTGTGATGCTTTCAGAGAAAACAGTTATAAACTCAAAGGAACTAAAAAAATCATGTTCTAAATATTTTAAGTATTTGGACAGTAAACACACATGTTAAAGATTACCAGAGATTGGATTCTGATGGTCAGACAAATGCAAAAAGATGCAGACAAATGCACAACTGAGTGCTATAATATGTATTTCTTTTTCCCCTTCCACAGATCACACTACTCTCTAGAAGTTGGAGAGGCTTTCATGCAAATCATTATCTTCCATTTACATGTTAATTTCCAATGAAATAACAAGATTTCTCAATTACTTCTCCATGCTCCAACACCAAGCAGCACTAAGAATCCAGATGCCCCAAGGGCAGCCAGTGAGACCCCAGAAAGAGTCTGACCCAAGCTCTCCTGATGAAATGGTGACTCAATTTTCCAAGCAGTGGTATTCCAGAGATGATGTATTTCACTTTTAGCAGGGTACAGGACTCTACAGGAACACACAGATCGCTATACTGCGTTGGTGCTCTGTTTTTCCATAAACCACTAAAAACATTTACGATTTTGCCCACTTTAAAGTATCACTGTGTTAAAATCCATTCAGAAGTTACATGAACATCAGACACCAATTTCTTCAGGACCATCTCTTCTGCTCGTTATAAAGCTGTCAGCAAAGCAGAGCACCAATACACAACTACGCCTTTTAGCTACTATCCCAAAAATAAGAGGCTGTATTGCCAACAACTGCATATGCTTGACTGACACATGGATGCCTGATAGTATTCCAAAAATTAAAATCCCTTTTCTCACTGAAAAAGAGAAAGAAAACCAAAACAAGCATCATGAACATTTCAGAGCTTCCCTCCCTCCTCCCTCTCCAATCAAATACAGGCTCAGAAACTCCTCTTTTTCACAAGCAATTACAGAACTGGAAATAGCCTCATACACTTGGAAAGGAAGAAAATAACATGGAGGCACATGCACATCCTACACCAATCCCAGAGCATTTATGAGTAATTTGACATTTCACCCAATTTGGGACATTAGGCCTCCTAAAGGAACACTTGGCAGTGCAATATGCTGATCCATTCTTAACATAATAACCTCATTCAACAGATTAAAGAGGTACATTTATACCTTGAATTCATTTGAGTGCTGCGGTAAATTACTTAACAAGTACTTAAAGTGCATAGACATTAACTCATGGTTCCTTTTATTTTATTTTCACTTGGTCTTATTTTGTAAGACTGTAAAAAAATGAAACCGTAAGAGCAGCAATTGCTCATTTTCTCACCAGGAGGTTTGTTTAGGGTTGTTTTATAAAAAAGCTTTGTATGTTCTTATATGCATATATACAGACAAACAGCATTAAGGCTTTTAGACCAAAGGATTTTAAAAAAATTAATCAAAATGTTTAGTAGACATTTCAAGTTAAGGCCAGGCCAAGATTTTTCACTGAAGAACTTATAACATAAACCATAATGCTAAATATAAACTATTACTACAAAATCTATCCTTGTCAGATTTTGGAGACGCTCCGAGTCTGAGAATCATCCTCTGCAAGTGACATCAAGGGACAATGACAATTAATACCATGCACGGGTTGACACACACGGAGACACACAACAATCATGAAATATCCCAAGTCGTTCTGCTTTTCCTATACAGCAGGCATTGCAGCACACAAACCCTCATGAAATCCTGCAGGGAAAAAATAGCATTCCACGTCTGTCAGACTCAATCTGGAAGTACGAATTAAAATGCTGTTTATAGTCCACAGACAGACATCCTCAGAAAAAATATGGAATCTTTCATATGGTACAAAAACACATTATGATACTTCAACATACATACATCCAGTAAAATTACCAAGCTGAAAATAATATTCCAGGAAATCTACAGAACTCTTTTACATTTTTTTCCTTTGCTTATCCCAGCTTAGTGGCAATATATGCCAAACAAGTCACTCATTATTCAGACTCCGCCTGAGTTTTTGCTTATTCTTCTTTAAAGAGAGAAGTGTTTCAAAACTGCAGTCAAAATAGACAGCAAAGCAATCATACATGAGTTACTGGGTTAATTTTTACTCACAATCTTCCTTAAGAGCTACAAGAGCCCTAAATATATAGAAACACAAATTTAGTGTGGTTACATTCTGAATGTTTTGATTTCCACAGTTTCTTACATGTAAGTTATGACTCCCAGTCATCATCTCTCTCTGCCATCTATATAACTGTGACAGAATTGGGTGAAATGAAGGCCAGAGGAAGCTGAAAAGGCATTTAAGTTTTCTCTCATCTTGACAAGGATTTCATCCCTCTACATTGCACAGAGTTCAAAGTTACTGGACACACATTTAGAGTTATTTCTATAACTTACATTTGTCCACAACAATTTAAAGCAAAATCTAAACCAAGCACAAGCAACTCTCAACAGATACTAAATTCAGAAACTTAACCCTTAAGCAATTAAAGGACTGCTGACTAGATATGTAAGCACCAAAGAAGATTAAGACTCAGTTACCAATAACTAGGCCTGTTATTGACCCACAAGACAGCAGACTACAAATAAAAGACCAACAATGTCTGCAAAAAGATGGTGTAACTTACACTAGATTTGCACCTTCTGATGCTACAGGAAGCAATGAAACACGTGTAACACTGGGGATACAGCATAAGCATACAGTAACAGCAGTGCACGCTGAAATTATGTTACTTGTGTAACTCATCATTAAGAACCACACTGCACTACAGTAGTAAAAAACCCAACATCCTATTATTAAATGCATTAAGACACTAAGACTATTGTTGAATGTGGATCCACGTTTTCAGCAGCTTTCAGCACTGTTCCTAATACTTAGCACAGTACTTAAGACATTGTTGCTTAAACAGCTACTGGAGAAGTTCAAATCTCAATTACATACCAAAAAATCAGAGCCCCAAAAACTTCTCGCCGATACCCATACTAATTAAAACAGCCAAACACACACAAACATAACAAACACAAACAAGCAAACAAAGACATACAAACAGAAGGCTGGAAAAATACTTAGGTCACACAGGAGCTCAATCAATGTGCCTGGCCAATTCGTTCAACACACTTAAGCAGAAGGTTATAAAACACTCCACAACCAACTTCCAATTGCTATCCAATCTATACCTTACTAAAAATAATGCCTACATTTTTAAGACTGTAGTCCCATTCATCTAGTAGTAAATTCATCAAGTAGTAAGTTTAGCTCTAAGTCCTAAACTTAGAGAAGATCCTCTGCTGTCTGTTTTAGTAATTTATAAAATGGTACTTCTCCATTATACTCAGAAGAATCGGTTATTCAAAAGTATGTAAACAGACGATCAAGATACCCCTTAAGTTTAATTAAAACAAATACAAAGCTGTCTTCAGAAAGTTTCCTTGAGGAAAAAAACAAACATCAGTGGTAACTGCATTTGTTGCTCTTCAAGGACTACAGTGAGTTTCAAAAGTGTGTTAAATTTCTAAACCATAACAATAACCAAAACCTCCAACTACTTTACTTCTCTGTTCTTCTAATGTACTTTCAAAATTCTTGTACAGCTTGTACAGCGCCTACAACCCCCAGCAACGAAGGCTAAAGAGTAGTTTGTTTAGGTGTCCATTCTCTGTTGAACAAAGGAAAATTACTTTTACTGTTCTGGACCATCCCTAATTCTATACTGCAGGAAGAAACAGAAACTGGAACAAGAACTTCAAGCCTGAATGACTACAGTTCTTAAACATATGTCATAATTGTCAAAGGTACTGAACACATGAAGCCTCACCAACACCTCAAAATAGTATAATGTAGCATTAAATGCAAAGGACAAGCAATTACCAAATCCACATAAGAGAAAGTGAAGTCAGGGAAAAAAAAAAAAAAATCAGGAGACATTTCTGGCACACAATAATGCCCAAATAATTTAAAGGAAGCATAATCACAAATTAATTGCTTGCTGAAAGAAAAATGGTGAACAGCTTTACTGTGACTTTTTTACTCTACCCAAATACGTGTTAAGGATCTTACTTTTCAAGTGTAAAACATTTCATAAAATTGAAAAAGTTCCCATTATTAAAGGATAATGTTGTGTTTGAACCATGATGAGTATCACTCTTCATCTCTGCACAGCACCCAAGTCAGAAGTCCTCATTTAGTACTAGCAAGTCATTTAGTCCATAAGATAACCAACAACGATAAAATACCTAAACTATCCCAGGCTCCGCCATTTGCATGTATGGGGTCATTACAAACCCGGACTGCCAAGCATTTATAACCTCTAAATCTCTCTCTCAGGAAAGCTGATCCAGCTTCAGTGGAAGATGGAGAATTTGCATATAACTGCAACCACAAACCAAATCCTGCTTCTAACACTGACAATGCACAACAGGTGTTTGGAGGTTTGTACAAAATGAGTTGATAACGATTTCTACACCACTGACTGTAGCACAATTACTATCTTTGTTAGCAAATTCCAAAGGCAGAACAAGAGTTAAAGCGTTCCCCGATATTAAAGCCAGAAGTACGATCAGGTGCTCCAATTTGATACCATAATTATGCTGCACTGCAATCATGCAATTCCTGATTTGGCATGCTTAAAAACAGGCTTAAATAAATAAAGTGGTATCTCCAGTCACTCAGGAGCTCTTTCCATCTTAGCTTTAGGCTATGGTTTCCTGTACAACCATGATGAGAATAAACCAGATCGTTATTTATGGTGATCATTACCATGAAATAATTTACTGAATAATCTTACCCTTAGTCCTTGTTAACATGTTGTTGAAGAATGCTTTTGCTTAATAGCACTGTCTTTGGTGCCCTAAGTGCAGTAAATGAAAGGCACAGGCCCACTTTTAGAAGTTTTCAATCATTGGTTGAAGTGTAGTATCTATTACACACAGACATTTTAGTCTCATAAATTAATCAAGAGACAGCAAAAGAACCAGTGCATTTAATCAGTGAGAACAAAGACACACTATTCTTTTCTAGTCATTTTTATGTTTCACCTACATTGAACTGCAAACCCATATCACAAATTATTCCCCAAAAGGTCATACCAAGAATACACTTGCTATTATCAGGGATATTCAGGTGTGTATAGTTTCTTATCTAAAAGCCTATACTAGCAATACTACTGTTTACAATTTGGTCTACTTCCTAAGCTGCTAGAGACAGGTCTGAAAAGGCTTATTTACTTTATTACCCTCCGTAAACTGAACAGGTTATAGGGGCTCTTTTTGTAGCATAGGTGTGCTAACCGTAGACATTTTTACTTACGCAAAATATGTTAACATATTGGGGTTTGCTAGGTTGGGTTGGGGGTTTTTTGTCTGGGTTTTATGGATGGGTGGTGGTGTTTGGTTTTTAATTATTTTCCCCTCTCATTCTCCTAACTTTGCCAGCTTACGACAAACAGTTATAGTCATTACTCTGTTGTGCGTTATTTAGATCACAGTAACTTGTAAAGACTGAAACATTTCACCATTTGTCCAGTATTTTTCCACCATTAATCCATTTGTCAGTATTTTTAATTCTAATTTCCAGATTAGCCTGTGAAGAATGCAAATCTTAAGACAGTAACAAAGATTGCTTTTCAACATCAAATATTTTAAAACCTTGCTTGTTTGACAGATACGTATATGACTTATTACTTATGCACTACTCCAAAGAGCAGCCAAAACTGTAGTGCTAAGGAACATTTTCTGGAAATTATGTTATCAGCTGGAGAGATAATTTCTCAGCATCTGACTTATCTTAAGTGCTAAATTACTGCTTTTACAACCCTCTGGTATCTTTTGGTTCTTCCTGTCTTGAAAGACAACTCAATACCAAGCACTGTAGCAATCCTTAGTTCAAAGGATATCATGGCATGCAGAAAATGCACCTATAAAAGACATCAGGAAAAGGTCCATCAAAACAGGTATTGCCACATACAGCTGGTCAGCAGACATACAAGGTGCAGACCCTAAATTCCTCACTGTTCTTTACTCAGAGCAGAGAGCTAATGAAGTCAATTCCACCAACAATATGTATTTTATTTAATCAGATGAAATGAGAAACTGGACTTGTCAGCATGACAACAGCAAGCACATTTTCTTCACCAAAGTGCTCTTTTTTTACTCATTTGACTTGCCATCACTGAGGGTAACAATTTTCTCAAGTTCCATAAAAGCTAAATTGAAGATATGAACAGACTTTTTTAACAGTCAATCTCCTAGAATTCAAGTCACGCAGTTGTCAAAACACTGACAAGACCATAAAGCAAGTTTAAAATCTGCAAAACAGAAAATAACACTGCCCCTAGGATTCAGCTAAAAAAAAAAAAAACAACACAACACTATAAATCTATGCTAATCCACCATAAATCCTTTCTTGTAAAGTATCTTTTTCCTTTCTCAAATACACAGCAGCAAAAAACTTTTAGTAAGTGAAAGAGCCCACATAAACTCTGAAACTGCTTACCAAATCAAAATCAAAATAAGTATGCAATTCAGCTACCACATCAAAAATATAATTGAAATTTCCAGTTCTACTTTAATATGTTCATTCACCACTACTTATTAAAATCTTCAAAAAGTATTCAATTATATCTGTAAAAATCTCATTTGTACCTGATCAGACTTCCCACTACATAGTTGCAAACATGACGACAATTAATCCCGTTTTCTGATTTTACTCTTGCTTTACAATGTAGACTAGTTACTACTACTAGAGATTCTCAAAGGCTGCTCACAGGTCATTCAGTTCTCACATTCAGCTTTAATCTTCCAGCCTCTCCACAGACTTGGTAACAAGCCAAAACATATGTCCTGCACAGAAAACATTTTTAAAGGGATCTTTTAATAAAAATCTCCCTTAAGAAATTACGAGACTGTCACATAATAAAGAATATGTTTTATGTGTTTAGCACAGCCCTTTCCTTCTTTCTCTTTTGCTTCGCTGTTGGATGAAATGAAAAAACAGGTGAACACAACTTGTACCAGCCTAAAGAATGCAAACAACTCTAGAGGAAATGCCACCAAGGACAGGGAGGCAGTTATTAGTTCTGTTATCCTTCATTCACAAAATCTGCTTTTTAGTAATGGTAAACAACATTTCAGATTAAGTTGTTTTTAAAGTCACTTACAGCAGCCTTTATAAATGCTGTACAATAAACTGAGGTTTTTAAGTTTTCACTTTACAAATAATTTAAGAATAATATAAGTCTGTACAAAATCTTACTGCAAGCATCTATAGCATAGTAAAGTATAGAGCATTGTCTATAAAGATGTAAAACTTATTTTGAAACACTAAGTATCAACACACTAAGTATCAACACACAAAAAAATTCACGGTGATATATACATGCATTTTTCCATGCTTAAGTTTCACAAGCATAAAAATAAAAGAAATCCTCTTCCACAGTTCTAGAGAAGAAATACCAGTCTCAAAAGACCATGTCTGAAATTGACAGGCTTTAATAACTGAACTGAATAAATCAAGGTAACTTCTGCAAATCCAAGAAATTATGAGAATCACGCACTGAGTCCATACCATGCCTCAAGCTAAGGCGGGGGGGGGNAGAGGGGGGGGGGGGGGGGAAGAAAAGGTATTTAACAACCAAAAACCTGGCCTGCATTTTTTAGACTGAAAAATTAAAAGAGATGACAAATCTATCAACATACAAACACCTATGGCATATCCAACAGGCCTAAGAAAGACTAATCAGAAGAACTACCAGTGTTTGGTGGGTTTGTTGGGGTTTTGGGTATTTTGCTTAGTGGTTTGTTTTGGTTTTGTTTTTCTTTAAATACAGAAACTACAGAGTATTATTTGCATCCTCTCTTTAATAAATAAAGTTTTCAAATTAATTTTCCACACAGCATTCTGCCAAGCAGTTCATTTTTAGTATCTCTTTTTTCTGATCTTCACTATGACTTGAAATAAAAGTCATTCACACTGGGGGAATAAAAGGTTACAGTTCTCAAACCAGATATGCTCCACATTGTCTATATTTAAAAGGTCATGCCCTGATAACAGCCACAGAAAAAGCTGCAAATGGTGTTCTAAAACCCGAACAGACTAAAGACTTAAAGATACTGGTGCGTCCTTAAACGCAATTATATACAGGTTTAAGAAAAGCTGGGAGTTAATCTATACAAGGTATTACAGGGGTCAGTGTTTTTTCAAAGGCACACTAAATGGAATTTTACAGCTTCTTTGCTGGCCCAATTATGTCATCACTCACTTCTTTCTGCTACCTTTTCCCTTGCCAGGTCTAGAATCACTTGGGATGTATTGACAAAAATCTCCAGTGATAGATGTGCGTGTGCAGACGAGACAGAGAGAAATGGGGATTTTAAACACACGTATTTACAATATGTCTGTTTCTTAAATGTTTATGTACTTTTAAAACACATCATCCTTTACCTCCTGTAAAAGAGAGTACAATCCAACTAAATGGAAAAAAACCTCTAATTAGAGATATCTGATGGCTAAAGCGGCAAAATAACATATCTTGCACTAGCTTTAGTAAGTAACAAAATCTAAGCTGCAGATCAAAATTTCAGTCGAGATGACAATGGAAGTACCTTGTCCTGAGATCCCCTGGAAGCGGAAACAGAGGCGATCTCACTAAGTTTTTAATGTTACATACAGATACGCAGGGAGAAGTGCTGCTGTAAATTGTCTGACAGGACACAAAAGTGACCTGGCCACTACTGTAACGCAAAAAACCACAATTATTTTTGGTCTCCATTTAACAGAGTCATATCCTGCTCTGTGTAAAGAATCTAAATGATTTTCCAACTGCAGCTAAACAAAAGTGTAGTGTACCTGGAGATGACAGATTGAACAAAGACGCAATATACACGGGAGAAGAAAGGATATGATCTTTGGCTAGCCAAATAACAGAGGAAGAAGGTATTTCTGGCTATTGTTACCCTGAGGGATTTAAACATTCTGGAAAAACTACCAATCGTGACGAACTGCTAACATATGCTCTTAAAATCAGGGTACAGACACATGCTAGATGTCATTTTCCAAAATGCTAGGTATCAACGAGGTTATGATTCCCTTACTCAGCTGGGATCCCCTGAAAGCTAAGGGGGCTTTTTTACTTGGTAAAAAAATACTGAAACAAAAGACAACCACCACACAACAACAAAAACAAATCACACAACCAAAGACAAGTGGAACCCATGAACAAATGGATTAGAGTCTTGGTTTAGAAAGTTCAAATGAAAGAAAACTAAAGAAGATTTATGAGAAAACCACTGCTAGCAGCACAATGGTGACACTGTCGGCTTTAACACTTCAATCTGTCTTCTACCACCTTCATGTACTTATTGACTAAAGAAAAAAACATAATCAGAATGAAACTGTTGGAACTTGTCTTCTAGCACTCCAGGAAGACAAGCTGCTACTCATTGTACTTCTCTGGTATCTTAGATAGACGTGATGAAAGTCACTAAAGCAGTCAACACCTCATGATCAACATAATCAGAGAGTGCTGATAGAGTTAGGATCCTCAATATTAGGAAAATAATCCAACCTTTCCCAGCAACCTGTTGGGTTTTTTGTTTGTTTTAAATAAAGTCTGGCCAAAGACAATACTCCTAAGTTATGGCACCAAGAAGACATTTAAGAAGTACTTCACCTCCCATTGCTAAGGTATTTTTCCCACCTTGTGTTTAGTATCTTATTTTGTCTCTTCACTGGAGGCTTGGTTTTTCTAATATTCTTTTCTGTTCTCCCACACGTTCCCAAGGCTGCTTATTTATCTTAAAAGTTATTCTCCCCTTATTGTAGTTCCTCAGATAAGAAGTTCTTTGGGAGAAGCACCAGTCTTCCTGTCCACTTGCAAACCCGTATCATAAGAGGTCCTCAATACATTGAGGAATTTTCACACATAATTAATATCAAAAAATCACACTTCAAAACTGATGTTTGGATCCCTTCAGCCTGCACACAAAATAGCCTTTCAGAACCAATACAACTTCTCTGCACACACTGTCAAAGAAACGGGAATATTCACATGTACGTACTATTAAGACCAACCAGTGGTCATTTACTTGAAAAGGTGAAGGTGGGAGAACACCCACAGTTTGAATAGGTGAGGGTGAGAGAAAGTGAGCAGCTTTCTTACTCTGACTGCACAGAATTGGTGCACCAGATTCAAAGGCCACCCCTCCACAGGTCTGAGCAGCTCTCACCATGGATTAATGCTTTGAAGCAAAACCATCAAGACCAAAGATGACCTAAGTTCAATTTAAAGAGCCACAAGAGTGTTGCTGAACTTCCCTTTCGCCACCGTACTGATTTGCCTAAAGCATCTACTGGCTGTCAAAGAGAAGGTTTTACTTACACCACAGACTCACAACTGGTTCAACCTTAGTAAAGTCAATACTTAAAACAGAGAAGCTGAGGCAGGATGGATTCTAGGCTTGTGGAAAAAAAATGTACATAAGAATAACGATTAATTATTTCAGTATAATAAATAAACTATAATCACCACTAGCATACCCATATTCCACAGTATTCTTGTCTTGCCCTGTACAATGGGAATATACACACTGTCACAGATTATTAAACGCAATTTACCCATGCAGTAGTTTCAAAGGACAATCAATACAACCCACCCCCTCAAGAAAAAAAACAGGTTCTATAATATAATACCTACATGTGCTGGGACCTGAGAAACAGTATTTCTAATTAGACAGAAACATCACTCTGCTTCATTTCACCAAATGGCTGTAACAAAACCTCCAAGTTACTGCAAATCAATCTATCAGACAGTCCATATTTTAATAAAATTATAGGCAGTCTTACCTCTCATCCTCACCATCTACGAGAGGCGTTGTCAACGGCAGCACCTTCAGTGGAAAGAGGGATGCAGAGGATGTCATGTTGCTGCTACCGCCATCTGAAACAGCTGATGCTCCAACACCACTCTCGACACTGGCAGCTTGAGGTAAACCCACCAATGAAGGTTCTGTAGGGCGTCTGCCGTCTTCAATTTGGCTTACAATGGACTGAGCTAGTGATTGTGCGGGGAACTGGGTAGAGCTTAGTGGCATCTGCTGTGGCACACTCTGTGCCACTGGCATACCTATACTTGTTGATATCAAGGGAGCCTGACTAACACTTTGAGCCAAACTGCCATTCTGCACAGCCGAAGCCTGTGCTATATTCTGTGGCTGTCCCAAACCTACAGAAGCAGAAGGTATGCCAGCAGGCACAGCTGAACCAGCTTGACTTGCTGCAGGAACAGTGCTAGCTGAGGGGATAGGGCTAACCGCAGACAGTTGCTGGCCAGCCATCCCTTGGACTACAGATTCCACTCCTTGTGCCTGTGGCTGTACAGGTAACAAGGTGTTTTGCTGAGCAATGACCATTTGCTGAGGAAGGCCTGAAGCACTAGCCTGTAATCCCTGCTGCATTATTCCTGTCTGCACAGGCTGCACTACTTGGGAAGATGGAGGAGCAGCCGTTGACGGCATAACTGGAGGTGGAATTTGGTTTGCAGCAGAGGGTGGTTGCACCACAGCAGCTACACTTCCCTGCTGCCCAACATTCAGCATTTGACCACTGGCAGCTACACCTGGTATTGCTGCTGGAGCATGACCAACAGGTTGAGCTGGGGCAGCGGCTGGATGTGCTTGCACTGAAGGCTGCATGCCCTGTGCCTGGGCAACAGGAACCGGCTGCCCTGCTCCTACTCCTGTAGAACTTGGCTGCATGGCAGGGGCTGGAGTCTGAAGGATCTGTTGATGTTGAATGTAGTCCGGCATAGCCCCCGTGACAGAGTTTTGGTTCACCGGCTTAACGTGACCTGCAGCCATCTGCGTAGGAACCGGCTGTTGCTGCTGCTGTTGTTGCTGTTGTCCGTACTGCAACTGCTGCTGCTGCACCACTGGCAAAGTCTGCACAGGCTGCGCCGGCTGCGAGTATGGCAGCTGCTGTTGAGCCATACTCTGAATGGCAGGTTGCTGGTGGCCCAGGGATGGGGATACACCTAGTATATTAACTGGGGCTGGCTGAACCCCAGTAACAGTGGTTAGACTGGCCTGTGCAGGGGGTTGGACCCCTGGCTTCTGCTGTGGATAGTTTACTTCTTGAGAATGCAGCTGGACTTGTGCAAGCTGTGATTGAGAAACACTCTGTGGTATACTAGATGCTGGAATTGCTGGAGGAGCAGCACTGCTAAAATCCATCTGCTGTGGACCCACACCTTGAAACGCTTGCTGCTGTACCACAGTAGGTGCTCCCATTTCTCCACTTCCCACACTTTCTGTATAGTGACTCAATGTGCTTACATTGCTGCTAACAGAACTCCCACTGGTGCTCTCCCTTTCAGAAGTCACTTCAAGCGGGTTTTGTTTTATCGTCTCTACTGCTTTGTTTACTGCTACTCCTTCTGAAACTGCAACAGTGTTTTCTTTATCATAGAATTCAGTGCATGTCCATCTACCTTTTTTGAAAGGTTCAGAACTAGAATCTAATTTTACAACCCTAAACCTTGACGTGCCAGATGCAGCCGGCTGCGGGCTTGATCCCACTGCCATTCCTGCAGTTGGATTAGTAACATTGTTAATGACACTAGAGGAAGCACTCGTACCATTGCCAACACCACTCAAGATATTCACATTAGCATTGCTGCTAGTTCCAGACAAAGCATTTACATTACCAGTACTCGTGATGTTGCTTAAATTTATAGTACCAAGCACACTGCTTGCCACACTAGAACTACCACCACCCATATTATTTAAGGTACCAGTTCCAGTAGCGGGACTTACACCTAAATTGCCAGGAGTACTTGTAGTGCGTATATTAGACACAGCAGATGCTGAGGAACCAGTGGATGATGCAGCAGAAACTGGTGCAGTTGATATAACATTGTCAGAGCTTCCAGTTGTTGATAGTTTTCTAAATGATGGACTGGGCGGTGGTCCTCCAGAAACAGGGGCACTACCTACGCCAGGATGCGATGGATGATGGTGTCCATGATGGTGGTGGTGAAGATGGTGGTGATGATGAACATGATGAGGGTGGACACTTCCATTGATCACAACACTCTGCTGTGGGTGATGAGGAAGAGGAGCATGCTGCTGAGGAAGATGAGGCTGATTTGGAGAAACAGCCCCAGGAGTCTCTGCCTCTTGGAAGTTATTTAGAGTCTCTTCAGAGGAGCTCCTCTCAGGTTCTCCCAAGTCAGTGGCCCTGGATAAAGACACATCCAAGATCTCTGAAGACGACAGGTCTTCAGTGTGAGACTCATCCAGGTCATCGTAGCTTTCTGTATCCTCAGCTATGCTGTTATTAGAGCTCATACTAGCTGATATTTGAGCAGGGGTCACACTGGTAATTTGGAAGCCACTTTTCTTTTTCATCTGAGCTCCAGTCTGTGCAAGAGGCTGTGGTTGGAGCTGAGACTGCGAGAGGAGGTTCAGGCTTTGTGGAGGAGGGGGAATCGGCTGTGGACCCGCTGATGAAGCTGCTGCAGGAGATGGAGGCGGTGGCTGGACCAGCAAAGGCGGCTGATAATCCTCGGCAGAGAGGGCAGCGCTCCCAACGCCGGTACCTGGTGCAGTGGGAGCAGTAACGCAGCTGCTGCCGCTGCTACTGCTGCTGCCCCTTCTAGGAAACATCGCCGGGTGCGCCATCTTCCTAGCACTAATGTCTGCGGCTGAGTCAGTCTGGTGCATTGTATCGGGTGTATTATAAGAGTGCAATCCCCCGGTATGGAGAGAGACAGACACACACACACATACACACACAGTTAGCTTTCCGCTTAGGGCAGGGCAGAGAGACACCACCACGCACAAACCCCCTCGGCTCCCGCAGCGCACGGGCTGAGGCGGCTCGGCACCGCCAACCACCACCCCCCTCCCCTCCTCCTCCCTTCCGAGACAGGGAGGGGGCGAGCACCGGTCCCCCGCCGCCTCTGAA
>VYXB01007040.1:373796-513203 GCA_013397135.1 Pachyramphus minor
AGGAGGAGGAGGAAGGCGCGGATACGTACAGGACTGGCGCACAGCAGGGCGGCAGCGGCAGGCTGAGCCGGGCAGGGACATCCCCGTCAGTGGCAGCCATGGAGCTGAATCATTTTGGGTATTAGACAGATGGAATAAGGACGGAAGAAAAGCAGCAGAAGCCCGACAAGAGAGTCCATGAAAAGGAAGGAGGGAGGGAGGTAGGGAGGGGGAGCCAGCCAAGCAGCCTCTCTCTCCTCCCTGTGTGTCTGGCTGTCTCTGGAGGAGGCTCCGCTCCGCACGCTCTTCCTTCCCCCTCCGCCGCCGCCTCCTCCCCCTTTATAACAGGCGGCACCCGCTGGTCCTCCGCAGAACCGCGCCTGGAATCTGTCCTCCTCCTGCCGCGTGCGCGTCCGCCCTGTCCTTTCTTCCCTCGGGGTCTACTCCCAGCTTCCCCGCCGCCGCGGGTCTCTCCCTCCCCGTGCCGGCCCCGTCTCCTCACGGAGCGCTGGAGGAGGCGCCGCGGGGGGGAGGAGGGGAGAGCTCGCCAAAGGGGAGGGCGGGCGAGAGACAACGTAAGATGGCGGCAGCCGCCGCGCACGCGCGCCCCGCCAGCAGACATAAAGCCCGTCTGGCCTGGACCGGCGGAAATGGGGTTCGGCTCGCGTGGCGGAAATGGGCGAACGGCGCTGAACCTGGGCAGGGTGGGGGTACCCCGGCTGGGGAGGGGGCGAGGCTGCGGCCACGGCCATAGCCGCCCCCTAAGGCCGCCTCGAGTCGTCCCCCCCAGGTGCCCCCTCTCTGTCTGCAGCATGACTGTGCCTCACATGACCTGCCGCCGCCTCCCTCCCCCTCTCCTCGGCTCCGCTGCAGATTTATTCAAGTTATTCATCCCCTTCTCCTTCCTCCCCTCCCTTGGTCCAGAATATTCCTGCCCGCTCCTTTCCCCCGCGCACAGGGAGGAAAGCGGAGTGCGTGTGCACCTCCGTTGCTCGGGGCCGCCCTCCCCTTTGTGCCTCGGGCGGCTCGCTCCGTGTCCCCTCTCAATCCAGCCCGGCGAGGGTCGCCGCCGGTGCCTCGCCTCATGCTCCGAAATGGCCGCCGCCCACCCCGCAGGCGCTCTCGGCAGCGCCGGTGGTGGGGGGAGCGATGCCTGGAGACGGCCGGGTCAGGTGGAATCATTCGACTGCATCCATAAGCGGCGTGTCTATGTGTGTGTGTAGGAGCTTCTGATGAAAGCTCGAGAGGAACCGCTCCGAAGCACTGATCCAAAAAATGGGTGCTGTTCAAAAGTATTTTTTAAGTTGCTAAACGGGATTGAGGTGAAATCAGACGGCCTTCCCTCACTGTTTCAGTGTCGGCATCCTCAGAGCCAGGCGACGAAGCTTGGCACACCTGCCATCGTGGAGCTCCTCTCATCCCATCCAAATGGAGTTTCTCCTCTTTGTGGAGCAACAATCATCTGATCTCTGGAAACATTTGGTTCACATATATCTGCCAGGAGATTTTCCTTCGCATCCTTATGCCTGTTGGCTTGCAGAGCTGGCAGGTATCTCATGGCCACACAAGCCTGATGGATCTGCACCATTAGCATTGCTGTCCCTCTCCCATCAGTGGAACCCTCTCCTTTCAGCAGAACCCTCTCCAGGCGTGCTTTCAGAGCATGAGAGCTTTGGTGTCCCAAGTTCTTATGCAGCAGGGACAGATTCTCACTCTCTCCCCTGTTTCTCCAGCAACCTGGTAGTAGAATATGCGTTGTACCTGGAGAGCTGCTCATTTTCCCACCTCCTGGCAACACAGTCTTGTCTCAAAACAGAGGCAGCCATGAGCTGGTGGAGGGGTCTTAAGTCACTGCTTTGAAATTTCCCTAGGTTGCATGGAGTGATAAAGTGTTTGCAGGACTTGATGGGCTCAGGCTAATATTGTAATATGACTATGAAGCCTGCTGGTTAGGACAGTCAACAGGGCACAGGGCTTGGCTTTTGCTGCAGTGAATATTTAAGCACGTAAGGAAGAGTAGTAGAGCTTTAACAAGAAAAAAGTTGTAAGAGTCCAAGGTATTATATCATATAGCTGAGTCATTAGAGAGTTCTTGTGGGAGATGTAAATGTTAGTTCCTTCAGGCAGAGAGGAGATTTGAGTCTCCCATGTTTAGTGTGTGGTGTTTAATCACTAAGTTATTTTTTTAATAACTAAAAAGCTGCTTTTCTTGCTCCATTTTGTGAAAAGGGCAAGGATTCAAGGTCACACACAGTGGGAGCTTTTGCTGCCTGTTACTGAATTTCACCCTTCCATCTTGCCTCTCCTTCCTAACCTGGCTTATCTAGCTCTCAGCTGGTGTGAGGATAAGGGTGGCTTTTGAGAAAACCCTGCCTTTTGCAGCCTAATTCCTTTTATCTGGAATGCAGACATTCAGCTCAAGTCTCCAGGTACCTGAAAGGTAGACTTACAACCCTGGCTCCTTCCATGGCTGCACTGCCTTTTACATACACTGCAGAGCAATTGACACAAAATTAAATATGATTCTGCCTTTTCTGAGAGCCAGATAATATTATTTTTTTAAAACTGATAATCAGGTAGAAGACCATATTTTAAGACCATGCTACCTGAAAGTATGGTCCCTCCAGAAAAGAGCCCTCGTGTAACTCACAGATTTCAGGACAGCATCACAAAGGTGCCCACAATCTGTCTGTATCTTGATCCTTGATGTAATACTGAAGTCTTAGGTTGTCTTTAATGAGATATGCACATGTGTAAACATTTTTGAGATGAGAGCTTGATATTGCGAGGTAGCTACCATTATAAATTCTTGTTCTATCTGCTTATAACTTTCCCAGAACAGTTTCCTTGAGGAATTACGTCTTCTATGATGAGCTGCAGCTCAAAGATGATTTTTTGAATGTTTGAACAGAGTCCAACTACTTTTAAAACACATAGGCTAGGAATACAAATGAGTCGCTTTCTAGACTTAAAAATTTTTGCAAAAGCAACTCAAAAAGGATTGAGCTGCAAAGTTTGAATGCACCTAATCGCCATCAGCAAGCCTGAAAAAGAATTAAAATAGTAGTATTGTTATTGGTGAATTGGTGGTTTTGCCCGTACTAACTAACTTATGTTCATTTTAAATAGTAGTCTTTGGGGCTGCTTCTTAGTACAGCATATGAAAGAGTTTCTTTCAATTGAGTCCGTATAGTTTTCTTCTTATACAAGAAAAAATGAAATTTAGATAACAGTGTTATTTTCTCTGCATAAAGTGGTCACTGACCAGTTAACAATCCAAATGATGGTCTAGACTAGACATAGCACATCTGAAGAGGTATGTTTGAAATTAATTTTTAATGTTGTAAATGTGAACATTTTCCTGTTACACTCTTTGTCTTTGTTTATCTGTTTTCAGGTATACACTTACATCTCATTCCTCCATTTTTTGTAAGCCTCAGTCTAAGCATGAAAATGGGATTCTCAGGTTAATTATTTTAATTTTTTTCATACTCATTAAAGTTTATGAAATTAAAATTAAACCACTGAAATTTATAATTGTTATGGATTGTGTTCTTTAGTTGTTCAAAGTGGGAAAAGAAATCTCATCATATACATGATTTACAAAACACCAAATATTTAAAAATTCAGCCACCACACAACTGACCACAGATGGACAGTGAAATTACCCAATAGTTATTCCAAACAGGTCCACCTGCTATTTTTTGTATCAACT
The DNA here is from genome assembly GCA_013397135.1 of Pachyramphus minor. Taxonomy (NCBI): domain Eukaryota; kingdom Metazoa; phylum Chordata; class Aves; order Passeriformes; family Tyrannidae; genus Pachyramphus; species Pachyramphus minor. The sequence continues at coordinate 377,491 of VYXB01007040.1, forward strand.
GTATTGATCAGCTAGCTGGAAGCAGAGGTTCTTTTGTGATCACTGGATGGATTCAGCACCTTGCTGGCCGTGGGCACTGCTCATGATTACAGGGCAGACAGTCCTGCAATCACATCATTACCTCGGTTGGAGACTGGAGACTGCTGCAGTGTTGCCAGGATAGAGGAATCCCTTTGCATTGCATCTGCTGAATACATGCTTCCCAAATGAGCAAACGCAGATGAGATTGATGCAGTCCTTGCTGCCAGGCAGGGAGAGTGAGTGTCTGAAATAACACTTACTTCAACTTCAAAATCTTATGATTCGGCTAGTGCAAGAGAACAAGATCTTCACAGTGTAAATATTTAGAGATCTGTCTCCCATATATGTAATATTTCTTCAGATAGGAAACAACAAGCCTTGTTACTACCACAGATTCTCCAAGGATACTCAAAAAGCAGTATTTTAATATTTTCTTTGTTTGGCTCCTTTACTATTTGACACAGTTGTGTGCATTCATATATGCAGTAGTTTATGTCTTTGTACAGAGTAATTTTGAAGCCACCAAACAGGAATACTATGGGGTTTTTACTCGAGACAGTCAGAATCACGACAAATCAGTCTGATGTGTGCTTTAAATCCTGTGTGACTGCTTCATAAATAATTTTTTTAAAACTTTAATGAGAAGAATTTTTTTCCTATGAAGCTGCCATTGTTGGTTTAGAGAGAAGGCTTTTCTGTGTTCATTAATATTGCTGACTGTAGTCCCTGAGTTGATTTGCAAAGATGTATGCAGTTTTTTCTTCCTTCTTAGAGAAGTACTCATAGGAAAATTCTCACCTTTCAGCTCTGAAAATGTGGTAATTCTGCTTCTGCATTTTCTTAGAATGTTCAAGTCAAGTCTTGATCTTCCTTTCTTGCTTTGTTTTTAGTTGGCTGGTTGGTTGAGTCGATTGAGTTTACTGATTCCAAAACGCCTACTGAGACATATTTCATCTCATATTTTAATTCTTATTAAATAAAGTTGAACATTTGGAAAAGGGAAATTTTCTCACAAGTTTTTATTAAATAAATGCTTGTAGAAATCAACAAATCTAGCAATCTTTTTAAAAATATCAGCTCTCTTTAGACTAGTCAGGTCTACTCCAATGCCAAGATACTCAAAATCCTATCTATCTTTCTGGATCATCTGGAAAAGTTGCTTTAAAATACTCATTTTACCTGCACTTGGGGAATGTGGCAGAGTAGGTAGTCTTTTTTTTTTAATGGAGATTGCATTCAAATTCCATTTTTATGAAAAAATTCTAGAAGCTTTCTCATCACATTAAATTTTATAGAGTACAAGTTCGTAGACTATGTGCAGGATTATATAGACTGTATTGCAGAGCAAGGGTTAAAAGTAAACCCTTCACCAGCCCATGACTAATGAGTTACCAGTGAAAAGACTACTGTGATTTTATCGCAGTTATCATCTTACTCTCCTTTACTTCTCCATTTTCACTTGCGTTTGCAAGCAACTGATGAACTTGCATCTTACAGAAGCACCAAGTTCTGGAAAGTATTTATTGGATACCTCTATCTACAACTGCCTGAATACAGCAACATTGTAGTGTGATATCATTTATTTAATTAAGTGTTTGTAGAGTACAGGTCTTAGATTGTTAACTATTTGATCTTTGATTAGTCAGCCAAATGGTATATATAATTATCCTGAAGATTAAATAAAATAGATGATCGAATCAATGGAAAATGACTGAGCAGTTAAGTAGACTCTCCCTTTTTTTTTTCCCCCCTCTGGAAAATCAATGAGCAAAGTAGCAAGTCAACCATTTTTTAGATTAGTTTTAGTTTTTATGATTTATCCATAAACATTTGCATAGGACTGTTTAATAAAGTTGGAAATGTCAGCTCTTAGTTTGTCATTCTCAGTCACAAAGATTGTGTGGAAATGTTTTCTTTTGACTGATCCTAACGTGATAGAGGAAAGCATTTAGGAAAATGCTTTGTTTAAGAATGTACTTTGTGTTCCCTGACTACACTGGGAATTCTGTGATGTCTAAAACTTCTGCAATTTACGTGTGATTTTCTTGAATGATCAGGGGTGAATGTGTCTGTTGTGATAAGGCACAAATCTTTAAAATCTCAAGCTAAGAATAAATAATTTTAATTTTTTTTCCCCTGAAGAGACAGGCTTCTTTGATGCTGAGTTCTTTGGTAAAGTCCGATATGTACCTAGTTGCTATTTAGCACAGCCACACAATTTTTGTCATATGATCACACAGTAACTGGCGGCAGATAGAATGTCCTAATTGTGAAGCATACAGAGAAATTCTTCTTGAACTTATTTGTCTGAATCCTATGTATCTAATTTTCATCTCCCTTTTGGCTGTGTCCATACTACTTCTGCCCATCTAAAACATGTTCTGCGGAAGCAAGTATTTGCAGAAATCCAGAATTTTCTATTGGTCAGTACTTGAGCAAACTTCAACTTCGTTTTTTATATACATTAGTCATAGTGTAACTGAACTGCTTATTGAAAGCAAGCACAGACTGGTCATGAGCACAGCAGAAGTAAACACAATTTTTGTGAATAGTCATGGTATGTTTTTCCATAACTCCAGTAATTAAAAAATCATCTATACTGTATTATTTCTCTGCTAAAGAACATACAAACTCATTCACAATAACAGTAAATTTAATTCTTCCATTTCTGTGAGGTCTTTGTTTTGTTTCCCTACTTTATGATTTTTCAGGCACCTTCTCTTCCATTATCTCTGCATTTTAAGTACTGTATATGACACTTTGGGTTCTGCACACATACACTGACAAGCCCTGGAAAGTCACATTAGAAATGTCCTTGTGACAAAATTCAGTGGGAAACAGGTTTAGGATTTCCAGCTCAAGCATGAGAAAAAAAATTACCTTTATCACTTTCAGTAGAACAAAAGATGTGCAAAGTCCTGACAGTTCAAACACATAGTCAAAAGCTTAACTTCAGTCATGTGAATAGTCCCTTTGACTATTAACTTTTGGTCACTAAACCTCTAAAAACTTCACATTAAATGTGTAAATATTTGTAGGCTCAGCAGACAAAAAGATGAGGTATGTGCTAAGGTGTGGTTTAAGATTATGTTGACCTTTAGGTGGTAACACTGTGGAGTCCTTATCAAGAAGAAAGTTGCCCCATATGCTGCCAATACTTTTTGAAAGATGCCGACATTTTGTCTAATAGGAGCTTTGTGTCCTAGATTAAAAGCCAACCCCGCAATATTTCACTGTTTCAGGATCAAGCTACATTACCTCATTTCCAGTTTTACCTGTTATTAAGGCATTTTAACAGCTGTTAGTAAGAAACTGGAAAATTTTTAAATAGGGCATCAAACAAAAATGCATGTTTCTGTTGATTAGAAAGTGCTTTTTTTCTGCTCAGTCTTAATACCTATATTAGTACTTTCAGCATGGAAGCACTGATGAGAGTTTAAAACCCACTGGGGTTACTTGCCACGTCTCAGTGCAAAATTAATTCCTAGATAACACATGAGTAAAAGCAGAAATAGTGTCAAAACACACCTCAAAGTGTGCTGATGAAGAAGCCTGTCCTACTTGAATAAGGGGCAGTATGTCAGTGTGTCTGTCTTGTGACACAAAATACAGTGACATGATAAGTGAAGGAATTGCTTTCTGCAGTAAACAGCCCCTGCCCAGTGTCTCCCAGTTGTCTTTTTTAAACCATCTGTGGCAAGCAAAAGATAAATCATGGTCAGCACACATCCTAAATTGAGCTTAGAAACATGCAGAACACTTGCTCTCAAATTGACAGGTGCCTCCTCAGCAGCTAGAGAGGATGGTCAAAGGGGAATTCTTGGTGAGAGGACTTCTGACAACTCCCTGTTGGCGTGGGCTGCAGGAGATGGTACTTTTTTACTCAGTACCTTGAGGAGGAAGTTAATAGGATACAAATGAAATTCATAGACATGAAGATGAGAGGTGGTGTGTAAACCAGGCAGGTCCAGGAAATAACATGCAGACTTAATATTTCTAGAAGAAGCATATTTGCTTGGTTCACACACTTAGAAAACACAAAATTAGATTTGATTTTGGAATATAAAATGGATGCAAAGTAACATTTTTAATTTTAAAGTGACATTTGTAAAGATGGTGTTGCTGGTATACCCTATGAATTGTAATAATTTAAGGACATTGTGCTACTAGAAGTATATTGGAGAACAGGAAATAGCCCAGAGAAATGCAACAAAAGTGATGTTGTAAAAAGATGGAGTTTCAGTCATAAGATGTGTTTGTTTGCGAGTGTCTGCAGGCTGAAGCATTAAATCACAAGATAATAATCCGTGACTATTTAAAGGAGGGGGGTGATATTTCAGACCCAGATTCCACTCCCCCCACAGTGTGGTACCTGAATTAGAAGTGTTGCTGCAACATTGCTTGTAGAGGGCAGGAACTTTCACCTACAACCTCTGCGTCCTCTGGAGCTGTCTCGCTGACTGATAGGAGAGCCCAAGGTAATTGGATGTGTAGCGTGTGTCTGTCAGTAGGGACTTAGAGTAAGGTAGGAGGTATGTGAGCCCATGGCATAAAAAAAATAATATTTAGACTGAACATGAGAACAAACCGTTTGGAAGGTATGTTGGACACTAAGAGTGAAATACAGCCTGTGAGAAAGTGGTAGAAGATCAATAAGAGTGACACTCAAATTTAGCCAGGATAGATCACTAAAGAATTGCCTGTATTGGGTAATCCTATGCTGATCAGGAGAGGGCTCATATAATCTCTAAGATTATTCCTACTATTATTATATACAATACTATTATCTGGCAAAGGATAATAATAAATCAATAATTAAGATAAATAAGTAAATAAAAATAAATCCATAATTAAAGGCTCTTACCTGGTACCAGGATTAAAGTGACAGATGATTATCCAGTGCAGGAAAGAATGTGATTTTACTCCTCAACATTATGCTGGGGAATAAAATCACATTCTTTATATAGATAAGTATATGAATGTGTATAAACATATGCATACATGTGTAAATATATGTATCTATGGTTTTTATATGTGAAAATATACATTGTATCACTTTATACATATAATCTTAATATATTTTCCCCAACTGAAGCTCAGTAATGCTTTCACTGTCTGCTAATTGACACTTTTGCATCCTCCTGCTGTCAGATACTATTAGCTGAGGGTGTTCTGAGCCTCATTCGGCCTGGCCTGGGCAGCTGAGATTTCCTTCCCATGTTTCTTGTCCTCATTCTCACAAAACTGGACAGCTTACTACATTCCACTACATTCCATAAACATGACCTCTCAAACCTAACACTGGTCAATAGATGAAAACAGATTTGTGGGTTCAGCCCTGGCCTCATGTTGCTGATGTTGCCTGCTCTGCTCTTCTCTACTCTGGTGTCCACTGCATTTGGAGGCAGTGACGCTTCCTGATGATTTAAAAAGAATTTAAGAACACCAAATCTGTATTGTACAAATTTCTTCACTGTTGAGCTTCTACTGACTACCTTAACATACCTTTGACCTATCATTTAAATTATATACCATGTTCCTTTGCACACTTAAATGCATTTGTTGAGGTGCTGATTCCAGCTTTTTTTTCATTTGTCTTCCTATCCTTGTTCTCACTTCTCCTTTTCTGTAAGTCTTTCTCCTTTCTGATGCTTAGAGTATTTTCTTTCTCTGCAAAACTTCCCCCTTGCTATGATCAGCTCTAGCACAGCTATACATAGCTGCCACCACTTTCAAAATACTGCTTCCAGGCTTCCAGTTAGACCAGCTTCTTCTCGGGTAGGGTCACAGAGAGGTTATGCTGCTTCTCAGCTAATCCTCTGAGGCCTAGAAACAGGTTTTTCAAGCAGAATAAATAACTCTGCTGAGCCATTACACTCATTGCAAAGTGTTAAATAGCTGATTTCAGTGTTTTTGTAGACAATGATGAGTGAATACTGCATTTTGTTTCTTTTTTTAGCCTGCTTTCCTAAGGAAACAAAGCTTACACAACTGTTCTGCCTGGCTGTCTGTCTGCTTGTCTGTCAGCCCCTCTTCAATAACTCTGAACCTGTTCGTTGATTTCAGACTGGAATAGAGATCGGAAAGGTATGCTGGCCCTGAAGTTGATACATTTCTACGGCTTGGGAAAGGATGAAGTCCTAACACATGGCTCCCATGGGACAACAGGCAACCCCCATGCCCATTCGGGGCAGCAGTGACCATGGCATTGCAGTGCAGCCTGCAGGGTCTGGCCAGCCACCACATGGCACTCTTTGGTGGCAAAAAGACCTTGAAGAGGGGGGCTGTTCTGGTGAGGAGAAAAATGTTGATGAATTGGGAAGGATAGAGGCCTGCTCCATATGGGGGAAAAAGGTCTACAGGCCACCAAGTTTTGTTATAGCTGTTGTTTGTGGAACAAGTGCATTTATGACAAAGGAGACAGCATGCAAAAAGAGTTTCCTTCACAGGACTCTCTCTCTTCACGTGTACGCACATCAAAGACTCACGGTGCATGTGGATTCGTTTTTCACTTGGTTGGCTCAGTCTTGGGTTTGAGTCACTAGGTGCCCCTGAAATACAAACAGATGTTAAGAATATTGCAGCAGGAATGTTAGACTTCATTCTTTGGTACCCGAGAGATGGAGCCTAGAGCTTCCAATTTTCAGAGTCCTCCTGGGCATTCAAGTTTCCAGCTCCTCAGAATCTTAATCTTCATCTCAGCATTGCTACAATTTTCAGCTGTTTATCCTTGCAGGAGACTGCTCTTCAGATATCCAGTATCCAGATACTCAGTCTTTGTCCTATGTCCCATTTTGTGCTTTGGAAGATGAGATTTTGCAGCTGCTGGTTAGCAGACTTCATACTTTAAGATCTTAACTTCTTCATGCTTTAGCCATAGAGGTCATGGTCTGAATTCTCAGTTGTCACTACTGATAGCAAATAAGGTAAGTCATCTGATTCATATGTTAAGCAATAAAGGTGCCTATAATTACAGTGTCTTGGAAGAACAATCACGGTGGCAGATACTACAAACAAACTAGAGAACAAAATCTAAAAAGCTAAATGAATGCTTGTGAGGCACTGGATTATTATATTAATTATTGGCTCAGACCAACTCAAGTTTGGCTCAGACCAACTCAAGTGTGGAGAGGCATGTGGGGGAAGGGACAGGTTGAATCTCACAGCAGTAAGGTAATGCCTTGTCCCACATGGCAGCCCCTGCTAGTGTCCTGGGACAGCCCTGGAGCAGCTGTCCATCAAAGGCAGCCCGGGAGTACATGCACACCATGCCACCTGGAACCCCTAACCCAGCCTCTGACTGGCTGGGACTTTAGTTTAAAGGGTAACATACAACCAAAAAAAAGCATTCCACAAAGCATTGAGTTAGCACATGCTAACCCATACAGCTTAGCAAAGTCCAACCCATTAAATCAAAGAAAAAGAGAAAATTATATAGCTACCACTGGAGAGTCCTGTGCAAGTCCAGCTTCCACATGGCCAGATGGTAGGGCTCAAGTGAAGATACAGAGTACTTGTTGCTGTTTTCATTGCTCTGGCCCCCCTGTGGCCACCCTCCCAGATGGCAGCTGGAAGGTTTTCTCCAGCTGCAGACAAAGAAGAATAAGAAAGGATTTCGAGTTTGGAAACTGATGAAGGTTTTTGTTAGGTCAGGAAAGTATGTGGTCCAAATCTGGGACCCTGAATAGAATAATATGGTGAGTAGGTAGGAATGGTTTGAGTTCTGCTATATCTTTGATTCCCCTCAGGCAACCAGACTATTATGTAGCAAAATTTTTACTGCATGTAGTTTCCCCGTGGTACACCCTGACATTCCCCCTTACCCTGGCATTCAGATCCCTAGCATTGTAATAGGGACCCCCCCCTGAAATCTAGTTGGTGGGAGGGATGAGCGTAATAATCTGAGTTATGTATTTTTGTTAAGGTTACAAAGATACCTGGGCCCATAAGATTACCAGCTCCAAAATGTAAGGTGGCCTAACTATTGAAAATGAGCCTATCATTAAGTTTTGTACAAGGGGTACAATCACACTGCAATATCAATGGGCAATAGAGAACCTTGAATTCACCATGCCATTTTCAGAGCTCACTTTATAAGTCCAAGTCTAATGTTTGATATGTCGTTATTAAATAAGCAAGGAATATAGGAAGTGCTGGACCTCACCAAAGAAGAATGCTATATGAAGAGCCATGAGTGAAAGTTAAAGAAATCACTGACCAGTCTGCTGGATTACCCCAATAGAATTTTTACTGAACAGCTTGATTTCATGAACTCCCCACCACCACATCCTGGTTTACATCTTGCCTGCAATATGGGACTCATGGGGTGGGAAATGATGACTTGCATGGAGTAGAATTTCTGTATTGACTGAACTCCTGGTTTTGCTTATTGAAATAGCAATTGCCCACTGCATGATTCCTCATATACCTACCTCTTTCTCCTCTAATTTGTTACCTTTTAAACTTTTGCCAAGATCTCATATTTTTTAAAGTTTACCAGTAAAGTACTCTCTGAGAAAACATGTGCAGCATTTCTCCTTTGCCCTCTGTCTTAAGGTGTTAAAAGAACTCAAGGTTCTTCTAATATGTCTGGAGAGTGAATACCTGTATATTTTTAAAGTAAAACTGTTTGGTGAGCTTGTAGCTCAAGAGTTGGGGTCTTACAATACTGAAAAAAACCCCACTCATGTATCTGGCATCCAGGGCTGAGAGCTGCTGTATCATATTTGAAATGGGTGGCTGGTGGGAGGGAATTCTAGATAAGGTGCCATCAGCTAAAAAAATCATTCTGCCAGCAACAGATTTAATGAGGCCTATTTCCTGGGGGTTTGCACCTCATACTTGGATTCTCTGTGATCCAAGCTTTCCTTGAGGATGTGACAGTCTTAAACTCTTTCCTTTTCAGTTGTTCTGCCCGTGGCTGTACTAAATCAAACAGTTCTAGGGACTACTTCTGGTCACTTGAATTCAATACTCTGTAGTGTCAAATTGTCCAAATGGTGCTTGGCATCATGCAGACCTGTGCCTGTAGCAGTTTCCCAAATGGTTCCTGAACCACAGGAACAGTGTGGGAACAAGCTTTGGCCAAGGCCATTTCCAGCAGGTAGTTTGCATTTGGCCACCCAGTTGTGGAGGGCAAGAGCATTTAGTAGTACATGACATGGGCTGTTCACTGCCTGCTGCCCTTAATAACAGAAAATGGTCCTGGAAAATTTTGTGCAGGAGTGTAGACATAGTCTCTGCTATCTATAGGAATTACACCTTTTCCTCTGGACTACTGATACACCAATAGGGCTTTTATCCATTAACTGACTGCCTATTTATACAGACCCAAAGAAAATAAGCGTGTTAGAAATCCCTTCTCTGCTGTCAGAGTTGTCTGGAAGTGGCTAAGAGCTACAAAGTTACTGGTAGGTGATGGACAGTGATGAGAAGGGGAATTCATAGACATGCAAATATACACACACATTTGTGTGTGTACATGTGCTTGCAAAAAGGCTGCAATCACAAACCTTTCCTAAGGAAATCAGACTAGAAATGTGGTGGACAAACGAACTGGTCAAATCTGGTGGAGCGCACTCTGTAACCCGTCTTGGTGGTTTTGATGGGGTAGTAAGTAAGTAAATAAATAGAATCATAGAATCATAGAATCAGATGGGTTGGAAAGGACCTCTGAGATCATCAAGTCCAACCCTTGATCCACTACCACCGCGGTTACAAGACTATGGCGCTAAGTGCCACATCCAGTCTCTTCTTAAAGATAGGGTAAGCTGTAACCTGGAAACCTGGCCCTTTGGAGCTCTGCATTGCTCTGGCCCCTGCAATGACTTCAATTGAACAGAATTTTATGCAGAAAAAGGCCACTAAGAACTAATGCATACTTTTTGAACACATACGACTACATTACGTAGCAAGCAATCTATGACTGTGACTGTGCAGCGGTGTGCATGAGCTACCATTGAACCAGCTTGGGGTGTCTCATCAGTGTAGGAACCCAAAGCTCAACACATAGTAGAAGCCACTTGAGTGATGGGGTATATTCTTCATTGGTGAGCTTGCCCTGAGGTAGTGCAAATGTTAGCATATGCGAGGTGGCTCATACAAGGTTGGATCAAGGACATTGCAGTATGTTAAAATGGCCTACCTAGATAGTGCCAGCACTCAGCACAGTCTAAAGCTTGTGTGCTCTCGCTGTTCATTTCCAGCCTGAAATACCCTTCTGCCCTTTGAAGTTGCAAAGAAAACCTTGAAAATATGAGCTGTGCTAAACTTGGGTAGCAAATCCTCCTGAGTCTGCAAGCAACCGAACCAAAGGTTGCAAGCGGCAGGAAAATAGCTTGTACTTTCTGTAGCATGAAATCTTCAAGAGAAGGGTTTAAGAGGTCAACATTGGCAGGTTACATCTAGTCTCTTCAGTAGATATAGTTTACATTCACAGCTTGAACTTGCTGCTCATGCTTCCCTTGGTATGCTATCCCTCCCTTCATCCTGTTCCTCCAATGCCTGAATGTGGAATTGTTGATATGCTATCAGCTGGGGGTGGTTTATTTATCCTGCACAAGGAAAAGAGAAAACATATGCACGTTGTTTTTATACCCGCATTCTGAGGAATTTCCAAACAATCTGCACTCAAAAAGAAATGTTTCTTCATGGATTTCCACAAGGACTTATAAAAATCCAGGTTCTTCATGATTTAGGTGGTGATTATGAATTTTTTCTCACTTATCAGCAATCAACAGAAGATCAAAGTAGCAGCCTTAAAGACAGTGTGCTATAGCTAGCAAGGGTACAAGACATTACAGGCTGTCAAGATGGTATTGTTCAAGGCTGTCAAAATTAAAGACAATTTATGCATTGTAAGGGCAGACTAAAATCAAGGCCTTGAAACTGCAGAAGAACCTCAACATTATAGTAGTCTAGCTGCTAGAAATATCTCATTGACTGAATGTTAATGCATTTGTGGGCTTTTCAGGAGTGCACATTGAGGGCAGCAGAAAATGGAATGGAGTTTAATCTGGAAGGAGACAAGAAAATTATGTCTTTCTCTGTTAGAATCAAAGCCAAGGAGAATTTGGACTCTTTCCATTACTTAGAACTGACTAAGCCTCTCTTTTGAATTTAGTGTAGTGTCTATTGCAGAGATGCCAGCAAAGCTATCCATCAAATGTTGGGAGTGAAACAACACAGGTGCTCTCCTGACCCAGCTATTTATAGGAAAGGCTTGCAATTGCATGTGATACAAATGCCCTGGTTGTGTTTTTACATTTCAGAGCTCTAAATCCACCTTTTTGGCTGAAAATACAGCTCAAAAATGATAGTTGGCTATTAGTTGTAGCTGTTTAGCAAAGCTGAAAAAGCAGGAATTAAATTTAGCTACAAGAGACTGGGAAAGGAGAAGTAAATTTGGAAACCTTTGTAGAAAACATACTGGTTTGAGAGAAAGATGGAAGGGTATCAAAGCATTTGCATGGTATGTTAGTAAAAGTATAATAATATTTTATCAAAACCTGTACATCCAGCCATATGCATATTTAGAATGCAGAAAGTGCCATGGCTTCTAGATACAGACCAGAAATTGGATTGGCACATATTTCACTAAACTGCCTGAAAATTTTCTATTTTTTCTGCTGTTTTCCTGAGGGAATCCCAGGTAAACTATTTTTTCTGAGATGATTCATGTTGCTGTATGTTTCTTAAAGTTCTCATAATTTGTTAATCCTTAAGGCTAAAAATTATAATAAGTATGAGAAACATCTGGGGTTAAATCAGAAACATTTGCAGCGTACTGAAGGAATCATTTAGAGCTTTGCATAATGATATGAACATGTTGCTTGTTTTCTCAACGTTACTGCTATTGTCTCAGTTTCCATAATAATTGTTTCAATATATTTTTAAAGCACTTTTTAAAAGAAGTCCAAACAGACTGCAAATCCAGCAACAAATTAAGCAGTTTCGGATTTTTACCTCTCTCAGAAGTCTTTCAGCAATTCTGCTAAAACTGATGTGCAAACACATTGACCTACTTTGGCAGAGATCACCACAAAAGTCTTACAGGAGTTAAACACTTTCCACTCTATTGATAGGTCTTCCTAAATGCTTTAAGCAAGTGATTGATTGGTTAGAAAGTCATATACGCAGCTGTTAAATTGCTGGTTGACAAAAAAAAAGTCCTTATTTATAAAATAAATAAATTTTAAAAACTCAAACCCTGTCCCTATTCTATGTTGTGAGAGGGTTTCTGCTTGTTCAAAGGCAGCAAACTATGCCAACTACCTGCTCACCTGAGAAGTTACCAGAAAAGACACCATAAACAAAGGGTGTGGACAACAAATCCCAGGCTATTCAGTTTTGCAGGAATACCAGAAATCTTCCAGCCTCTGTCTCAGCTGATCTAAAGAAATATAAAGAGTTTATACACAAAGAGTGTCAATTTAGATTAGGTATTAGGAGAAAATTCTTTACTGTGAGGGTAGTGAGGCACTGGCACAAGGTTGCCCAGAGAAGTTGTGGATGCCACATCCCTGGCAGTGTTCAGGGCCAGGTTGGATGGGACTTTGAGCCATTTGGTCTAGTGGAAGGTGTCCTTGCCCAAGGTGTGGGGGTTGGAACTAGATAATATTTATGGTCCCTTTCAACCCATTTCAAACCATTCTATGACTCTATGAAATCATATCCCAGCAGTACTCCATTCTGTGTTGTGCAAAACTTCATCATTCGGAAAGGAAAGAAAGCTTCAGGGACCTAATAAGGTGACTGTAACTATGCCCAACTTTTGGTTGTAATATGCCACAGACAGCATTTAATCCTGTGCCTCTGGTTTCCAGTGAGCCCAGTACCTAGAAATGGTACTATAGGGAAGCAATGAAGCGGCATCCTGCTGATGAAAGGCTTTTTTTACAGAGCAGAAGTGCCCCTGACAGCAGGATGTCCAGGAGCACTGCCCTAGCACTGTTCCTATAAATAATGTGCTGTGACCATTTTACTCCTCTTACTGAAAGCATGGCAGAAAGTGAAAGCCCTACATCTAATGTACAATTTTTTTAACCTACTTTCCAAAAGATTTTAAATATCTGTGGGTGCATATTTCTCCCATTTTCTTCTCCAAACCCAAGCAATTATATATATTTCTGAGCAATATAGGATTTTTCGTGTATTTCACAAAAAGATTGAGGTCTCAAGCACCTTTAGTTTGTACACGTTTGGTGGAGTAGAGAAGAAACATTGTAGTGTGACTTTTACTCCTGATATGACATGAGGATGGAGAGAAGTGTGTAAGAGAAAGGGAGAGAAGCTATATTGCATAAAAACCCTACAGTCGTAGCTCTCCTGAATTTCACAGACACACAGCCACAGGGAGCCAGGCTCTCCTAGTCCTGCTGCAGAGCAGCTTGCCACCCTGCACGGCAGCAGCTGCAAGGGAGGTTCTATAGCAATTACTAATACAACAGCATATGTGATGATGATTTTATAATACTGACGTAAGGTAGGTGGGGAGGTGACACACAAAGCCTCACACCTACCATGACACTGTAACATCTCTATGGAAAGCCAGTGCCAGTCATCCACAAACCCAGAGGCTGTCAAAATGCTCTGTATGTAATTCTCTGTCTGATAAGCAATGTGTACATTGCTATGACACTATCGAAAGTTCCCCATGCAAGTCATGCCATCTGGGAAGGGCAGTCTCGTTCTGGAGCAGGAGGGTAAGCCTGGCACTGGCTGTACATCCCACTTCCAGACCATTTTTAAAGTACACTTAAATGCTTGCAAAAATTGTGCAATATTGTCCCTTAGGACCTTAGTAGAAGAAAGAGTTCTGTGAATTCTAAGGTTCATTGGCACACAGTGAAACCCTGATACTGTGGGGTGCAATAGCAATCTGGGAAGATAGCAGTACCAAACAGAACAAGGTCTCAGAAAACAGCTGCTCACCAGTTCTGGCCTGGACTCCTGTGGTTACCATCATGCTTCAAAGAAAGTTTAAGTAACAGCTTGGGCATAGGCAGCTGTCAAACACGGTTTAGTTCCTGGTTGGTTTTTTGTTTCGTTTTTTTTTTAGTGCTTTCCTTCCATAGCAATGTTTCCAATTCATAATCAAAGGTGAAAACCTTTTCATAGCAGTAGCAAAACTGCTTTCATTTAGAGTGTGTCCAAAGCATCTGAAACAGATTTGAATAAATCTGATGGGGTGTGGCATAAATTTTTTTCTCTGCTGGAACCGAGCCAAACAAAGACATATTTTCAGGCAGAGCCCATGGGTACCTTCAGACCCTGAGCAGTTCATCAATCCCAAGATCCATCTGCTATCAGAAAAGTCAGTGCAAGAGCTGGACTTGTTTTATGTGGAAGAGGTACACAGAAGTCTTCTGTCTGATTTATCTAGTGTGTCTCTGTGAGGGGTAAGCAGTAAAATGATATCCCATAGTTCTGAGAAATAAATTGTATGTTCACAGTGTTTATGATGAATTATTTGAAATACACAGACCAAGAAATGCAGGATTTGAGAAAAAAATACTAATATTGGTTCCTTGAAGTGCTGAAATAGCACAAGATAAGCTTATCAAATGAAAGCCTAGCTCCACTGAAATCAGTAGGAGTTTTGTTTGGGCTTTCAGAAAAACAATAACTTCACTGTAAACTAGTTTATAGCTTTCACTTGGTAGGGACTAGAAAGTGAAATTATATCCCTGTACAGTAGACAGGTATTTGCCAACTATTTTGGGTTGGGAATAGAAAGAAATAAAATTTGTTCTGTTCTTTCCTTTCAGTCTTCTAATTAATTTCTCCTTTTTTTCTACACTGTCTTCTTTTGCTGCAAAGAGCAGACGTTGAATTGGGATTGTGTGTATTGACAGTCCCGGCTTGAGCCTTCCCGCGGGTTGGCTGAGATTTAACAATACATTTTTTTCCTGTGGTGTTTTCTGCCACATATTTTTTTAAGCAAACGCTATTCTGTCAGCTATGGGGGACACAAGAAAAGATGTGCTGTAAAGCAGCAAACAAAAGACAATTTCAGGTTTAGGGTTTGTGAGATTATATAATTATACTGGCAACTCTCCTGTAATCTCTTTATAAAATGTATATTCTATTTATTAAATGTGCTAGTCAAAGGAATAAAGGCAATTAAGGGTAATTTCATTTAAAAGAATGACTCAACTTACCTTTGGCCACAGAAGCATAAGCTATACTGACATTTTACAGAGCCACTGCCAACAGATCTGGACTTTGGCTTCAGTCTAGAGGAAATGGACACCTGAAAAGGAGCCCAGCTGAGCATCTACTTGCTGCCACATTAGCTGTGAAAACTCTGACGAACATGCAGAGCCATATGATGTCACATGGCAAATATTTGGTGCCATCACACGTACTGTGGTTCTTCCTGTTCAGGTAACTCATTTTTCCGAGAGAATAGCCTTATGGTGCGGTTGCTATTGACACCACTGGTCTGAGCTTGTTCCCTTTGAAATCAATGATATAATTTTTGTTGTCTTGAACAGAAGCCGTATGGGGCCAGGAAGCCATCAAGCTAAAACACTGCGTACTGCTTTGAAAGTTGAGGAAGCGTTAAGGTCAGAATAATAACTTTCATTAAGTATGACAAAAATCAATACCATTTGCACTGTCCAGCTATTCAGCTTGTTGTACATGCAGATTATCTGCATCTGGTTATCACACTTCATAATCCCAGCCTGGCACTGACTGAAAAAGTGCTTTACAAAACATACAGCCCAGGGCAGAAGACTCCATAAAGTCAATGTTTTTACTGCTTTCCTTATTGATGTAACAACCCTCTTGTCATGTAGATTTTCTTTACTTTTTTTTTTTTTTTTTTAAAGAGGTGAAAAATAGATCATAACTTAATGCAGTGCTTGCTGGTTGTTCATGGAGAGGCATAAACTTGATCCAGGATCTGGAATACAGCCAAGAAAACTGCTGAGAAGATGGATCCTTCGTATCACATGCTGAAGGTCATTGTGGAACCCATTGCAGACTTGTCTGTGGCTCTGGCTCCATCTCTGTAGGCACCAGTGTCTCCCTGTATAGGAACCACTTTGTTAGACAGCAGGAATCAGTACTGTCAGCTCCTCAAGTGGGAGAGAGGTACTTGCAATTAAAAACTGCAGACATGGTGGGTGTTACAAAATAAAAAAAGAGATGGGACAGCAGAGGAAGGAACTGTCCTGAAAGAAGCACTTGGATTCCTGCCACCCCAAAGACCTACCCGAAACAAGCAAAAAAAATCAAGAATAAGAACAGATCTGAATCAAGTCCAACTCCAACAGGTCTCTCAGTTGAGGTGGTAGCACTGCATCTCTTGTTGCTGGTCCATTAGCTTGCACACTGCTCTGATTACTGATGGCATCAGTACTTATATTGGGATAGTGTGCATGTAGGGAGGAGAGAGGGTGATTTTGCTTACTGCAGCTTGCAGGAACACTCTGGATCTTGATATTCCTGTACTGCAATCCATTACTTCCAGAAGAAACACTGGACTTATTCACAAGCATTTGCTCTTGGGCTTGCAGATTAAAGGTGGTTTGCAGGTTCCTATCTTTCAGCTTGTTTCTTAAAAAGAAAGTGGCACAGTGCCTGCTGTAGACTAACCAGATGTGCTGGACTGATGCAACTGCCACTGGGTTGCAGAGGACAGACTGGCCAGCATGGAGCTGGCCCCTCCAGCAGCAGCAGTTGTCTCTGCAGCTCCATTTCTGATTGCATGGCAGCAACCACAATCTTTGCTCATCTTTCTTCTCCCCACCTGCAGCACCCAAGACCTGACCCCTGGGGTTGATGAGGAAAAGGTGAGGGCTTGCTAGGGATGCAGGAGGAGAAGGTCAAGCAGCTCTGGGTATGGATTAAGGAGGGAGAGGGTGCATTGCAGAGTGGGGATGAACAATCCCAAATCCCAGGTCCAGCTGTTGGCTTCTGAAGTTGGACTCCCCTCTAGTCAGGAAGGTCAGCAATGGACATTGTTCAAACTACAGTGACAGAAAACCTAGTTAAACACAAGTGATGAGAAAAACCTTGTGGGAGGAGGTCAGAAGGAGGAAAAAAATTCTTAAACCTATCGGGCAAAGCATGCCTGGCAGTTTTCCTGCTTGATCCAATGTAAGGGAAAAGGTGCAATGCATGCATCTTCTTCCAGAGGTCACGTACTTAAATAGTCTTTTGAAAGGATTTACACAAGCTGAATAGCCACATTTTATTTCTCTAATGATAGTAGTGTTTGTAACCAACTGCCATAAAACCTGTAGTAGAAAATACTGTGGCACACTACTTGGGATTCCTCACAGCAATGAGTGTCCACGCAAGCTGGTTGCGTTTTTATGTGCCAGGAGCCTGCTTGCTGTAGGAGGTATTAAGTTACAGTGAAATATTTTTCACTGTATAATGTCATTTATAATGAAATGTTCTAATGTATGAGCCTGGATGGATGGGTCATTTCCAAGCAGACATCCCATCAGCAGCAGGATTAGGGCTTCTAACAGGCACTATGTCACAGGGCCTTTTACTCTCCTGAGTTTTTAGGTAAAGTGGCTTTTTAATTGCTTCTTCCCCAAACACATCAGAAATTTCTTAGTGTGTATGTCTCTTAACTTAATTAGGTTGATACTTGGCCAATCTTGGTCACAGAATTTTATTGAAGGAACCTAATGCCCTTTGCTGCAGCAAGTGCTTCACAAAAGGGTGATCATTGCTGACATATGTTGTATAATAGAGGAGTTATCATTCAAACACTGTGTTCAATAAAGATGACTGAACAAGCATGGCTACAACATTGGCCTAAATATAAAAATCTATCTGTTCCAAGTTTCTCTTTTTCTACCTAGTGTCATAAATTATGAGATGGAGTGTAACATTTATTTCACAGACCAGAAGAAAAATAGCTTAACTAGTAGTATTCATTATTAAAAGCCCCCCCACCGTTTTTCATTCTTTACTCAAAAAACAACCCAACAAAACCAAAACAAACAAAAAAACCCAAACCAAAACTATCTGTTATTCATTGGTCCCACCAGCATTATATACTGTCTGCCCATGCAGCACAACTTGTCTCTGACAGTTTGGTTCTACGAGGACTTTCTTAGTAGAGGGAAAATTCCTTTGCGCCTCAATCTAGAGAAGTTCAATCCCCCAGTGTCCACAGCAAAGGAGACAACACAGCTCCATAAGTGGTCCAGTATTTGTTCTTGCTGAATATAAACCACGCTGCTACACAGGTTCATGGAAGCAAGATGAGGATGACTTTAAAGGCTCAGGGTTTAGGAACACAGGATGTTAGGATTAATTTTTTGCTTTACCCAAAATTAAATGCAATGCTGTCCTGGGATCAAGGAGCTGAACCTCAGGCTCTCCTTTGCTTTGCAAGTTCTTTGCTTACTGGTGTTATTAAGAACATACCTCCACGAGTTATGCCATTTCTCATGTAATCAGCAGAAACAGACTATTTTCTCAAGGTCGTTAGTTGCAATAGAGCCCAAATATTCAATGGTTTTGGGTGTATGGTCGTTTAAGATAGAAGTAGTATCTATTGAATTACGCTTCTCCTAATTTGGCTTGTAGAAAGTGAACATTCGGTTCTGAATTTGAGGAAATCAACAGCTTTGTAGCCTAAATATAAGCCAGAGTTTTATCCATAATGTTGACCAGAGCATTTTCCATTAGCTTTGGTTCAAACCCAGAACTACTCAGTTAAGATACAGTGATTTATAGTAGAGGTGATTTACACAGTTTTAACCAATACCTGTCTCCATCTCAGTATGCCACACATCTGAACAAATGCTACTGAAACACTGTTCTGCAGGAGGCAGAATATCCTCTCTTCCAGCCAGAGGTCCAGCCTGCTGCTCACTGCAGTCTCCAAGAAGTTTTCCATGGCTTTAGGATGCACTGGAGTTGGCTCAGAGTCTGTTCCTTTTAAGCAGCAAACTGGTTTAGCTAGCACAACCAGCGCTTCGCAGACAACTCAGCAATTATGGGATCATATAGCTACATAAGAGGCTGAGCTGCAAATTACTGTAATTATGAATATTTCTGTTGCAAGGCAAATTTACAGCCAGATATGTCATGTCAAAATTATTTTATTTTGTGGGTAATTCTAATTTTGCAATACATTTCTAGAACTTAATTTTCCTGTTAAACTGCATTTTAATTTGAAGAGTCTATTACAGTGGTTATGGTGGATTATTGTTAGAATTCAGAGGCAGATTATGAAATGCAAACATGCTAAATCCTGATCCCAGACACAATAGCACAGTTGGGAATGGTGATTAATATCTTTATAAGGGTATTGGACACTGTCTCAGAAGAGGCTGAGCTGTCTCCAGTTCCTCCCATGTACCCAGATAAGGCTCGCTCTGCAATAAAAGGGCAGAGACAAGCACCTCCAGAGAGTTCAGCTTTTGGGGGTGTTCATCTCAGAAAACAGAAGGAACATGGGGTGAGAGCGCTCCCGACATGTGTACCTGGCTTTAATGCCAAAAGCAAAGCAGTGGATCTTTTCTATGACTTTAACTAAGTCACTTTATCTCCCAGTATCCTTTTTTTATTTAATTCTTCACCTGTACAGAGGAAAATACAGAGAGGTTTGGGGAGGATATATTCACTGATGGCATTTAGATTCTCAGAAACTTTGTAAAAATGGTCTTGTTCATTAATAAGGTGACAATTTCCCAATCATTTTTTTATCATGACATAATGTCAGGTAATCTACATCACTGCTACCACCTCTGACCTTAACTCCATTTTGAAAGCAGTACAGACTGCAAAGTGGCAATTTCTTGTGGAACATATCCAGGTTCCAGACATCGGACCAGTTTTTAAGTAGACTTCCCG
Organism: Pachyramphus minor; assembly: GCA_013397135.1. Lineage (NCBI taxonomy): Eukaryota > Metazoa > Chordata > Aves > Passeriformes > Tyrannidae > Pachyramphus > Pachyramphus minor. The sequence continues at coordinate 397,348 of VYXB01007040.1, forward strand.
ATTAACAAAACTTCCCTGTTTCCTCTTTAAGGAGGCTTAAGGCCTTCCAAGCTTAAGGCACTGCCCAAATGTTACTGAAGGTGATGTGCAGCACAGCATAGCCTGTCTTCAGGGGAGGGCATGAACGACTTTGTGGCCTTTCCCTGCTGGTCTCTGATTGACATCAGGCAAGTGCAGCAGCTTCACCCATCTCTGCGCTCAGCACAAGGCTGTGACCCTGTGCCAGTGGAAAGAGCTGTGACCTGGGGCTGCCAAAAGCAGGAATGACCTGTTCACCTTTGTCTTTGTATCTAGTTACATTAGGCTCCTTCTCAGGAGGAAGCCAAAAAACAACCCCCTCTCTTGCCAGCTTGTTCATTAGCTCTTAATGGGACAGGCTTGACCCTGTTTCCCCTGCAGCTGCCTCCCCTTTTGATTGCAGGGGGCTTGAGGCATGCATGGCATGCAGGGCTGGGCTGTGGGGCAGGCTCTTGGCCAGTCCCAGGTGGAAGCAATGACCTGGGCTGTTTTTTTCAAGGAACAGCTGCAGGCTGGGGCCATAGCTGGGAGTCGGCTGCAACAGCACGTTGTGTTCTAGGGGCTTGCACTGCCGAGATGTGAGCAGGAGATGCTCCCGTTTTTCAGCCCCCTGACCTGGTGATAGAGGGTGCTTTTGCCCTGTATACCTAAAAGTTTTGGTCTCAGCAGTCATCACTGTGATACTCAGAAGCTCTCAGATCTAATAGCCTGTTCCTGAGAAATAAAAACTTTCTCTCCTTTGCCTGTTGCAGAGGGAGCTGGTTTTAGTGGGGGAGTGGGGGAAAGTCTGTTTTTCTGCTGGCTCAGGTGTCTGGCAAAATCTGTCTTCTAAATTTCAGGTGCCTGCAGATAGATCCAGAGCATGAGAGTGAATACTCAGACCGAGGTATATAGCCATTTCATAGAGCAGCCTCACTCACCACCTTACTAGTTCACAGCTATTTCCTGCAGCTTGTGTTGTACTCCCAGATTATTTTCACATACCTCATCTAGACTTTAAAGTGAGTGGTGAGGCACTGACTCTCACCAAATGGTCTGCAATGGTATTTTCTCTTGCTGAAGTGTTTGTTCCCAGGCCAATACAAATGAAGCTTTCTTGCCAATGGCTGTACAGCCAGTCTTCCCATCTGAAGGCATTACCTTACCAACAAACCAGTGGGTGCCACTGAATGCATCCTGTTTCTGAGGTGCCATTAGCGGGATCCTGCCCCTGAGCCTTTATTTTAAGAAAGAATTTCAGTCTTTTAATTCCCAAATGCGGAGGCATCCAGGAAGCTTCACAGTGGAAATGGCCTGTGCTGGGTCTCTCTTACCTACACACTTTTCAGAGATCTGTTTTGTTCTAGAAGGAATATAGTGAGACCCTTGTGACCAGGCTGCTGGAGACAGAGGGCTCTAACAAGTGTGGTGGTGACTGGAAAGAAATTACTTTTCAGATGCTGAAAATGTCTTAATGGAGAGAAAAGAGTAAAATGGTATAACAAAATACTGAGATGTCGTTAACTTCTGCATCATGTCACAGCCAAATTGCTTTGCACCAATGTTGTGTATGCTGTAGCCTTGCAAACATCCCCCCCAATGAGGCTAATTCCCATCAGTTTGACGGCTGACCTGATAGTCCCCTTAGTGAGGTATCAATTATTTATTCTGTGCACTCCAAAAGTCAGTGGGTCCCTTTGATATGCCAGATGATTGTTAAATTAGCTGCTGAAGGGCCACTGCTGCTCTTCAAGCTTCAGCCTCAGCTAGAGACATTTCCACCTCATTGCTCCTTATCACACTCATTTCCTCATCCAGCAAAGCCGATTTAAGTGATTGCTGCCGGGGCTGCTCCTTCCCACCTCCACGCTGCAATTCACTGTCCCGAACTTTTGCCAGTGCAATTGTTTTGTGAAGGAAAGCAGTAAATCAGGTCACTGAAATGTTAGTGCTCTTCCATGGGATGCTATCAATGATTTCATCCAGGAACTGGTTGTCCCGACATTTCCTTCTGATGGTGCTTTGCATAGGCCCTTTTAGACACCTTTTTAGAGGTGTCCTTCTGCGGCCAAGGAGGTCCAGTCAAACCACCAGGCAGGGCACAGATCCAGCATAACTATCATCCTTCTTTCTCATATATGGCAAACTAGATTAAGTTCCTCATTAAATTCACTAACAATTTAACTCAGAATTAATGTAAATAGCCAATTAAAAATAAGCCCAAGAGGAGATATTTAAATACACACTTACTGGTCATTTATATTCTATTACATTACATTAGGCTGGAAGATCCATCTGTTATTTAGCTTACCCAAGGCTTCTTATTAAATAAAATTGTAACAGTTTTTATAATGCAGAATTTGTTCATGCTGGGTAATAGCCAAATATTTGAGTTACCTTTAAGAGTAAAGATAGAAAAAAAAATGTGTGATGTCTTGTGAAATAAACATTCCCTCTCTTTCCTTTGAAAATGTGAGGTGAAAACGTATACATTTTTCAAATTTTAGAAGTGTAAATGAGATCAGTCTTCTTGGTTTTGTTTCAGACCTCACTTTTGCAGTGACAGATATCATGGTAACTATTTTAGGTGTATAAAAATTATTAATCTAAGGATGTGTCTGCAATGGAGTTTTTGTTTGCATTGGGAGAATGTTTCTGAAATACATCCCTCAGGCACCTTCACTTTCCATGCTAGAGTTTGCATCGTGGTACAGTCTCAGAGGCACCAGTTGGATCCCTCATTGATAAAACTCAGAGGAAAGATGTACCCTAGGGATGTATCTGGTGCACTAATGTGACGGGACTAGAATGAGACCACTGTGTATGTCATGTAAACGTCAAGTTTTTCAGCATCTGATGCTGTTACACTGAACTACTTGTTTAATTGTACATGGCCTAAGCCAACGCTAATCATCAAAGCTCACCTTCCATTGCAGAGATGTCTGGGTACATCCTAGCTAAGTAATTTAGAAAACTCACTTCTTTGCAGTTCAGTTTAGAGGAGGTAACTCCATCCCAGGCATGCATCTGTCTATAATTCTATCAATCTACCTACCAGTTGGGACCATGCCTGCGGAGGCAGCTTGACCTTCAGACTCCAAAAAGTGCTTTCGCAAAATATGTATCTACAAGTAAGAATCTCTGCTCTGCAAAGTGGAGTTGCAGCTCATAAGTCCTGTCCCTCTTGCATCCTGGGAATGCCCAGAAACCTGCTTCCTGGCATGGCATGATATGTTGGCACAAAAAGTAGGTAGGACTCAGGACTTGAGCAGAAACACCTCCAAATGATGCTGGGTGCACTGGAAAGTAATTTCTGGAACCCAAACTATGTAAATAGTGTCTTCTACTGACCTCTTTCTCCCCTCTCAACTCCCAGCCTTATAAATAACTTTTATTTCCACCTTCAGGATTTTTCCAGAGCCCAGCTAAGGCTTTTGGTCTGCCTATTTTTAGCTTTACATTTATTGACAGTGCTTTCCTCCTTCTCTGCCTAGTCAGGCCGCAACCTAGAAAACAGAAAGGTTATCTGATTCTGAAATTGGCTGTCCATGGACAGATTTGTAAAATATCTGAAGAGAAAAAGAGAGGTCATGGTTTCTTTCCATCACAACTGGCATATACATCCTCTGCAAGTCACTAGGGGAGCCACGTGCTGTCTGCCTTCACAAACTTCCTGAGGCCCAGAAATGTGCTCTCTCATATCAAAATACAATCAATCATCTCTGTGGAAGCCAGCAGCGAAGGCTGTCATCTACATAACTAGGAGTAGGAGGGCAAGATGCAATTTAGATCACTCCAGTAAAAAATATTGTCACTTAATGCAAAGGAAAACTGCTAGATTTTAATAATATAGATAATTTTCCCCATTTCTCGGCTGGCAGCATGGAATAACTACCCTTGAACTGTGCACATACACTAGATATAAAATTGCTATTTGGGCAAATTTCTTGCCATGTGTTTGGATGTAGTGAGTGGTAGACTGTATGGGATCATGCCAATTTAGTGTATTTGAGAAGTGCAAATGAACTTGTGAAGCTGAATGGTGCATCTGTACAGGTTATGAAGGCTTTTTCTAGACACAGAAGTAAATAGATCCTGTAAAGTGTTCTTTTTCTGATGTCCTCTTTTTTCCCATTTAACAAAAAAGAGGTAAAAAGCCTTAAACCACAGGTATTTTTAGCAACAGACTTTTTTACTTTGCAGAGGTACTCCTTTCTTCTGGGGTAATAAAGCAGAAAAAATTTAAAACAGTGATAATGTCACTTTATGCCATAAAAAGATAACTATTTGGCAAACATGATCATATGAACATTTATGTTTCCTTGATGTCCTGCTTCAAACACAGAATTTCAGACAAATACAACAAGAGAGCTCAAATGACAGAAAAAGCTGCAAATTGTGACAAAAATTGATTTTTCAGCGGTACGTGACATAAGACTCGATTTCCAGAGATGTGCTTAAAGTGGGACACATGATTAAAGAACTTGCTGAATCAGAGATTTTGTGTACAAAAGACCAGTTATGCAGCTAACAGGCTGTGCAAATAGACTGTGTGATTTCCTCGTGCGGTTGTAACTACGTACAGAAGAGCTGTGCATTCATTGCTGCTACAACTTACATGAACACCACCTGGGAAAATACAACACATAGTATGGCAGTAGCTTCAAAGATTTTTAACTGTGAATTGAATTTTAACTTCTACCTTGCCTGCACAGGTAAGATCTGCCTTGAAAAGCCAGCAGGTTAGATGTGGTAGATTGATTCTCCAGGACTCAAAGTGACTCAGACACTTGATCTGAGGGAGTAATTGATAGCAGTGATAGGTTGCCATCTAATCTTTGGACCAGCAAGAAGATGAGAATGATAGCACAGTTTATGGGTGAGTTTCAAGGCTGATACTTGCCAATGGAGGACTGCCAGGATGGCTTTTGTCCAAGACTATGGTGGAAAACATGCTTCAACCTCTCCCAGCCTCTGCTCTGTTTTCTCATCCCTGCCTTCTTGTCCTGGTCTCCTAACCTTTCTGACCTTTCCTATTTTCCAATCTGTGAGCTGTCTGTACTTCATGCAGCCTCTCCTCCCAGTCCTTAGTGCAGCACCTCAGCTGTCAGAGCCAGTGGCCTTGCCTCAGTCACAGTCTTTGTTCCTCTTTCCCTTCCTCTCCTCATGAAGCTCCTGGTTCTCCGACTCTTTTGCCATGACTTTCCATATTTTTGCCAGTGCTTGTTTCCTGTGCCTTTGAGGTGGTCACCTCCTTCTCCATGCAGCCTGGGCTCCAGGCAGGGGAGTGTCAAAAAGGCCAGGATAGACAAGTCTCATGGCCTCCATTTGTGCACTGAGAGCCACCCTGGCCACCAGCAGCAAAATCTTGGGGACAGTGAGGATTGACATGCAGTCCTGAAGCAGGAGAAATAAGTAGACACGATGGCTCTGCAGAAGTTTTGGTATGTAAAAGCTTGTGAAAAAGTGAAACATGCTTAAAGCAGGTGAGACCACGGAAGAAATTAACAGCCACAGTCAGGCAAGATGAAGACTGAACCACCATCTCCCCCACAAATGAGTCTGTGATAACTGCATCGCAGAAGGGACCATAAGGAAAGGAGCAAATGTGCTTCTGAGAAAGGCTCAGATAACATGTGGTCTGTGGGGCAGTGGACTATGCATTGGATAATGATGAGAAACAAAACATGGCACAGCTGTTCTCTTGGTGGACACCATTCTTTCTGTGCCACTCATCACAGCGACTGGAGAATATCGCAGCAATCTGGCTTTAGGGTAATTCAGAGGAAGAAGTTAGAAATTTAGTTGGTGGGCAAAGGTTGTGTCCCTGTAGAGGAGATGTAAGTACTCCTTTACCTATATTTAATGAAGCCCAAAGGCTTCTTGCAAAGCTTCTAAACTAGAAATTTCACAGTCCACTTCCATACCTCTGTTTCCCAGGTGTATCCCACTTTGCAGCCTAGTGTTCCTTTAGCATAGTTCTGTCTGCATGCACAGCATTGTATAGATTCAAAGCAGCACCTCCTGCCACGCCCACAAATGAATAGATGGGGCAGACGACAAGTCAGATGTGTAAGACATTTGTGGTATGAAGTGCTACTGAATAAGCAAGCAGCTCTATACCGATCTTGCTTCTTTTTCCAGATGGTCACAACGAGCAGCATCCTGCAGGGAGCATTATAATGGTCAGGTTCTGAGATGACAAAGGCTGAGTAAGTGTAATAGTATCTGCAACTTGAAAGAAAGGATTGTACAATTCTTGCCAAGACCAGATGGCAAGATAGTGTTCTTAGCCACAACTGATACTGATCTACTAGCAGGAACCACAGATCTTTATTGCGAACATATCTTATGACAATTGGTGCAATCCCTTAATCAAAGAGCCTTGACTGTTCCTCTAGTTAATTCTCCCATCCAGTCGGCATTACTGGGCAGTGTCTGGTATAAGGCTTAGCCACATAAGCAGCTCCTAGATTCCTATCTCTTGAAGATGCTGGCTCGTATCATGCATTACATCAGCCCAGTCAGATTAGATAGAGAAAGGGGCTTTATTCAGACTGCCTATCAGCAGCGCCTCACGTAGACTCTTAAAGGATCAAAGGACTGATGAGTGATCCAGGTCCCAGACGTCATGGCATCAAGAGACGCACTTGTGGCACAAAAATTAGGCATATCCTCTGCGGAAAGTGCCTACCAATGCCACAGCAAGTACTTCTCTTATACATCTTAACATAAACCATGACTCAGATTTTCCACAAGGGTCTCCTTTGGGAAATTATATGAGTTCAATGTCGTGATGAGCTCAGAGCAGGTACATAACCAGTACTGCAGGTCAGATGATGAGGAGCAACTTGATCAGTTACTACAACTGCTTGCAGTCATGGACCTGTGACCTTAATCTAGACAAGGGAAACTATTTTAGCACAGATTAGCCAGATAGAGCAAAGTTATCTCCTCATTAGCCTTCATTTCAATCTGAGTCATATCTTTAAATATGCGATAATATATTAAAATTAAAAATATTTTTAATATTAATGTTAAGAGGTAGCAGTTAGCACACACTAGCTCATGGATTTTACCATAATTCCTTTTGTCCTAAACTGAACAAGTACTCACGGGCCATAAGGAAATCACCCCAGTATTTTATTTTTCATTCATTCATTCTACCTTTCCTTTTTGCTATTTCTGCACTTTCCTTTCCCACAAGAGCTTCCGCATTTATACTTGCTCTGCAAAGCTGTTGCTCTCCAGCCTACCATACATAATACCAAGCCTGTGAAATTGGGTTTGCCCTTGACCATTCACTCTGAAGCCAGCAAAAAGAGATAGGAAAGGTGAGGAGAGAAGGGAAGAAGAAGTGTTTTTAAAAGTGATACACCAGTGCTGTTTTAAAATCCACTTTACCCACTGTTTATAATGGCTAGAGGGATGGTCAGGACACAAAGATGCACATTGAGATGGTGTTGGGGAAAACAGTCATCACCATGGGGAAAAGAGGATTCCCATGCAGAAGGACTGCTGGACCCAGGCTGAATCAATGGACAACACCTGAAGTATGGACACCCGAGATAACTGTGGGGCAGTCTGAACCTGTCCCTATAAATACACCCCAGGCAATCTCCAAGCACCTCCCAAATTCCAGTACATGTTAGAAAAATTCTAGTGGCCTCAGGGAGAGCCCAGAGCTCATATCTGGTTTAAACGTCAATTATGGGTGCCTGGAGGAACGTCAGGTTGATCATCCACCTCCTTTGGGCAGTGCTTTTTCCTCACTCAGCTCCTCTGCACACCACCAAACTTGCCCATTCAGCACAAGTCATTTTTTGTAACATGAACTAAAATGCATTCATTTCTAAAACCCACAAATTAAAAGCAAATGCAGCCTCTGAAATGTCAATTGCACTTTTCATAGGGATGGCTTTTCCTCTTCTATCTGTATTGCTTTTCATCTTTACTGCTGTACGTTTATGCAAACCATCAGGGCTGCTATTTTCTTTTCAAACAGATAAAAACTTTATCCTTGCAGATCAGGTATAAACTCATATGCTGTCTGTGCCACCAGAGTCTGAATCCAGCTCCGGGGCTGCAGGCAGGGTGTTTGCCTTTCCCTTTTCTTAGTTCAGCAGTTCCCATGAACCCAAGTGCTTGTCTTTGATACTCTGCACTCTGCTTTATTAAGATTCACAGGCATTACTGTTGAAAACACCGGTGGGGAAGGATGGAGTCTTCACATACCAGCTGAAAAATAACAAAGTGACATTGACTTAGAAAATGAAACATAATATACATCTAGGTGAAAACCAGCTGAAAGACAGATGTTCAAGAGGATGAGAAACCTAGAAAGTTAGAGCTCTGGAGGAGAGTCAGGAGTGGCGGAATGTGAAGGATGAGCTTTGCAAGGCAATTTGAAAAGAACTGCTTGTGGTGATTTTGAGCCAATATTACATGGGCAGACAGGGCGATGTCAGTGGTATATGCTGGAGCCCGCTGCCTGGTCACTCATGGAGGATGCCAGACCATAAAGCTGAAAGCACAGCAGGGTGAGGCATCCCCAGGCTGAAGCCAGGCTGCAGTTTGCTTTCCCCTGAAGCTTTTCAGCACTATACCCCTACACTCCAGAAGTCAAAGTAATCCTGTCTTCACACAGGTGTCTTCCCACCTGCCCACTGCTGCTGTGCCACAGAGTGACTCAGTTCTCTCCCAACAGTGGTGGCAGCAGAAGTGCTTCAACTGTGTGAGTCCTCAGACTGGCCAGGTCTGCAAAAACTCCTTTGTGCCTTGTGTTGCAACAAGAGAAATTCACTCAAATAATAAATCAGGAGGTGCCGTTTCTAAATGTTGGTATGCTGCAACATAGTTATAGGCATCAAAGGGAATTTACCCATCTTCGCAGCTGCTGATGGAAAGACTATAGATTCAAATTTAAAAATTACATAGCTTATAGTGTAGTTACCTTAGACTAACCTTTTGATATCTCTCTTGTGCTTCTGGAAAATGTTGGAAAGTACACTTCAAAGGGACATTGATTTCAGTGGGACTCAAAGTAAAGCATGTGCTCAGGAGGCAGGCCAAGGCAGGACTTATAGTGTCTTCTTCGAACAGTAGGTCTGGCATGTTGTATTTCAAGTGTATTTTGAATGCAAACATATTTGCCATTCCTTGGGATCTGTTCTGCACAAGGACAGATTCCCTTCACCCTTCTCAGGTGGTGCAATGAGAACTTTGCCAGTCAAAAACAACTGGGGAAGCATTGGCTTCATGCAAGCCACCATCTTCTGTTACCTTCTTCTCTCTCCTACACAACAAAGAAACTCAAACCATATGCGTGAGGTCTGCAGAGAGGCTCTTACGCATTCCCTGTTCATAATCTCACACACTACAATTTTCTAATGAAATCAAGCCACCGATGAACCTTTGTGACAGCTGTAGAAGTCAGAAAATTCCGGAGAATCCTAGTCTCAAGGAGCTCCTGGAAGGTTCCCTTTGCTTCCTTCCAGGAATCCGGGCTCCACGCAGGGGGAAAGTTCCCTCATTTCCCAGGCTTATCTTAGCTCATTAAATAAAAGCATTCTTGTGACATTGTGCTGGTTTAGAGGTAAACCAGCAGGAGAAATAAACATAACATAGGAGATTAAAAGTCAGAATGACAATTTTAATGACACTAATATAATAAATACAATTTTACAAGTGAACAACTGATTTTAACCCACAAACCCGGCACCCTGGGGCCCAAACAGTTCATCAGCCCCTGGCCTGAACCCCCCGTGGGCCCCTCTGAGTCCAAAAAGCGAAAAGAGAGGAGAAAACCCTGCTGATGTCAGCAATGGTTGCAGTCCCACTGGAAGTAGTGGCTGCAGTCCAGCTGAGAGAAGTGGTCCCAGTCCGATTGAGGCTCTCGTCCTCCTCTCAATCCCACAAGTGGAACCAGCAGTCCCCAGACCCCCAAGATCATATATCTTCAGGTTCAGGCAGGAATGCCCAGCCGCTTTCCCAGGACTGGGAGTTCCACAATGAGTGAGTGGGTGTGAGGACAGGAGCATCTTATCTCACGGGCCTCTTCACACCCAGCTCATAACCTGAGGGGTCAGGTGTGCTGTGGGCAGCTGCTGCAGAGGGTCTACAGCTTCTGGGAAATGGCATAGAGGGTGTAGAATACACAGTTTAGGGTAAACCCACACAGTGATGAACTGGTCCCAGCTATTCAAACTAGGACAGACATGACAGGAAAAAAAAAAAAGGAAAACTGTACTAAAAGACAAGTCAAATGCATATTTTGTCCCTCTCTTGCACCCAAAATATCATGTAAAATGAATAAGAGATTTTACACTAAGATTCTTTTAATTTATTTTTGCCAGAAGCTCAGAGTAAGTCTCCTTCTCCTTGGTCTTGCCCTGCTTGGTTCCTTCTATTTACAACTGAGGTTCTCATGTGACACAAGCAACTCTCTGTATCCAGATGTCTGGACATCTTCCCCAACATTTTCAACTTGCAAGGATTTTACAATACCTTCCCTTACAGCCCTTCATCTACATCTGAACCTCTTTCTGTGCATTTTTGCATCCTCATGTTGGCATTCCTAAAGCTGAATTGCTCATTTTGAAGAAGTTTTTGAATCATTTCCAATGCTAATCCACTTTCAAAAGCAGAACACATGGAAGATGTTATGTATAAACATGGTTCAAGGCAGTTGGTGTAGCTACCTTTGATCTTATTTTTTTTTCATACTTTCCTAGAGGAGTTTGGATAATGATGTCTTTCTGGTGGATGTTTTCTGAGATTTTTCCTTCTTTTTTTTTTTTGTACATGATTTAATTTTCTCCATAAAGGTGGAATCCATGATTTTTATTCAAATGATTTTTATTTGCAGACATCTATCCTGTAACAGTGAAATAAAGAGTTAAAGTCTACCAAAGGCTCATTAGTCTTCACTACTTTTTATTAACACTGTTGCTGACATGCAGGAAAGCTCTGGGCTCAACCATGTTTTGAAAAAATCTGAAGATGATTCCATGTTGATAAACATTCAGTCCCAAGATGTTTGAATGAACAATGTCCTCTTTCTTATTCCCACCATGGTGAGCATACGTCCGGCTGTGTGGGGGTCTGAGCATCCCATGGCCCAGATTCCTTTCCTGACTTGCAATTGTTTTGCTGTATGACCTTTCTTCGTCATTGGTCCCCACAGCCCTTATTGCTGTCGCCCTCCAGTCCTGGGAAAGGCACTTAACCTCTATGAGATTCAATCCTGACCTCTGCAAGAGAAATTCCCTCAGAGCCTGACACAAGGAGTGCTCTGGAAGTTGGAAACGAGCTGGTTTTGCTCATTAATGGGAGCTCAAAGGAGTTAAAAATGGAGGAGTTAAAATGGCGTATGGTCTCAAATAATCCTTCCCCTTGTCTGAGTCATTCCAGACTATCAAATAGTGGTGCCTGCTACATGACATGCCTCTCTTCTGGCCCCTAATGAAGAACCTGATGGAGCCACACATCACCCCACCACTCAGCAGCTGGCAGGGTCCCAAGTGGCAGGCAGCTGTTCACAAGGCATTTCAGATTTTTGCCCTGTGTTCTCCAACACCCAAATATTAGCGGGAAAAACAGAGAACATTTTCATATGTTTTCTTTTATCCCAAAGCTTTGCTGGACAAGCCAAGCTCTTCACAAACTGTTCTGGTGGAACAGCACCTTCTGGTGTGCTGTTTCATAATGTGGATTAAACCCCAATTGCCTGCTCTTAAAATTTCAGAATTCCTGCATGAAGCCCTTCCCTACCATAAAGGAAGTTGTCTCTTCTGTTTAAGGACATTGCTGCAGGTTTCATTTTAAAATGTCTCTTTCCTCCTCGTAACCCCCCATGTTCTCTGAGACGTCTCTCCATCCACGCAAGGAAGACAGATTTACATACCATAGTTTTGAAGTCATTCATCTCCAAGAAGCTGACTGAATGCAAACAGCAATTACCCTAAAATAATTTTCTGTCAATAGTCTCAATTTCTATATTTTTTTGTGTCATGTACAGAATTGCTTCTGCTTTCCCATTGAAGACTGAGGTGAATCAGCTGAGGGAGGGGAAGGAAATGTTTAATTTTAGTGCTTTAGTACATTTTGAAACTAGACACAAATACTTTTATTGTGATTCCTCATATACAGGCTATTATTTATTCATTGCGTAGGGAGTCTTCTACAATGTGAATATATGGAGATACCTGACAGAATATTTCTTGAAAATTAGTCCATTGCAATTTGTTACACTATCACACACTTTTAACATCCTTTTTTAAAAGAATTTATCAATTGTACCATCAAGAAGATCTCAATTTCTTCTTAACAATCACTTATAGTAACAAGATGATGTTTTCTTTTTTTCTGGATGCCAAAATAAAAAGAGAAAATAATTTAGCTTTCTTTGCATCCCTTCTATGTGAACTATTGGGGCCCCTGTAAAATGTCCTAAAAAATATTTACTGGTAATTCCACTTCTGGAACTGTAAGCGAATGAATTCTCACTGAATTCACTGTCACTGATTCTCACTGAATCTGTGAGAGTGACGGAATATTTTTGCTGTTCAAGCAAAAGGAAAAAATAGCAATAAGTATTTTAAGTGCCCACTGAGCCACAAAACATCAAAACAAGAGTGAAATCTCAAATAGAGAAAGAGTTTTCAGGGGACATAATGATGCTGCTGCTAGGCAATTAACTGCCACGTATATGCAGACTTTTCTATTTCTGTTGTCTTTCTCTTATTCTTTCCTACTTTATTATCCAACTTCAAGTGAATATCAAGGAAGCAGTCAGCCCCGTCATGAAGGCTAACATTGTATTAGATGAAAGGTACCCACAAAGATGCAACATCCAGGGAGTAAAAAACACTATGAAAAATAAAATCCCACAACAAATAGATTTTGTTCCTACTTGAAATACAATGAAAGTGTTGCATTAGCAAATAATCCACTGGCTTACAAAGATGTGCCTCTTATAATTAGAGGTAGAAAAAAAAATACTGTATAAACCAACTTGAGGTCAGTAAAGTATTACATTACAGCTGAATGAAATTAAATCTCAGGGTCATAGTTTTTAAATTACGGAGCTTCTAATAAAAGTTAGTGGGATTTTTTAACTTATATTGCCTATTATATCTCAAAGAAGGACTCAACTTTCAGAGCATCTAATTTCAGCTTGCAATCTGCATATTCTGTGCTTTTTTATTTTCTCCTGATTTTTGATAGTGTCTTTGAAAAGATAATTAAAATATATGAATTAGCTAAGGGTAAACATTATGACCAGCAAGCTCACCAAGAGGAAGATCTTTAAAACCACAAGAGAGATGAGAAGTGGTACGTACACATAATAACATTGTTATTCTTTCCATTAGGCCATTTACTGCTCTTGATCTGTGACAGAGCTCCCACTGATGTCAAATGAAGTCATATGCATTGATCCAGAGGGAAGAAAATGCTTTCGTTTGAGGAATATTTTTTTTCCTCACTCCCTGTGTGTTAGAGAGTTGATCCAAGCATAAATGGTTGAGCTGGGGAGTTTGGCATGGCAAAGTCTAGACCAGACCCAAAGCAGGACTTGGGCACCTTCTGGATAGAAGATGTGATACCCAATGTTTGGGTGACTACCTACCATCTCTGGTGGCCCACGTTAGGCAGTTCCCTTACCCACACAGGATGTTTAGGCATGGATTCACTGCCTACAGCTAGGCTGGTGAGCCCAGGGCACGGGCTTGGGATTGTCCAGTAGAAGGACAGGTAGACAGGGGTGAGGTAAATAGTTCAGGCAGAAGGATGGAAACTGTGTGTGTCATCAGTTCTCAGCAGCCCTGTCTTCCTGCCAGTACAGATGGCAACAGCTGGCGTACAGGCCGTGGTCCTACACCTGGTGGGGCTGAGAGAGCTCTCTAAAAGATTCCAGCCCTTTTGGTGGTGAGTCTGCCAATGGTGAGAGCCAACAGCCAAGGGGCAGCTCACTCCTCAGGGTGAGGGCATTTAAGTCCCAGCTCCTCAGGAAAGGGAATCACCACAGTCTTTCTCTGCAAACTAGACCACTAGTGGAAAGGGAGATGCAAAACTCTGAGAGCCAGAAGGGAAGAGATCTATAATTTATAGACACCCAGGAAGTCCCTGTTCTCAGGAGTGTCTCTACATTTAACCTCCACCAACCTTCACATATTTCAAAGAAGATGTGGACACCGTGGCAGTGGCTGACTGAAGCTGCTGATGTTTGGACAGGGTCTGGGTCTGGTCCTGAGGAGACTTCAAGGATAGGAGCTTGCTGAGGAGGTACCGTAGTAGCTGTTGGCTGGAAGGAAAGGCTCCCCGCATAAGGCCTTTGCGATGCAGCGATAAGGAGCACAAACCACACAATACTAGAAAGCACTAGATATCCCAAGCACTTTAAAGACCAGCCCAGAAAACTCGCATGAACTCTAAACCTGGCACTGTGAAAAGCGGGACATGGACAAACCTGTAAGGGGGAAGCACAGTGCAGCAGCACAGCACCACCCCTCACAATATGCCTTGGGCTACAGGGATGGTCAGGCCCAGCAAATTCTGTCAACCCCCTTTGCCCTTTGAGTCATGTCTGATTCATAATCATCCCCCACATGTAAAACATTTGTTTATTTCTGTAATATATTAAAATACAGTAACATTCTGTCCTTGGGGGGGGAAGCTTAGAGGGAAGGTAATGACTTACATATGTACTGTGCTACATTGGATCTTTTCCAGTATCATAAATAAGAGGGAAAGCAAGATTTTACAGCTCAGCCATTAATAAGAACAGTCCACTATCACATATGGAAAAACACTTTAGTCAGTAAAAGCTGACACAACACTGATGGCATTTAGCTGTCCTGTATGAATCATCTTCATAGAATAAATTCCAAGAGAAAATTTTACATCATTAGTTGATTTGTCACCTCGTTGCAGGCATCTGCAAATAAATTTTTGCATTGGTGTGCTCTAAAACAGGCTAACACAGCTCTAGAAATAAGTTAATTAAACTGTAGATACTGAACAAACACAATTTATCAAGGGTTAAGCCTTCCAAGTGTTTGCATTACCTGCAGGTAGCTCCTTTATTACTTTTTCCCTCCTCTCCATGCTAGGTGGTTTGCAGAAAACTGAACAAGCAGTTCACGGGGGTCAGTGCTCTTTAAAGAAATGGGCATAAATTGAATGTAAGTGCCTGAACACCTGTGTGGACCCCAGGCCCTTGGCTTTCCCAAATAAGATAGCTAAGCTTTATGCCTGCCTATACATGCAACTCTGTCAGTAAAATAAGAGCTCAGAGTCATCAATACTTTCTGTAACCAATCGTTAATATTTCTTGCATGCATTTACCCGTGCCTTAGGAGAATCAAAGAACAAGTTTTGCATAAACACATTAGCAGAACCATTGTCACTAAACTGCTAATTTTCTTAGCACTCAGTGCATTCCTTTAAACATCCTCCAAGTTGTGCCACTCCAAGAAGGCATTCTCCTTTGAGCACAGTAGATTGCACCACTGTAAGTGCATGCAAAGTCTGAGTCTGAGATAAGACTACACCTGGGGCTCAGTCTTTTCTCACTAACTCGTTCTTATAAGGATATTTCCTCTTTTTAAACTAATAAAGAGGGGGGAAAATCATGACTTGAGAAGCTGCATGCTGTGAAATGCTTGTATCAGTAAATGACAAGTAGCTTTTAAAAGCCGAAAGACCTGAATTCTTGTCTGAGCTTACAGAAGGAGCTGATCTCACCCACAGTGAGCACTGATCTTCAACCAGCAGCAAACAGCAAAGCAGGCAATGTGCTTGTTGCGTGCATTTTGGTGATATCTCGGACTCTGGGCCCACGTCTTTCTTTCCATTGAGCTTGAAGAATGAGTGAATTCAATGGTCCATGCTCCAGGGTAATAAGGGAGTTGGGTTCACCAAATAACAAAAAATGCAGAAAATAGGGGTTGAGGGAGAGAATCTGCTGGGAGGTTTGGGCTTTATGTAGCACAAAAGCAATTCTCAGATATGAGGTGACCTTGAAAGCCATTTAGCTCATTTTGACATGAGCTAATTAGCCCAGCTGGCTCCTGCATGGGAAGGAGCTCGTGTCTGTGTGTGTCTAACCTGCACCTTGGATAAAACAACAGGAAATACTAACTCAGTGCCCAAGACCTAGATGTGTGGGGAGTAGCAATAGATGGTGGAAGAAGAAAAAGGGAAAGGACATAGCAATAGCACAGATCTTTCTTCCTGCTGAGCCTTCATCTCAGCTTTTGTGCTGAGTCCAGCAGAGTAGGACAGGGGCGGTCCTGTCATGGACAGACAGCCTTGGACTCTCAAATGGTTGTTGTTGTAAGAAGTCGCTATCTGCGCAGCAGAAGCACTGAAAAAAAAGCCAAGCCAAGCATCACTAAGTAGCTGTGATAATCATGGGAGAAGTACTGTCTCCAAAGTGCTATATAGGTGAGGAAAACAGGAACAGAGAGGTTAGGAATATAGACAAAAGTAAATAGGTCAGTCTCTTGGGCCAAGCCATCTAATTCAGTACAAACTCATTTGAATCCAAGCCAAGAGACTGCTGTCTAGTGAACCTGATATATCAGTGGGGACTGTCATGATCTCAACCACCACCCAAAAAAGAGCAAAAAAATTCCCAAATACTGCTTTTGTTAAATAAGAGAGCTACAGCGGCTTCCTAGCCCTATCATGTTAGCACCGGGAATTTCATCTGCACAGGGATTGTAGAATACTTTGGGTATCTGAAAGCCTCTCGGTTCCTTTTAAGTTCACAGCGTTGCTCTGCAATAGTCTTACTAAGAAGTATGCAGCAGTACGTTTGCTTGGATATATAATTATATTCTAACAAGGTTTCCATATAAGGGCATATTATTGATTAAATTAACAAAATAATTTTTCTGTACAGTCATCTCCATATTTCACGCCAGACCTCAGATTTACGTTGGATACTGCCAGCAGGAAACTTTGTTAATGAAATAGAAAAGGGAATTGTATAAATTCTTGCACTACACTAAAAAAAAGATTCCTGAGATTTGGATTTTTGAGAGGTTTGAGCACTTAACATCTCTTTGTTCCTTATCAACATATAGTAGAAAGGAACAAATTAGCTTCACAGAAATTGCCTGATGGTTCTAATACCACTGATGCTAGAGGAAATGTCAAGCAAATCAGTCACCATATTCCAGAGGAATTACTGCCTGTGAAGCAGGCTATTAGACATTCAGCCTTCCTGCATGCTGCTTTGCAAGAATATAGGAGCTGGGGATTGACAGGAATACATCAGTTTTTCACCCAGACATTTTCCTCACAAATGTTGCCTAGCTAATTCATGGGGTAATTCCTCCCCCCTCCCTAACTTATGCAATTTGTTAGGTGCCTGAATGCTCTCCTTCTTTGATTAAGAGTGCAAACTTTGAGAGACAGAAACAATATTCCCTTTGTCTTTGTGCAGCACCACACACAAGAATAGGACTTGATAGGTAATTAGAATAATGACCGTAATGGCTTAGCAAACAGAATGAACTCTTGACTGCAATCGCCAAGGATCGCTTGCTGTAGCTATTAAGAGGGTGCTACAGAATCGAGGTCGTTGTCTCTGCAGGTGATCAGTAATTTAACAACAGTACATTGCACATGGTTTTCATCTCTGCGATAGCCAAGCTTGCAGTATATTCTTTATGAATCTAATTGAAACAACTGCAAATCTCACTTTCAGGTCTTTCAGATAAACAGAAATGTGTACCAGAAATATTGTCTTTCCTCTGGCCGAGTAATAAGTGAGATGATACTAACAGTTGGTTCATGTAATCCATTGATCTGTAATCCATTAAACAAAATTTATACCTCCTCTCTAGTAAGAAGTATTGTTACAGAACCAAGTGGATAATTTCTGAAATGTCTCTGATGACATTTGCTGTTTCTCATGGGATCAGCAGTTTGAATCATTTTGTTTGTCTAGATAGCAAGAGAAGAGGGATGACTCTCTTTCAAACGTGGATAATTTGCATTCAAAAGGAAAGGCATATATATTTTGAGCTCCTGACCATCGTGTCTTTACCTGTAAAGTTAATGCTTGGTAGGTCATGCTCTAATTATCATGATTTGGATATAAGGTGGATGGAAAATTGGTGTTATTGCCAGAGTTAGGGAGTGGTGGGCAGTAGTTCAGTTCAGCTGGAGGAGTTTGTCAGGTTTTGATTCAGGAGCATGGCCCAACAACAGGTTGCCTCATCAGCAAGGTCACCAGTGATACTGAGTCAGGAGGAGCAGTCAATAAGTTCTAGAGCAGGACCATCGAGACCTAAGGAGGCTGGAGAAGTGGTCCAACAGGAACATTATGAAGTCAAGCAGAAGAAATGCAAAGTCCTGCCCACTGGGGGAATAATTCTGAACCCCAGGGGAGTGGAGCAGGCAGCTGGAAAGCAGCTCTGCAAAAAAAGACCTGGGGGTCCTGGTGGCTAGCAAAGGTGACAATGAGCCAGCAGCATCTTATGGCAGCAGAGAAGATCAGCATCACCCTGGGATGCGTAAGCAGGAGTGCAGGTTGCCGTCTTCCCTTTGCTCCTTGTGCTCCATGTTGGATTAGGAGTCCCGCTGTCCATGAGCTGGTGTGAGCAAGCATATTACATATTTACACCATCCATCACATGCTACTCTGTGTGTGGCAGTTTCATTCTGGTTTCGTCAGATGCAGTCTCTGCCCACGCTGGGCTACTCCTTAACTCATCCCAGTGGGTAACGAGGAGAGAGAGCTGTGCAGCAGTCTGTGCTCGCTCAGCCTGCAGATTCCTTTTGCACAAGCTAAGATTGGGCACAGAGCTCTTAAATAAGCTCTTGAACTTTCCATTCCCTTTTTGGGCTAGATTATACCAGAGGCTGAGGCAAATAACTACCTAGCTCCTCTCAGCNATACACAGTCAAAGAATCACAGAATGGGCCAGGCAGTAGGAGTCCACAGTGGGTCATCTGGTCCAACCTCCCTGCTCGAGCAGGGTCATCCTAGAGCACATGGCACAGGATTATATCCAGACAGTTCTTTAATATCTCCAGTGAGGGAGACTCTGCAACCTCTCTCTGGGCAACCTGTTCCAGAGATTACACATCTCTGGTGTGGAGAGCAGGCCTGGTATTTTGGCTAACATGGGAATTTGTGCCTATTTCTCATGTGTGAGACAGGGAAAAAACCTCTATTCATATCTACCACCAATGGGATGTCACAAAAAATATCAGACTAATGAGGCACTTCATAACAAAACCCAATTGAGACTTTTGTTATGGTCAAATCAGTCTCAATTTTAACAATTCCCTGTGGCTTGTACATGCTCGTGATTATTGTGGGCATGAGTGCGGTCACTGACTCCAAACACTGCCATCCGTTTGCATACCCCAACTTGGAGGCATTCAGTCATGAACTCCGGATCTGCCGTGAATCTGCAAATGGGAGTTAGCAAGTTCTCACGTGCAAATGCAGGGAAGTGGAAAGCATTCAAACCCACTTGGGTATGCTTGCATAAACCTTTTATGGCACACACTAACAGTTTGCAATTAAGTGAAAGGAGGAAAATCTAGACTGGCCTCATGATTCAATACCAATGGTATTTTACAGATTATAGGGAGATTTCAAAACTGACCTAAAGAGGTGGGAAAGAAAGTCACTCACTTTTGTATGCACACCAGACCACACACAGTAAAATCCAGTCCAACCAATTTAAGCATTTAGCTTCTACCTAGGTGTAAGATACATCTGCTCAAATATGCACTCTGGATGTCTATGTCTGACATTGTCTGGACCCACAGAGGAGGGAAATGAGCTTATTTTAAGGTACAGCTGCCTTTTACTAAGAGAGGTGAAACAGGTGAAACAGGTCAGGAGAATGGCTTCCTAAAAGTACCCATCCTTTCCCATTGACTAAGAAGTGTGACTAGGTCTGGTGAGATGGCCCACCCAGTAACAGATTTCACTGGAAGATGAGGAGAGACAAATAGTACCTTAATCCCTTGAGAATCCTGTAGTGTCAGCCCTTAAAAGATTCCAGCAGGAATGCCCGTTTCCCAGCACAAATGTCTACACTCAGGTGAGATGTCTCTCTGGCTTGCCATTAGTGTGGGTCTTCTGTTGACTTTGACAGCTTCAGCAGGTGCCTGCAATATCAGCATCAGCTAAGGGCCCAAAGGAGGCAAGCTGTTTCCCAGCCACTGCCAATCCAAAATGAAGCTAAAAGGAGAGCTTTATCAGCCATTCAGGGTCATAACTTGTATATGGGGTATGACCCAGCAAGACAAACTAAGAACCAGAAAGGGTCAGAACTGTATCTGGAGTTACTGGAAAAGCCCTCTGTCCACTGATGACCCAGTCCTTTAGAGCATTTGCCACGTATGTAGCCCATTATTCAAGGGGTTAAGTGGTTTCTTTGACTGTGCACATAGGACAAGGTTTGCTGGATTGCATCTCTTCTCGTAGAAAGATTCAATGTGCTCAGCACTTTTTTTATGGCATCTTGAATGCAAATCATACAGTAAAAGTTGCAAAAGTAGTTTCTACTCTGAAGCCTTGCTTTCACAGCATGCCAAAAATGTTACCTTTTTAGATAGGGTGTTCCAAGGTTGATTGCAATCCAAAGGTCACTGCTAAAAATTCAGAGCAAAAGGATTTGGTTAGTTGTGATCTGTGATTGTCCCTGTATGTGATGGGAATTCACTGATTTTCAACTTCCTTCACTGTCCTTGGAAGCATGTACCACATGTACATGGTGTGGTAAAGCCCCAATATGGGATAACATGAGCCACCAGGATGAGTTGATGGATCAATCATTATGTTCTTGAAACCCTGCCACATTTATGAGCATCATTGTGAACCCAGGGCCAAACCTGAAATGGTAGGGAAATTAAAGCCTAGACATTTTTCAAGTCTTTCCTGATAAAGCTGTGTATGAGACATTGGATTGTCTGACAGCATGAACTTTAAGGCGACATCATGTACAAAGCATCTTTCAACATTGTATCCTTCCCATGGAAATCATCAGTCATTCTAAAAAGACTTAAAAATGGCTTAAATGCTTTAAGCACCTAGAAGACTTAATAAGGATTTAAGTTGGCTCTAATGCTTACATTGTGCTACCTCAAAGATTTAAGGCAGCTTAAATGCTTATGTGCCTTAAGAAGTTAGGGTAACAATCACTTTGTCTTCACAAAGCCCAAATAATCAGGATTTATTTGGTGAAACACTTCAGGGAGGTCTTCAGATCACTTCTTTTCTAAGACTACTAGATATGTCTTCATAAAGGGTGACCTGGCAGCACCTGCCTAGAGTTCTGCCTGCCTACCTAAATATCCACCACTTTGGCCTGGCACCCAGCACCTCAGTATTTAAGGTTTATCCCATCCAATCATGTACGATGCTGAGTGCCTGAGAAAAGCTCTTATCTCCTTCTTGTTCCTGTGGGAAACTGAGGCACTGTTAGGCTGAGGGATTTGCCCAAGATGGCATAGGAAGCCTGATGCAATGCAGAAACTTGAACCTGGGTCTCCGACCCAGCAGGTTCCGTGGGTGCTCGGTCTACCTCCAGCCATAACAGCTGTACTGTCTTTTCTGGTTTCATTTCTTTTAAAGCGCGACTCAACTCAGCTCCATGGGCAAGAATGCACCAATGGGAGTTTGGACTATTATTCCTCTAACTTGGGGCAGCCCCACTTCTCTGGTACCCGTCTATTTCCTTGTGGCCAAAACCCGTTTCTGCTTTAACCCAGTCTCCCTCCCCTTTCTGCTTCATCATACAGAAGCCATGAAGGCATTTTTTGCCATCTGGGTGGAGCATCTTCTGAGAATTTTTCTCTCCTTCCCTCTGAGAAGCCAGCTCTACTCAGGAACTTTTCCTGCTACTGGAATTTGGGACTGCACTCTGGACATGGGCCTAGGCAACTAGCCCTGTTTCAGCCGGGCGCTTGAATGAGATGATCCCCAGAGATCCTGTCCACCCACAACCATTCTGGTATACTGTGGTGTGTCCCACATGCCTCAACATCTCCTCCTCTGAGTATTTTCAAGTAATTCTAAAGGAAGCTAATTTCTAGTGCCTAGTTTTACTAATTGACAGTGATACTCCACAATATCTGTTGGATAATGATTGCAGTCGGACTGGAGAGAAGAGCAAACATCACGCGATGGGAATGTGGTGGGCTCAGGAGGCACAGCTCTGGGAGTAATCACTGGCAATAGTCCCTGTTTGCATGCACTTATTTGGATGTACAAAGCCACTTCTTCCCCTTCTCTGACACATTCTCTGGCTCTCTTCTCAGAAATATCTTTTATATAAAACAATCAGTGCAGCCCCACAGAGCAAGTTTGGCTCTAGACACAGACAAATTGGATGGATACCTATGGGAGAGGGCTGTCTTGAAGAAGGGAGAAGGTAAGGGGCTAGCTCAAGGTCTGAGACCTGGCTCTTCATTTTGCCTGTGTCAGAGCCCTGGAAACCAAAGAGGCTGCTACTGATGCTGCTGCAAGGGAGGCTGGGATTTAGAGATGAGCAGGGGCGCAGCCTCCTAGGGCTGCTCTGCTCAGCACTCATGGCCTCATGACCTATGGGCACACGTAGCAATCTCAGCTCTCCCTCTAGACTTCTTCTTATTGTTTTTTTACTCCTTGCCACTGCATTCAGCCTTGGCCTGGCCTGTGCCCCTGATCCTTGGAGTAAAAATGTTCATTTTTGCATGTAGCGCTGCATAGCTTAACCTGGTACTGCCTCAGATTGAAATTACTGGGCCAAATTCAGCTCTGGTACACAAATGCTTTGCTTCTTCCATTGTTCCTCTGCAGCATTTCTCCCTGAGGCCAGCACAGCTATACCCATCCAGCCAGGGACACATTCAATGCACTGAAGTTCATTCATTAGAAGTTTGTTCTTCATCCTTGCCAGTTCAAAGGCAGGGGGACGGGGAAACGCTTGGGTCTGCACAACCGATTTGCTGTTGCCTGGCTGGCTGCTGAAACAGCACAGTGCAGAAAGATTCCCGTGGGATTAACCATGCATTCAGTGTGCCGGGAGTTCTCACAGCTTTTAGGATGGGGGAAGCATCCTTACAGCCAGCGAGACATTCACAGAGCCCAGCCAGAGTGCCCCAGCAGGGATATGACTTGCTCTCTGTGGACATCACAAGCAAGAGTTTGTCAATATTGCTTGGGCCAAAGCATTTGAGCTAAATTTGTTTTGCATATGTTGTTTTGAATATGCTACCAAGAAATGGCCTTTTTCTGGCTTTTCTCCAGTGCCTAGGACACATCCTGTTCCTCCAGCAGGCCTTGAATCGAGAGTTACGTGGAAAGCATTGGCATCATGAATAGCCACAGCACAAATTCCTCGTGTCAGGTCTTCTGTAACTTATGTCCACTTTGTGCCAAATGGCACCAGGAGCTGTTTTTCTTCTGAGGGGAGGTTTCAAACGTAGGACAACCATGTGGGTATGTAAATGGGGTATGTACAAATTTTCCATATTTAATTGTAGTTAATATTTAATAATGATCTCATAACTATAATAAGATGTCTTCATCTTTACTGTTAGAGTTTCGCTTTAAAATTACCTACCACTCTGATATTACTAAATTTCCTGTCTTTTTTTTAAGTACGGGCTTTGGAGGAGCCAGAAAGTGGTGAGCACAGATGCTTATCGTAATGGCCTTATTTTCTGTGTTTGAACATACAAGATAGACATCCACTGTGTGGGCTGAGTAACAGGTGATACACATTCAAGTAAATATATGCACCTGAAGAGGAATGTGGGAACTCTTCTAGGGTTTATTTAACACAGTAGAGAACTGTGAGGTTACTACCCATCCAGAAAAACTAGAGAAACTAGCTCCAATCCTTTAGAAAAAAGCAGATAAATGGGGCTTTGAGTATTTTCAAAAATGATGGGGAAAAGTGAGGGCTCTAAACAACTTATTGCCTTCAAATGTTGCTGCTAAGCTGCATGAGTTGGGAACCAGTTTCATTTTGAATAGTGCCTTTCATGCAAATCACATCTCTGTATGCTTCAAGGCACTAATTAGAGTGTTATGACCAAAAGAAAAAGAGAAATGGGAGATATGAGCAACTGTGGGTTTAGATAAGCTTTGAGTAAGATGGGAGAGGCAGTGAAGCAGAGAGCTAATGTCATCTCTCAGTAGGGGTCAAGAATTTAAGCTCAGGGTATGCAGGATGGGTGGGCCCAAAAGGAATGTGAAATGATTTAAAATAGCAGAAGGAGCTAATGTACAGGATGAGCTGCCATGGGGGAGAACACAAGCAGCTGGTAGAACAAGATTTTTTTGCTGTCTTTTGTTCAAATGAGTTACAAAAGTCTGGGAAAAATACTCAGAAGCAAATGCAGAGGGGACAGATTTGTGCAGACTTCTTAACTCGGTCGTTAGATGGGCTGTCTTGTGGAGCATGCACTGTGTGATTAGTTCTTGAATTAATTAGAAAAATAACAAGTGGCCCATCCTCTCTGTGGTCAGTGCTCTGAACCTCATTAGCACCAGTGCACAGCCCATTAGCAGAGGACTTGCGACATCAAACCCTCCAAAGGCTTGCTGATGAGCAGGATGAGATCTGTGAGCCTTTAGCAAGCATCCCAGGAGATAAATACCTAGGCCTGTGAGGATCAGACAGCGTGGCATACAGCAAGGAATTCATGGACCATCTAGACCGATGGACAATACCAGCAAATGTCAGCAAGTTTGCTTTTTTAATCACACTGGAGAGCATTGGCATTGCTTTGAACCGCCTGGTGCTCATAGTCTCAGGCTGTTTCCCAAGGGCCAGCAAGAGGGAACTTGCAAACTGCTGATAGCCAGGCAAAAAAAGTACGCAGTAATGTTTGGCTTTGCAGCTTATTTTCTTAAGAAGTTGGTTTGGGGTTATATTTTCCCTCTGAATTTTTACGCATAACTACATTACTGTAATGACTCATGTCTGTGCATTTACAAAGAAACAGATTCCAAAGGAGTTTATGGATTTGTCATCAAAGTGCTGAATCTCTGAGAGCAATCCTTTCAGATCATTTTGAGATACTGTATCTGCTCATGGAGACAAAGCTTGTTCAGCTTTTCCAAAGGAATGAATAAGAGTCATGTGTATTGTAACCCTTTGCAGGACTCCATGGGCAGTAGAAAGGGCTGGGTTTGTAGTGCCCAGTAGTAAGGTTACTACAAACAGTCCAGCTTGAGCTCAGAACCAGCAACCTGGGAAAAACAGGTTATGCTGTCTGATGGGCAGGCATTCTCAAAACATTCCAAAAAGGGAGTCAGTTAGGTAACAAGAAATGCGCTTATTAAAGGGAAACAAAGGATTGAACAAGGTAGATAAACAGCATTGTAATAACAGACGTCCAAACTGTGACACTTTCACTTTCTCTTTCTTTGGAATATAACTGCTTGGCAGTTTCCCCGCTCGTGTGTAACCTTCGCTGATGGTTTCCGAGTTAGTCTTGCAGGGTAGCAAGGACTTGCTCAGCTGCAAATCTGTGCTCTGTCCTGTGGCCCTTGCTGCTGCTGCTCCAGCAAAGATGCTACAGTGCCTTTGCTTTGCAGCTCAGATGCTGAAAGCTGTGGTTTTAGGTTGGGGGACCCAACTCTGACATTCAGGCTGCCAGGCTTCTCATGTCCCCTGGGAGCAATGGAGATGCCCTGGGTTTGGGTCCATTGATCTGTGAGAACTTCCGGGCCTCCAGGGGGATACATGGTGGGAGAACTTTTGCTGGGTCTTATCCATCAGATTTGCATGCATATTCACTGTCTAAAGAGAAGCTCTTTAAAATGGGAATGTATTTGGCTTCCTGTAGCATGTGCACTGCATCTCCACCTGACTGCAGAGGTTTGTTAAGGACATAGATCCCAGCCCACTAGTTAAATCAGTTGAAGTATTTGCTTCCAGAAACATTTGGTGCTAGAGAAGAGTGAATGTACCTAGAATCAGGTACATTTGGAGTACATAATTCATGGAATTTTTTTTTCCTGCTAATATTTGGCTCAGTTATGGCAGTCAAGGTGCACACTGTTCCGAAAAAGCAGTGTTTCTTTTTGGGATGTTTATACCCATCAGCTTTCATTTTCATCTGATGTCACTTTGCTCTTGTGTTAAATAAAAGGAAATAATGTGTTCAGCTGAAAATCTCTGTGCTTCTTCAGCTGACATGCTTTATATTATCTCAAGTCATTCTGCCAGATTCCTTCATATTTACCATCACTGCCACCTGAGTCTTTTCATCTTTCAGTCTCTTCTGCTCTTCAAATCTCTTTATTGCTCTTTCTAGACTCCGTCAGACTATTTTGACCTTATCTCTGAAGTGCCTCACATGTTTTTCTAGTTTCAATTAACCTGGGCAGATTGATGTCTTCAGCATATTTCTTATTCTCTTCCCCTCCTCCTGCTCTGTCCACCAGAACACCTGTAACCATGTGCTGCCTTTGGCATATTGTAAGTGAACTCTTACTTTACGCTCTTGTTGGCAACCTTTGTCCATGACTAAATTTTACCCACATGCCTGCTCAGTTTTCTAAGGAGCATTTTTAAAAAGCTACTAAGAAGGTAAATCTGGTTTTGAATCAGTTCTTCTCTTTGCTGCAGAGGAGCTAATAGATGATGGCAGAGGCAAAGCCTTCCCTCACTGAAGCCGTGCCCTCCTGCTGCTGGCCTGCTGTTCACCAGGTTGTTTTAAAGTAGTGTTGTTTTAAAGCAGTGTTCCAGTTATCAGTTCTGCCAGTGTTTCCTGTTACTGATTCAAGACTTCTGACCCACAGCTTTTATTTTCCAAGCTAATGCAATCTGGTTTCTATTTTCCACACTGGTACTGTGCTTTGGAAGGTCCTAGCAGTCCAGAGAAAATTATCCCAAATTCCTTTAGGATTTAGGTGGGATGTTTTTACTGGCAACTCAGTCTTGTATTGATTCCAACCCTTGGTTGTCTGATATGTGGTGCAAGAAGGAGGGAGGAAAAGAGACTCGATCCTCCAAAATGTTCCGGCTTTCAGGTTGGGAAATTATATCTGAGGTCCTGCCTCCAAGGTCATCCCCAAGAGCTTGGAGTTGTGATGGAGAGTGCTTCTGGAGGGAAAGGCATCTGCCCAGAGGGCTTCTCCAGAAGCACCACCTCCTAGTGATCAGAGCACTTGGCTCTACCTGGGACCAAGGAGCACTCGGTCCAACACCGAGGCGAGAAGAGGACTGACAAGTGTCACCAGGCTTTGCTGGAAAGATGGGCCACAGTTGCTTCACCCAATGCATTTCATCTGTCATGGTCAATGACAAACCTTACCAATTCCTCAGGTATTACTTCTTTGAGGCTACCAGTTTTAACCATTTCTCCAGATGAAATCACACACGTTGAACTGGGTAGGGGATATATCAACAACAGTGGAAAACCCATGGCTGGAAAACCCCTGCATCATGATTTCTTAGTGGATAGAACTTCATGAGAAAAGGGGCTCTTTGGTGTGGTTTGTGGTTGTGCTCGTAGGAACAAGTGGCACAAGGAGGAACTTTTGTGTGATAGCTGGGATTTACCAACCAGAGTCTCTCATGCAGGGCCATTTACCCTGTGAAACACTTTAAAATAAAACACATTCCCACCAAACACAGCAGAAACCATTCAAGGACGTTCCTGCTCTAACTTTACAATTTCTATCCATATAAAAGTCAAAGACACAGAGCATTGAAACAATCCCATCACTGTGTGATTGCCCATGGGTATATGCAGATGGCATGACTACCCTTATGCCGGGGTAATGACAGAAAATTTAACCCTTATTTGTAAGCTGTTCTTAAGACCTAGCCCCATGTACACCTCCATGATTACATGGATTATGTTTTTCTCAGTAAGAAAGAAATGGAATTCTATCTGTCTAGTTGACAGTCTCTTTCTGTGAGACAGATACAGAGGACTGGTACAACAAATAGAGACTCCTTGTTGCTGTAGTATTCAAAGGCTTTGGCTTTGTTACATGTAAATAAGTAACTGAAATGTTCCATCAGTCCAGGAGCACAGGGAGTGAGAACAACGTATGACCAGATAACTAAATGTCTTGTCTTTAAATAATAAACAAAGTGTTTTTTCAACAGAGGATGCTAAACCGAGTGCCATTGCTTGTCTGACATGCTTTTGGGGCTGTCTTTGGTATTTTGTGACAAGTGATTGTGTGGGCATTTTGTTGGATGCAAACACTAAAAATAAATTTGGGGTTTTTTTGCTGTTCTGGCTTACTCATCCCAGCTATGACTTTTCCAGGCCTGTTGAGAGCCTTAGAGACCATGGATAACCCCATCCGGCTCTGCCCTGGGTCAGCATGAAGAAGAAACAACACACAGGCATCTGGTCATAGGCACAGGTAATTATGTCATTCCCCTGTGTCCCACAGGGGAAGTAGAGGAACCATTCTCCACTTTCTCTAGGGAAAAAAGTGCTGTAGGCAACAGAGAAGCATCCCCTGGCCTGGCTTCACCCTATAGATCTTGCAATTGGACACTCTGAATTGCTCAAAAATAACCTCCAGGACTAAATGCAAGATTCTGGAATTTGGGAATGGATTGTGCATAAAAATCAAAACTCTTCCTCAGCTGGCCTTTTACATTATAACCTACACAGTATCAAGCATTTTATTTATTTTATTTTATTTACGTTGTGCAGCAAAATTGGCCAAACCACTAACTAAAGTAATTAAACCTAGGAAGATAAACAGGATGCAGAAAGAAGAGAAAACAGCCAACTGTAAAGGACAGTTGTGTCTTACTAATCTACTATAATTCTTCGCACGTCTCAACAAATAAATGCAGATGTACCATTTTGGCTTGGATATTTATGAATGAACAGTACAAAAAACAGACCCCAAAGAAGGGTTAAATAGTGAGATGACAAAAACTGCTAATTATGCTTTACTTCCAGATGAGTGAAGGCTGTAGGGAATTATGCAGAGACTTAACAACTCACAGTCACCAGAGCAGCACAGTGCTATATGAAGTCCCCAGATACCAAAGGCAGCCTGATGCGTGCTGAGAGGAATGCCAGGAATACTCAGGCATATCTCACACAGGGTTTGACATGCATCAAAACCAGTCTGAAAGCAAAAAAAGGGACTCTCCTCCTTTTGTTTCGTGCTACCTCGAAGCTTCCAATCAGTCACACAGCTGCCTCCTACATACTACTCCTGAAAATGTCTTTTGATTGATGATTTTTTTTCAAAAGTAGCAGAGAATAGTCTCCTCATACTGCTCTCCTTTGTGGTCCTGTGTCTGAATCTACAAATTTATACCTTGAGCTTGGGGGGCTCACTCGATACATCTGCAAAACCTGGCTGCATCAGTCCTGCTCCATTGGCCATGACTACTGGCCAGCACAGTGATACGAATAAAGTTGCATGGAATTGGAGCACAACAACTTGAAAAAGGATCGGAGGATTTTTTTTTTTAATATATTGCAGAATATCCTATCTTGGACCACTATGCCATTAAAAATCACTGAGATAGATGGCCCTTAATGAGTAGCTTAGAAATTAAAATCTGGTATCCTTTCTTTCTTACAAAGTAAGTTTTTATCTCATTTTTTGAATGTCACAAACCAGTTGTGAAGAGAAAAATAAGAGAGCATCATCTGAAATATTACTCCCTAATTGTTCCTTTAAGCATTTCTCACGTTTGTGTTTGAAATAATTGTCTCCAATTACACCAGCAATTGGACAGGTATGTAGATGGATCCTGGCTCAATGTGAGGTGACAATTCCCAGCAAAACTTGCTTGGCTGCATTTGTCAGTTACACCAGATACTTTATGATCCCCCTAATTCGAAATTATTGAGCTGTTTTCCAGCTATTTGGGCCTGTTATGCCATGGCAATCTCGGGAAATCCCAGGTTCAGAGCAGAGGCACACCTGGAGTGGTCAAGAGACAAACAACTGTGACTGGGAATTTGCTCCTGAGCTCCCGTCTTCTTTTCAGCCCCTCTGCAGCTTTATAAGCAAAGGGAAAAAAAATTCTCCACCAGGATGCTGGATTCTCCGTCCGGCTGACAGGCGTAATCTGGTGCACATTGCAGTCCCACATTGAAGATCACATGTGATCTCCGACAGCCTCAGCATCTCGCGCCAGCTGCCTCCATGGGCAGAAGTGAGTATGTTAATAAACACCCAAATGAAAGGAAGTTGTTGCGTTGTAATTAACATATGCCATTAGTATCTGTCGCTTTGGCCAGCCGCAGCAGACAGGCTGAACCCATACATACAAATGAGTGTCTGCCTGAACTGCGGGGAGGGGAGGGAGAGATGATTTCATTGTGAGCGTCTGGTGCTGTCAGCAGCTTTAAATCACACGGGTACTTACTAACAAAAACAGTAACGACCATTGTGTCCCGGAACAATAATACGGCCTTTAAAACCTTGTTTTATTCAGTAAACAGTTCTAAATGTTTGCTCCCTCTCTTCTTTTTACCAGAGATGCTTAATATAAAAGACATTCCAAGGGAGAAAAATAAAAGTCTGGTCCACCAAAGGTATTTTCGACGTGGTTCATCTGCACCTATGGCCCTGTCCCAACGCCTCCTGGCGCCGCTGTCAGCGGGACAGGTGATGGCGGCAGTTCCGTGGGAATTAACATCACCAAGGGTTTCTGGAAGGTCGATAACGAGCCCAGAGCCTCCCACGCTGGCTGGGATCGTTTCGCTGAAGAGGTGATGGTACTATTCTGCTTTCATTACCAATAATTACCTTTGTTGGGCTGTGCACTGCCTACCTCACCAGTTCCTCGCTCTTAGGGTGCTTGAAGATTAAAATGCACAGAAAAGCTCCTGTCCATTGGCACTGCCAGAGACATCCCTGTTAATTGCTATTGCTCTCTTCTTGCTCCAAAGAGATGTGTCAGGAACTGAAGGCTTAGCAAGTTTTATCCTCTGTAAAAATAAAGCCTCTGCAAATTCAATAAATAATGATAGTTTGTAACCCCCAAATATACTGTTGCAAGTTAATTCTAATTTTTTTTTCCCCACAGCCATCTTAGTCTTCCTTTATGTTTTTAAATGTTTATTTACATATGCTATTAGTTCAAGGACCACCACTACCAAACCCACTAGGTCTAGGACTGTAAACGCGATTCTGCTGAATTGCTAAGCTGCTGTGAAAAACAACAAAGTCAGAAGCATCTGGGCTGTGTTCCAGGACATGGGACTTATATGATCACATTCTGCATCTTGGTTCAGTCTGACAGAATATTTTCCTACTTTTTGTTTTAAAAGAGCTTTAAAGGTCTCTGCAGGAGTTTCTCTCTGGAGGCATTTGAGATGGCAGATGATAATTAGATATTTCTATAGCACAGAAATTATTTTCTTTGCATTTCCCAGTTCACAGGCAGAGCTGTGGTCAGCAGCCCTGTCTGACTCAGCCTCTCATCTTCCTGCTTTTAAAACCCCAGAGTTCTCCTATTTATTGACATTTTAAAAAAAAGTTTAAAAAATATTGTCCTTGCTCCCAGCTTTCTGCAGCAAAGCTGCTGCTGTCTCCACTGGAATTTGTGTCCAAGTAGTCACTGCAGAGAAACCATAGGACTCCTCCCTGGTCAACAGGTCCAGCAGGATGCAGCTGGTGCTCCCCAAAATGGCCTGGGAAAAGCCTCTTCAGCTAGCCCTGCTCCAGGGGAACAGAAAAAGTCCAGATAGAGGAGAGAGCTGACAAAGAAATTGTTCCATTTGGTGGTTTTCCTGAACATCATTTTATAAAACCCTTAGAAGCAGTTGTGGCAATATATCCTCCCATGCCTGCAGGGATGGACCAGCCAGCTTGGATGCGCCCAGTGTCACTGCACGCACAGTGGAGCTCCAAAGTGGGGTTTTTTTCCCCCAGGTTTTACACCTTCCATCTTATCCTTGAATATAATCCCCCTATTTTCCTTCTGGTTTACTTCATGCAGGCAAGCAGCTGGTGTCGCTGCCCTGCATCATTAGGACTATGCTGTGGTTGTTCTCACCATCCTTTACTGTACCTACATCAGTCAGTGCCATCTACTGAAAACAAGACCCAGGCTGACACCCAGATCTCTTCAAGGACCCATCACTAGGTCCTGGCCCTACCTGGCGCCGCACCTCACATGGGATCAGAGGCCTGCAGCCTCTATGACCAGGCTTGCTTTGGTGCCCCTGCACCACTGCACTGCAAGATGGCACTGGAACAATATCTTGGGGACCTTAATATGTTGCCATATTTTTGGATGGAGAAATATCCCTGTAGTGTTACATCATACAGGTGCCACCTCTTGCTAAAAGATTTCAATGGCATTTTTTTCTGTCTTCAAAAACGGATTAGGAAAAAAGTACTGGATTGAAAAGTACCTGCAGCTAGAGTCCAACTCTTTTGAAGTCTTCACCCAGCCTGAGAATAGAATTCAGAAGCATTTTTTGACATCAAAAATAGTAAAGAGTCTTATACTGTGGGTATTTTCCCCTACAGGAAGTCCCACTATTTGTAACAGGATTCCAAGGGAGAAGAGAAGACATAGGCAGGAGATATATGAGGTGGAATCAGGGGCAGGCCGCTTGGGAAGAATATGAGGATATTATCAGAGTATGCAAAAAAAAAGTAAGGCCAAGGCCCAGCTGGAATTTAATCTAGCTAAAAATGTGAGAGATAACAAGAAGGGCTTCTTCAAGCACATCAACAACAAAGAGAATACTAAGGAAAATGTGAGCCCACTACTGAATGGAAAAGGGACTATTCAGCAGAGGTTGCAGAGCAGGCTGAGATACTGCACATCTTCTTGCTTCCGTCTTCATGACCAAGGCCAGCCCTCAGCAATCTCTGACCCAGGAGACCAGGGAGAACGTCTGGAGAAAGGAAGATTTCCCCTTGGTTGAGAAGGATTGGGTTAGAGGCCATTTAGTCAACGTTATTATCCAAAAGTCCATGGGATGCATCTATGAATGCTGAGGAAGCTGGCAGATGTCATTGCTAGGTCACTCTCAATCACCTTTGGAAGGTCATGACAATCAAGAGAGGTGCCTAAAGACTGGAAGAAAGCAAACGTCACTCTAGTATTAAAAAAAGAGCAAGAAGGAGAACGCAGGGAACTACCAGTCAGTCAGCTTCACCTCAGTCCCTGGAAAGGTGATAGAGTGACTCATCCCAAAGTTCAGGTAAATGGATGGATGGATGGATGGATGGATGGATGGATGGACGGACTGACAACTAAGGATATTCTGTGAAGCTGTCCACGAGTCAGCAGTGCATCCTTGTAAGCAGGAAAGTCACAGAATCACAGAATCAACCAGGCTGGAAAAGACCTCTGAGATCATTGAGTCCAACTCATGACCCAACACCACCCTGTCAATTAGACCATGGGACTAAGTGCCACATCCAGTCTAATATTAAAAACCCCCAGGGACAGAGAATCCACCACTTCCCTGGGCAGCCCATTCCAATGCCTGATTACCCTCTCTGTAAACAATTTCTTCCTAATATCCAACCTGAATCTCCCCTGGTAGGGCTTAAGACTGTGCCCTCTTGTCCTACTGTTGGTTGCCTGGGAGAAGAGACCAACCCCCACCTGGCTACAACCTCTTTTCAGGGAATTGTAGAGACTGATGAGGTCTCCCCTGAGCCTTCTCTTCTCCAGACTAAACAACCCCAACTACCTCAGCCTCTCCTCATAGGGCTTGTGCTCAAGTCCCTTCACCAGCCCGGTCGCTCTTCTCTGGACCTGCTCCAGCACCTCAATGTCCTTCCTNTTGGTCTTGTCAAGCATCATACCACTGGATGAAGCCCATTTACCCAGCCTGTCCAGGTCTCTCTGCAGAGCTCTCCTACCCTCCAGCAGATTGGCACTCAGCCCCAGCTTGATGTCATCAGCAAATTTGCTAATGGTGGACTCAATCCCCTCATCCAGATCATCAATAAAGATATTAAGCAGAACTGGGCCCAACACTGATCCCTGGGGGACACCACTAGTGACTGGCCGCCAGCTGGATGCAGCACCATTCACCAGCACTCTCTGGGCCCGACCCTCCAGCCAGTTCCTAACCCAGAACAGAGTGCCTCTGTCCAAGCCGTGGGCTGCCAGCTTTTCCAGGATCCTGGGGTACAATAGGTAATTCTGTGAAAATTCATGTTTTATACCAAATTCTCAGATCAAGACCTAAATCTGAGGGAGTTTTATGGTTTCATTGGTTTTATCCACAAAACAACCCATTTTCTGGGTGTTGTGAATTTTCTTCAATCTTTTGATTATGTTATTTTGACTTGGAAAGCTGTTTCACCCAGAAGCAGTTGTTTGGATACATGGAGTTCAAAGGCACAATAAGAAGAGGTTGCCAGTGAAAAGCTCCATTAGGAAGCAGATTTAATCTTAAAATATGTATATTCACCATTGCTTAATGTATTTAGTGCTGTGCTGAGGGCAACCCACTATGTGAGGTGGGGATACAGCTTCGACCTCATACATTTCATGCTCTCCATTGCATGTAACTTCCATCAGTCTGACCCAGGGCTGCCTCTGTCCTTGTGCCCCTTCCATCCACATGCTACCATCACCGTCATGGGCCAGCACTGACATGTGCCTGGCCCCATGTTGTGCAGCCCTGTAACCAGCGAGAAATATCCCTGCAAGGAATGGCTAGTTGTTTTCTAATGGTCTGGTTCAGTAGTGCAGTGGTTCATCCCACTCCTGCACTGCTGATGGAGAGGGAACCAAAGTGCTATGGAGTCTGGGCTTCTCATGGAACTCCTGTGTGATGCCCTTGGCTTCTGTGGGCTTCTTTCATGCTCCAAGTTAAGCAATCTTGAATGGGGGATTTGTAGGATCAGTCCTTACATTTCCACCTTGTGGTTTCCACATATTCTGGTTTTTCAGGTTTCTGGGGAGCAGTTTGACCATGTTGAATGCAGCACCAGGGACCAAGCAGGTCTGTTAGCTTCAGAAAGGGTTCAATGTTTACTTTTCCTTTATTTTGCATATATAAGTATCTCAATGTGTTTCTTCATCCAAATTTTTGGTATAGCTGAAAATATACATTTATAATTCCAAAGGTTATGAGTGATAAGCCCTAACACACTAGAAACTAAAACATGCTTGTCCTTAATATCAACCATCTGCTAGAACCAGATGACAGGCAGGCACATATCAGTTTTCTTGAACTGATGCACCTTCACAGGAAAATGCACATAAAGCCCTATTTGTCAGTCTGGAGAGAAAAGCTTCATCTCCTGTGTTTGCCACCTTCGTGAGAATGAATGTCTCAGCCTCTGCTCTGGGGCATTGCTACCTGGAGCCTTGCTGGGCACCCTTCAGGAGCTGGTGTCCCCACTGCCCTTGGGGTGGGGCAGCCACTGTTTTCATGGGCAGACTCCAAAGTCAGGGTGACTTTTCCAGTGTTGCACCTTCCCTACAAGATGCCAGCTCTGCTGCATCACCAAGAGCTGTCAATGGGTCAGACAGAGCCCAAAACAAGGCCAGACCTTTTGTCACAAAGAAACCAGGTTTTCTCCAGAAACTAATCTTTTGATGTTGTTGTTTTAATGTTCTTTACATGAAAAAGGGGACTTCAGAAAGAAGGATAAAATAGTTCCCTTTAGGCTTTTTAATTTCATTAGAGGAAACCAGGAGGTTATGGAAGCTGGTATCAGAAGCAAAGCAAGATAAAAATACAGGATTTGAGTACTGACATCTTTTCTTTATTAAGTTCTTTGTTGCTGGGAAGAAAAGTTGAGGATCTTTGTGATTTGTTTACATTTCTGTAACACAGTCATGTGTCTAATTTCCAGTTCCTAAGACTCACAACTTAAGTGCAAGTATCCCTTGACAGCTCCCATAAAGCATCATTGGCTGGAATCACAGGATTGCATGAAACTACTATATTTGATTTTTTGGTAAAAATTTAAATTTTCCTTCTAAAACAGTGACCCATGTCATGGGTTTACCACCCCCCCTGAACTGAAGTGGTCAGGTCCAGATGGATTTCCAGCACAAAGCCAATCAAAAGTTTTAGTAATGCCTCTGCTAATGACATAGTTAAGAAAACGAAAGAAAAGGTGAATTGCACAGAAGAAATTAGAAGGAGCCATGTAGGAGGAGACTGCAGGCCTCCCCAAGTGGGGGGCTAGACCTCTCTCGCTGGCCTTGGGCCAGGGGCAGGCATGGCGTTGAAGTCTTCCCCAGCTGAGACATAACAGAGTGGAGGAAAGAAAAAAAACAAAAACCTGCAGAGAGAAGCTGCCCACTTGAAACACACTGCAGAAGGATGCCAGCCCAGCGGAGAGCAGAAGAGGACAGTTGAGAGAACATAGCAACTCCAAGGTCAGTCTAGCAAGAGAGAGAGAGCAGAGGGGCACAGGGGACCCATTCCCCGCCCCCTCCCTCCAGCAGGGGAAAGACTGAAAGTTGGAAACCCCTTCCAACTGTAGAAGATTATTGATGAATAAGAGATTCTGGGTTCGACTCCCAGTGGTACCTCCATAGTGCAGAGACCCCACGCTGAAGCTCATGAAGGAGCCTGGGCTGGAGCAGATGAGAGCATACGGAGGCTGTGACCCCTCGTGAGAGGTCTGAGATGAAGCGGAGTCCTGCTAGAGACCTGTGGCCTATGGAGAGAGGAACCTACACTGGAGCAAGTTGTCTCAAGTAGGACTTTGTAGTCCCAGTGAAAGATCCATGCTCGTGCAACTCAGTTGTGACCCTAAAGGACAGCAGAGAATGGAAGAGCTGTTGTCCTGGGTGGACCCACAAGGAGAGGTCTATTTAAGACTATCTCCCATGGGAAGGGACCTCCATGCAATAGAGGAAGGACTCAAAGCCATTCTCTGTAGCCGTGGCTGAAGATTATAGTAATGCAGACTGTCCCTCTACAATCCATAGAAAGGACCCCATAGGAACAGGGGAAAACTTCACCATGGTGTAACAAGTGTCCTCTTGCAGGCCATGGAAGACCTCAGAAGCCTGGGTGTGCCTTTCTGGCCTCCAGTCCTGTCCTGAGGGGCAGGCACAGTCCTGAGGCTGATGAGCATTTCGTTCCACATGAGAATGTAAGAAAGAAAATCAGTTTTAACAGATGCTTTCTTCCTCTATGATGTGGTCAGCTGCAGTCTGTATTTTTAAAGATGGCAGAAACTACTTCTCCCGATGTCCATTAATCGATCTCTTCCCTTAAATACATCTTGCACATACATGGCCCTACAGCTCTAATAGGTCCCATATTACTCCCATGCTAAGTGTGTTATGAGTAATTTCTTCCAAAGGGAAAGGTGAATTCTATACCCAGTCTGAACTTTATTCAACTTATTTGTCTGAAAAGCCTTCATTTCTGGCTACCACCTTGAAGAACCTTCAAATTACTTGCTTTCAGAAACCTCACCTTCTTTTAGGATGTGAGAGGCCAAGTGGTGGAAATTGCTGGTCACCTTTGAAAACTTGGCCCTTCTGCACTGTCTGTCCATGCGGATGACCAGGAGCACAGCAAGCTGAGGCCATGACCATTGCTGGCCAGAGAAAGGAGGTTGCTGGTAGTTTCAGTGTTCCTGTTCTGCTGGAAGTCCTTCATCAGTGGAGTCTTCCTGGGAAAGCAAGGGCAATTTAAATTTCTAATGTAGTGAAACAAGCAGGGAAGAAAAAAAATCTACTTTCGAAGACCCTTTTTATACCTCATTAAAAAACTGAAAGAGACCCCAAGTGAGGTCTCACTGCTCAGTCCCTCTAATCCCCTTAACTTTGTCATGATTTTGTTTGGGTTTTTTTCCCCCGGTTTGTGATGGTGATAAGTCCTGACAGCCATGGGACAACATTTCTGAGTCCCTGGCTTCACATTCAGCAACAAGGGCTGAAGAGCTGGAGCTGCTCCTCCCTCCAGGTTTGCATGATTTGAGACTGACTTTCTGCTCTGTGTGTTTATCCGTGTACTTAGAATTCATTATTTTTCCATGTGATCTCCAGCATGGCCTGCATCTCAAGTGGCTGCAACTCCATATCTGAACTTAGGAAGAAAAAAAGGTAAATTCTCTTGGCATCATGTCTCAGTGGCTGCTGTCTCAGAGGTATCATGTCTCAACAGAAACAGAGAAGGCACCAGTGGCCAGACAGGACAAGAGCTATAGATACCATGACCAGCTGAGACATGTAGAGCTATGCTCTCTCAGAACCTTTTTAAGTATATATCATTCAACATTTATTTGAGCTTTCTGCCTGATTTTTTTTATATATAGATCCTTTCTGACAGTTGTTTCTCCCTCACTTTTTTGAATGCTTTGACATTCAAATGCAAAAGTGCTTTCTACTCGGATACCAGATGTGTCTTCCAATAACAATTACGTAGCAGAGAGTAAAAAAACCTATTGCTTAGCTGAGTAAATCAAACTGTTTAATCAAAGAAGCCAGGTTGTTATTTCTTCACTGCACATTTATAATGCTTTGTTTGACTTCTAATATATTCACAGATATATATGTGCATAGACATATATATAAGTTTCAGTGCTTCAAGCACTATGATCTGCAGCACAGGCTAAGTGGAGCTACCATGTTGATGAGAGGCTGCTGATCCACAAGAAAGTGTCCCTCTGAGCACGCCTGGGCCCCAGGGCTCATGTCTTGCTCATCCGGGATCCCCGGGGCTACAAGCTGGTGGTCCGGCAGCACCTCATCATCTCCTGGCAGGAGCAGCACTTCCCCTTCGACGTCTGGCAGAGGGTGACTCTGGGGACACGTGTGTTGCTGCTCTGAGCCATGGCTGCAAAGAAGGGAAAATGTAGGCATTAGGCAGGCAGGGGAGAAATTCAGGGGGTGCCCTGGCCCCCAGCTGAGACAGTTTCAAGGGTGGATGACCAACTGCGTCTGGACTTCAAAGGAAGGTTAGAACAGCCAAAAAAAACCCAATTCAAATGTGAAATGTTTACTAGCAAGCAGCACTGTTCTCCCACTAAAGCTAGCAACAAGGCAAGAGATGCAAAGCTGCTTTTCTGAGGATCGTCCACAACAACCTGTTCCTCCTTCCCCAAAGCACAGTGATAACCACTAAAAACCCTTCTCTCCCTTATCTGAGGTGACTCCACCGTCTCTAGTGTACAGCTCCCCCAGGCTGCATCCCAACCCTCTTTCCAACCCCACACATTTGCAGACAGGTTGGGTGAGCAGGGAAATGTGGATGCTGCCAAGTCACCGAGGTTTCTTCATGCTTCTGCACTTCCTTGGCTTTGTGGTGTGCCTGTGGTTTCTTTGCAGAAACACCCCCTGCCCCCAGTCTGATATGGGAAAGCATATCATCCCTATTAAATGCATTTCCATAAGATTACATCTCTCTGGGACATTCCTGGTTGGGTGGCTCTTCATCTAGTAGGCTTCCAACACCAGGTTTAGCTCAGCTGAGCCTTTCCCCATATCAGTAGATGGTTGGAAGATAAAACTTATGCAGGGGCTGTGGCTTGCAAATAAATCCTTGTTTCTGCTCTGAATGTTCACCTAAATCTTCAGCAATTCCGACAATGCCTTTGCATAACAGCCTTCATTCTCACTTCAAAGGTGCCTGCTGCAATTTTATAATATGCTGTGGTAATAGGACATATCTAGTTCTTCCTCTGCGACTCGGCAGTGCAGAAAGCCTTTTCTCTCTGTTTTCTGCCTCTCTTTAATGCTACCTGACAGTAAGCAAATAGCACTTGATGTGCCATCCCTTGTCTGTGCCTGGATATTTAAATTCTCATTTTCACATACCATAACTTTTTTCCAGAGTGAGGTGCACAGGTAAACTCACATCAGGCCCAGACAACCTGCACTGGAAATAATAACGGTTTTAGGTATACAGCTTTTCAACTAGAACTTTACCAAAAGCTAGTTAAGACCATTTCCCTACCCAAACTTCAGGCCTGAGGTAATTGCAGTTTCCACGCTGCAGCCAGCTGCACTAAATCATATGAAAAACCTTGATGAGCTCTTCCAAGAGGCAGCCACCAAAACTTCATTCTGCATCGGACTCGCTGTCCTCTGCCCTGGAGATAGGCAATCTGAGGTCCCTGAAACCAAAAAAGTGTGTTAGGTTACTGCCAAAAAGGAGAGAGTGCTAAGAGTAAAGAGATTTGGGCTTGTTTCCCAGATTTGAAACAGTTGTCCTTTATGGCTTTATGCAAAAACAATTCTTCTTTCCTTCCCCTGTGTCCTTATCAGGAAAACTGGAACAGCTTTTTCTTACTCCTGACCTGTTCTGCCTGCCCGAGGGTAAAGTTTGATGTGAAGAGGCTGGGTCTTGCTACAAATGGGTACAGCACAACCAGGTCCTGATCTAGAGGGAGTGGGGGATGGCAGGATCATTTTCTGAATGCAGAGAGGAATAACCCAGCTGATGTTTCTTTAAACTCTCTGATACACCATCAGAGGTTAGAAACAGCTACAGTTTCCTAAGATCAGCAGGGATCATATTCCCCACCAAAAAACCTCCCTGGGGTCACCAGAAGTTTACAGTCCTCTGGCCTTAAGATGCTTTGCCTTCTCCAGTAAGGCCATTGTTTTATGAGAATAGAATGTTTATGGGAGGAGGATGGCTTTCACCTGGAAAGGCAGGGAACCAGCCTTGCTCATACATTTGTGCACCATTTGTTTTCCTCCTCAGTACTACAACTCTCAAATCCTTGAGGAGAACCTCTTTTGGTTCCCAACTCTTTTTGATTTCCTTTCAAGGAATTATAATTGTAAATGCCACCAAGTGATTTCCTTGCACACAGCCTTCCAAGATCTAAGCACATGAATGAGTTTGGTTTCACGCTGGGAAATGTGCAGTTTTTACACCAGGTTGCATATCAAGCAGAAACATTGCCATGAGATGAGGAGGTTTCTCTTTTACCTACTTATTTAAGTGAAGGGATCCTTCCTTAGACCAGATTTTAATTGGTGATTTTGGTAGAAGCAACTGACCTGCATACTGCCAACCTGTGCTGGCAATGGCAGCATCTCGTTCTAAAAATCATCCATCTCTGTGTGCCTCATGTCTCCACCACTGGTGAGCTGCAAGGTACAAACTCTACAGCGCAACAACACAAACTGCCCAGAAATGCAGCACTTTAATTTCAATGAGCCGGTTGAATGTCAGCATTTTTCATGTCCCCCATGAGAGACAAAACCATTCACAGTGATGTGCCAGTCAGGGCTGCAGCCAAGTGGACTTGAGAGCAGGAACAGCTGGATTTTAGTGGACTGTTAAAGCGCTGAAGCCAAAAGCCATCATTGTGGACCTGCTCACATACCATGGACCTCTGGAGAGGATCATCTGCATAATTACAAGGATCACAGATCTTGCACTTCCCCTGTCAATGAACATTTTCCTTTTGGGTACAGTACGATCCTGCAGATTCCAACGATAAACTGCTCTAATGGTCTTTGCAGTCATCTGATTTGGCTACAGAAAAAATATCCTAGAGCTGAGCTGTAAATGCAGCTCCCTGCCGCATGAATCTGCATGGGAACAGGGTGTGTGCAGCACGTTCCATCCACGAATAAACTAATCCTTTCTGCAGATAAAAACTGCCAACAAACTGTAGCCTGAAAAAGTAGTTACAGAGGTTGTTTATTTTTAAAGGGTGAATAAAATTTCAGAGTGATAAAATATTTTCTTTGAAATACTTTCATTCAAATAATTTGTTTCCTTTCAAAAGGCTTAATTTTCCGTTTGTCAAATTTTTTTCTTCTTTTTTTACACTCCTAAGTGGTGTGAGCAAGGGCAGAGATGGCCCTGATCTGAATGGGGGTATGTGCAGCTACAGAACCATGTTTTGTGATATGGGAGCACGTGCTAGGCCAGCTGGACCTAACGTGCATAGAGGGGGGATGGCTAACACCCCACAGCCCATCAAGTAAATGTCTCATTGTGCTGGTAAATGTATCATTGTGTTAATTCACAAGAGTCCAGCAGACAACTAAAATGAACATTGTTGTGTAATACTATGGCTTAGGCTGTGTCCATGGTTTGGATCGTGTTGATGGGCTACACCTTGCAGGGATGGAGCCAATGAGAGGTGCAGACAGGACACTGTGTGTGTGCTGCAGCCAGTTCAAAGCTTCAGACTCAGGGATGGAGCTGGGGATTTATTCTACAGTGAGGGCTGAGCTTCTTTGATTAATCACATGTAAGTTTAGGCAAAACACCAAATAGTGCAAGATTTTCTATAAAGTCATAAAAAACACTGGGAGTGCTGGAGAAGTGGAGAAAATGAATTGTTTTTTCGAAGTCACATAATTAGTTTACTAAGGTTGGGAGCCAAAGCCTGGAAAACTCTATAGGGCAAAAAATCAAAGCAATTGAAAAAAATAAAGGGCATATCTCTGGCTTAAGTGCTGCCCTAGACTTTGTAGGGTATTCTCTATTCCTGCTGTGCGGTGCAAGCTGTCTTCTGGAAAACAGATTTGCAAATGGGAGGATTTGCTCTGACAGCTATGAAAACCAGTGAAGTGCCATGGGATCTGGCAGGGAATCTAGCACTGTGGGCTTGTGCTTGCCCATGGGATCTGGGAGCCCACTGCTCTGAGACTGTCCTCAGTAGAGAATAGTAAGGGGAAGCACGAAATATTACTCCTAAAATAGGTCAAAGGAGAAAGAAACGGATGAACCTTCTGCCTGAGCTGGAGCACATGATGTCTTTGGCTATCAAACTTCTTACATATGGTTTGATGGGCAGTGCTTTTGAATGGGCATTTTTATTGCCCCTCTGCAGAGGGGCAAGGCAGAAGAAGAGAAGCATGTTCAGCTCCTAAACAACAGCAATGAGAGAACAATGATTCATCACATTTGCTTTATAAGGGATTTTGTAGGTTTACCTGGTGAAATGTTTCTCTGAATGCAAGTTTGTATCATTGCCTGGCATAAATTTAAGAGAGGGCAACAAGAAAAAGAGGGGTTTAATTCCTCCTCTGTCCCTCCATATTAGACACCAGATCTCAACACCTGTCCCTGCTCCTCTCTCAAGTAAAATAAATGGACATGTTATATGTTCCTTCCCAACCCTTTCAGATAAGTTGAAGCTGCTTATATCTATTTTTGGGTTGTCTGCTGGCCCATTTCGTAGTAATCCTAAAGCACTCAGCAAGCAGAGCACTGTACAGATCTATAGGATGAAAAGATATACGAAGAACAGGCAAGGAAGCTGAATTACAGCAACAGTAACGTAACAGGATGTGATGTGGAGCTGTCATCCAGGTTAATTTTCCACCAGTGTACTTTTAGTGATGTAAAAAGAGACTAACATAGGCAAAAATGCTAATTGAAGTAGGATACGTTGCTGGAAGATGGTGAAAGGATGGCACCCCCAGAAGCTAGGCAAATTACATGTTTCCTGGAGAAAATTTCAATAGAGAAGGAGAAGCAAACAAACTGGATCTAAAGTAAAAAAAATGCAAACATATCTGATCAGGGACTGATCTGAGACCAAATGAGAAAATCAAAGTGCACCACCTGGGACTCCAGGAGGCCCTGGTGATGTACTTACCCTCTATTCCACAGAGAGGACAGCAAAGTAATTCCTGAAAAAGAGGGCTTGTGCTAGGGGTAACTGTGTTCTTGCAGCTTGGATGTTCTAAAGATGTGAGGAAAAGCCTGTGGGGAGAAATGATAGCTGTCACTAGATCAGCTAAATACCAGTGAAGGAAAGCAGCACATAAGCATTCTGTGGCTGCTCTCTCCATTAGGTGTTAACTGTACTTAATATAAATTATATTAGGAGAACTAGGTATAAGTGCCTGACAGAATGATGGCTGACAATTGGCTCTATGCAAAGGCAACAGCAGTGATTTGGCTGTAACATTGACAGTCTAAAGACGTGAGCCAGACAAGGGTACAGGGAGAGGCGATATTGTGCAATCTATACATATAACTCCTCTGTGCAGCCAGAGACAGGATCTCTGCTCTCTATGATCTCCTGGGACAGAACCACATAAAGATTTGCTTCTGTTCCAAGACCTTCTAGAACAAATTACTCTAGAAATGCAAAATTAAATCAATAATAATACAAACAGGTGGCTAGAGTTGACGTGATTTCTGTCTCAATTTTTCATCTCTGATAGCTTTTTAACAAAGCTCAGCATCAAGTGTTCCAAGCACACTTAAAATAGGGACTTTTCAATTTTCCCAGCACTCTGGTAGAACAAGGTAAGCTGCCCCATGTGTTTTAGCAGATGAAAAACACTGAACCAAAAAGTGAAGAGGTTTGTCTAAAGGCTCAAGTCAAGCTTGTGACAGACCTTGAGACTACATCTGCGACTTCCTAATATCCTCTCTGTTCTTTTGCCATCGGGCTTCTTTCTGTGTCTCTCCTCCAAAGATACTAACATAGGAGTTGGGTTCAAGATGTCTTGGAGCACTCACAATTTGTTTACGTGGTTTTCTATATCAAGACCTGGATCAAAACTCTCTGTCTGTATTTCTGTAATGAGGAGCTCTGCAACAGAGAGGTAATTAAACTAGTCTATGGCATGAGAAATCCCACCTGTCTGACTTCTGATATGACCTGAGTAAGTTTGAGCCTTAGTCTTGTTAATTCCAGCTTCCCACCACTAAACCACTATAAAACCATGAAAGAGGAATGCTGTTAGAAAAAAACCGCACAAAATTCAATCATATATATACT
This sequence comes from Pachyramphus minor, assembly GCA_013397135.1. Taxonomy (NCBI): domain Eukaryota; kingdom Metazoa; phylum Chordata; class Aves; order Passeriformes; family Tyrannidae; genus Pachyramphus; species Pachyramphus minor. Next base: position 441,938 of record VYXB01007040.1, read on the forward strand.
TTATATACATACATCATATATATACAATGAATATAAAAACTTTATATGGTGTGGTTGCCTCAGCACATAGTGAGGAGAGCCTTACCACCAAAACCTAACAAAGAGAGGGAAGCTCTCCTTCTCGGGTATTTTTTGGGGTTTCATTTTGGGTATGTGTGTGCTGGCATCATCTCATTCATCTAGGTTTTTCTCTTCCTTTCATTTCTGTGTTTTCACATTCCACCAGAAGAGCTTGTTTGGCTGTCTGTCATTAGCTGCAGTGTTTGAACATTATTTGCCACCTTTGGATTTCTTACTTGCTTCAGTAATGTGAAGAAAATGCAGCTTTGTGGCCTGTAGTGACAAAAAAAAAATAATTCCAAAAACCTCTGGATTTAATTAAAAAACCCTTCCCAGAACTCAAAGTAATTTATTCTTATGGAAGCTCCCACACCTACTGTAGGGAAGACTCTACATTCACAGAGATAGAAACCAGAAGTCATGCCCAGTCATCTCAATTACAGCCTTGTAAAATTGCTACTGCTAAGCGGGGTCACAGCCCTCTCAGTTGCAAGCTCACCTATGCAGGTGACAGCTTGAGGGGAAAAGCTAACTGCCCTCCAGAACAATGGCATTAGGTGGCTTTGACATGCAATACTTGATGCTGTTTGTCACTGAGACTGAATTATCTCTCTTCTTTCACAATTCCATCATAAGCCAAAGATGACAGCAGAGTTGAGGGAGCCCATCTGCATGAGCTGCTGCCATATTTAAGCAAAGGGCTAGAGCTTTGCTCACCAAATAACTTCTAACCTGCTGCCAGTGTGTGAGACCTCTCTTGTTTCAGCTCTCACAAAGCTAATGAGCCTTCTTCTCTCAGGTAAAGCAAAACAAAGTCAGGAAGAAAATGGTAAACACACTGCTGAATTAGGTTGTCTACCTTTGGCAGTGGGTAGTGTCATCTGTTTGGCAGAGGAGAGAGAATACCCTCCCTCAACAAAAGAAAAACATGAAAATTTCATTTGCAATGTGGGAATTGCATGTCTGCTCCTTGAAGCCATTGAACACAGAGCTTTCTGCCCAGCTTTATCCTTGCTGAAGGCAAAAGAAAGCTTCAGGGAAACCTCTAGAAGCTACCTCATCCTCAGGCAGAAGCCGACAACGCAGCAATGAATAATGACCATGAGGAGAAGTGTAGTAAAGCTTTTGAAAGTGAAGAGTAGAGCAGAAACAGCAATAAAATAGTAAACAAACAAATAAACAAGAACCAACCAAATACCTGAAAAATTAAATTAAAAAACCCTACACAAATTCTGCTCACCTCCATATCTAACTCCCACTGTCCTGTCTAGGTGAATGGATTTAGTGCTCTGGGAAATGGTTTCTTCCTTCGGGCTTTGAGAACCCAAATGCTAAAAGCTACATGAGTATTAATTATCATCAAAAAATGGTCTGTTCAGCATTAGAAGTCAGTTTAATAGATTCTAAATAGAAGGGGCAAACAGCATTTCATTTGGATCACGAAGGCATGAGGGAAAATCATTGTTACTTCATATTTCTCTGTAAGCAGAGCCAAAGGGACTCAGAGGGAACCAGCAGCCTAGTGCACTACAAGACAAACACAGAAGCCAATGGGGGGCTTCCTGCAGGCAATCTTAGGTGCATGCATAAGCTCAGAACACAAGAAGCCAAATAGCCCCTGAGCAACGCAAGAAAAAAGATACACTCCTTTATGCTAAGTTTATGTACATTATTCCTTACCTTGCTAGGTCTGATTTTACGTTGTATAATTATATGTCAAATATCCCACATTTCCCCTCTGCCTCATCTACTATGATGTGCCCTTTGAAGAATAACTTGGTAAGTCCCCAGAAGCGGGAAGCAAGTGTACAAGGCAGATCTTGTCACCAGTGCAGGACCAAAAGCATTTTCCGCTGCACTGCAAGTTCAGGAACCTGAGAGAGGAAAGCTGAGACAACATCATACAATGTATTAGCTGAAAAGTAGGAAGCCATGATTCACAGGATAGTCCTTACAGGGCAAATTAACTCAAGCTTTTTCATGTTTGGAGATGTTTTGAGACAATATGCTTACACCATTCTCAGTCAGACTGGACCGAAGAACTTGAATTCGTGACTGACTGGTCAGGGTGGATTCTGGAGAAGGACATAAGCCGAATGTTAAAGCTGGATACAGCTGCAGAGGGGGCAGCTGCAGAGCTTCACATGTCATCCTGTGATACCACCCGTGTGCTGGATGGTGTTAATGGAGAGGAATGGCAAAGGCCCTCTTAATCCCCACCAGTAAATCTGTTTCTGTAATGTTGCCAAACCAAGGTCTCAGGCCAATGTTTGCTGCAGCAATTCTGCCTTGTGCTGAAAGGCCCTCGGTGGGGTCACAGTCCGGATTGGGCTGCTTTCTCCTATTTCTCTGTGATATCTCCAGAGAGGTAGGAAAGAGGTGATTGCCTTGCCATGCAGACACCATCCCCAGGCTTGATGGAGATGTGGAAACCCCCAGCACTTCAGGCAGGCCAGCAATTTGCTTCCAGAGGCCCCTCCAGGCACTTTTCTGCCGGTCATCAGCAGAACCATGGTAGAGCTTGCAGACATCCACTACTGCAGCAAGTCAACTCCACACGCTTAAGCACATTTGATATGGCAACCTAAAAAAACCCCAAACATTTAAACAAGTGAAGTTATGAACTCTAATGTACCTCAGAGCCATAGTAAGTAGCCTTTTGCTTGTGAGAGACAAAAAGGGGGAGGTGTTGATCTGTAAGGTTTGGCAATCAGAAACCATTTGGTATTATGGGGAGCAAAGAGTGAAGAAACACATGCGAGAAATAAAATGTGATGTTCACCAAGAAGACTTAGGAAGTGACAGCTCTAACGCAACAACTGACTCCCCTGAAAAGCCATAGATGAGTGATAATATAGTATCAGGGCAAACAATTGCTTTTGAGCAGCACCTGCTGCACAAAAGACACTCACAGCACTGGAAACAACATCCTGGGCTGAATATGCACAAACAAAAAGAGTCTGGTCAAAGGTAAGAACAGCTATAAATAACATCAGCAGCAACAGAATCATATCAAACAGGATTTTGATTGTGCAGAGAGCAGCAGCAGTTGGTTGAACAGCTGAAAGGCAAAGAGGGACCAAAGACTGATGCTCAGTGACAGGGACTCTCTGGGGAAGTGAGGAGAGGAGTTATCTTTGGGGATTTAAACAACCTGTTGTCTGTGCCACACTGGTTTCCTGCATGACCTTGAAGAAGTCACACAGCATATTTCAGTGCCGTGACATAAAATAGTTGTTGTGAGAGTGTGTCTGTGAAGGTTTGCAGAATATTTTGTGATGACTGGATAGAAAGAGGCACTTGCTTGTTGGGATTGAGAATTGCTTGGCATCTGACAGCATTTCTGACCACCCGTATTCATAACCACCCACCAGTAAGGAGAGCTGAAGCTTTCAGCAGCTTGGTCCACAGCAGAACAATCTTGGTAACAGTGTAGCTCTTGTTGCTATTCTACCTTAGAAGCTGAACTAAAATTCGGTTTTTAATGAACATAACACTAATCCTCATACCCAAACCTTCAACTTAGCACCTGCAATGGTTGCCAATGTGCACAGACAAAAGTTTGTCCTAGAGTCCTGTCTTTGTCAATGTTCCCTCTCTCTAATTGTCTGATCTCTTATTTGAAAAACCTTGGTGGCTCTTTGCAGAGCTGTTTTATTTGCACCCAAAATCCCTTTGTTTCTCTGCCTCTGATCCTGCATGGCTCATTGGAGGTGTAGCCTGCCATAATTCTAAGTATCCACAGAGCTCCTGACAGGCTCTTCTACCACCATCAGAAGCCACCATTCTGTGTTGTAGGCATGGACAATCACTCCTTGTCATCAAGTGAAGATCCTCCCAGGGAAGAGTTAAATGGATCCTTTTGATTCCCTGAGATAACCCATAAGTGAGGTACAGACCAGTCCCCCAGCAACCCTAGCATGTTTGTCTAAAAAGGAACAAATGTGAGCCAAAAGTTTGAGCCTGACCCTCCTTCCTTTACCATGCTGCCTCTGCAGAGCTATTTCTCAGCACGCAAAAGTCATGCCTGCTCTTGTGGTTACCCCATTTCCTAATTGATCTGTATCCCAGCTGCAGATATTCCCATTTTTAGTTAATCCTTTTTGTTTATAGCCTGCAAAAGGCATGATGCGGTTGGACTAAAATGCACTGGATTTCCTCCCATGTGTAATACTCTCACAGGAGTGGTGGCATTCCCTGCCAGAGGAAGCAGCCCAGCAAACCTCACGGCAGGGCATTACGATAATCTAATGAGAAGAAGATAAGAGACTGGATGAGCTTTGCAGTGTCTGATATGGATAAACACCAGACCAAAGCTTGTCAGCATTTGTGAGATAATAAATGAAAGCATTTAAATAGCAGCAAAGGTGATCTTTCAAAAAATAACAACAATTAAAATGACGTGTAATTGGCACCTCACATTTTAAAAGCAAACCCAAACTCACTTCAGCCATGTCTCTGTATTTACCCACTTCCTCTGGCAAGCAAAAAGAAGCTTTAGTTCAATTAGCTGACTTGACTCCACACAACTCCGAGCTGAGAAAACACTTTTCAGCCACTAATTTATTCTACAAATATAATGTTTTCCTGCTACAGTACCCACTAACACATTGCAGTTTCCTTACATATTTTTCTTTGAGTTTTTTGGCACACTTTCATGAATTGTTTGCGTGTTCTCTCTTTGCAGTGTTTAATGCCCGCAATCCAAGCGGTTGGTTAGGGGCAGTTGGTCACGTACATCACGTGCTATTATTTCTGCTGGTCCCTGGCAGAAACAGTCCTTCATGGGGTTCAATTCAATGTCCTTTGATGTCAATGAGAGTTTGTCTCTTTGACTTCAGTGCACTTGGGTGCAGCCCTTTGTTAGGGAACTGGAAGAAGCCACTGGGCTTTCAGTGTCTCTGACTGGGCTCAGATTTATTTAGGAACTCAGCAGACATTCATTCCTTCCCACACAGGCCCTTCTCAGCTCCACTCTTAAGAAAAACTGAAGTTTCAAACATCTGTTGGAGACAACATTTTGTTTCCTTGCAGCTTGCATGCTTATTCAGCCCAGTGAAAAACGGGCATAAAATGGTGCCCTGATGAACTTCACAATCACTTTGCAATCAGCAAATATCAGAGGAGTGAAGGTCCTCAACTGGACCCAGGGTTTGCCAATTTAATTCCAGTATTGTAAAATGAAAACTCTGTTTCACCCCACGGAAGTCCACAGTTTAGAAGTTAAGAGCTCTTCTTTCTCACCAAGAGGCACAATCCCCACCCCAAACAAATGCCTACTTTTCTACATGTCCATCTCCCCAGGCTTATTGGCACCTGCCTCCAGGCACCTCCAGACTCATGTCCTGACAACACCAGGCAATGACCTGCCGCAAGAGGACTGATGGAAGAAGCTGGCAAGCCTGCATACATTGAGGTGTCTATTTTGACCTCTAGCATTCATGATGCCATGTGGCAGCAGAAGAACCAGAAGGAGTGGCATGGAGATTTTTCTTTTCCTACTCCTTCAGGGCAGTACTGTACTGGCAGCTCATTTAATTTTAAGACTGTCTGCATATAAAAATATAAATTGTCTCCTCTTGAAAATCTGGTTTAAAAATAGCACTGTTTGAGGAGTATATAAATAAGTAATCATTTGGAACACAATATTAGAGATCCCTTCTTTAATTAAATGGTTGCTTGATGCATTTCAAAGCTCTGTTCTGACTCAGTGTTCCTGTATCTCTGTACTTTATGAACAAACCTTGGCTAACTGCACCATGAATTTTAAAGCAAACTAGATGGCTCAGAGTAATAGAACTATTAATATCCTAATTGCTGAGCTGTGCTTGGGACTAGCTCATTCTCTTGCAGACACATGAAGAAATAACATCTCAGACATGCTGGGAAGCAAGAATGACTTCAATGGCCATCACTGCTTCCTTTTGACACCTGGTTTACAGCAGACACAGAGAAAATATTCCAATGAGAGGGCACATCTATTTTTTTTTTTTTTGTCTCTCAAACCACATAGCATTTGCTAGACACAGCCAGGAATGTAATCCTGGCTATTCAGACCAACCCCTCTTCTGGTCCTGAATGCTGCTGGAGGGTGAGTAAAAAGACCATGTGTTTCCCTTTGTTGGAGAGCATTCTTCATGTAATCCCTGGATTGGGTCAGACTTTTTTTTTAGTATCATAGAAGTGGGGAATGGAAAAGACACATGACATGAGGCCAACAGTTCACCCCATCCCCAAGCAGGATTATTGACTGTTTTATTTCTTAACTCTGTTTCATCCTCATGCTTTTGTCCTGTTCCGTTTTAAATTTTTGAAGTCACACAGCTCTCTCTATTAGCTGGGGTGCTACTAGAAAGAACATTTTAATAAAATCTCCCTAATTTCAAGGTCTATAGCTTCCCTTTCTTAATTTCACTCTATTAGTGCTGTCCACTTAAAGGATAGCAAATGCTTTCCTTGGAGTTTTAGGGGGCTATTGGTGACTGTTTAGCTCTTCTGTACATATTCAGCAGTTCTTTTTTTGCTTGCAGGTCTTTGTTGTGCTGGGAATCAGATTTCCCCAGCACATCACTCTTCACTTCTCATGTAAGCTTGTGATCAGCTGCCAAACAACCAGAAGCAGTTTCTTTTTTTTTTTCCCCCATGAATGTCATGAGGGAAAGGACAGGAGGTCCTAGCTAGAAGAATGCAAGGAAAATCACAGCCTTTGCCTCTGGCTGGCTTGCTTACACACTTGCTTTTTGGGAGGGAGAAAAGGAGAATAAATTATGTCTGAAGATGACCTTTTTTCATCTGACATGAATGGACCCAAAAATTCCCTGGAGTCTTTCCCCAAAAGACAACTCAAACTGTGTGTGACATGGGTCCACACAATGGTATTAAAGGCACATTTGGTGTCTAAAGCAGCTCTGGGAGCCTCTGGAGCTGGGAAAGAGATGAGGCAGGCTTCATGGAAGCTCTCTCAATGCAATGTCAAACTTGCATGGTATTATATATGGAGCAGTACAACCTCATAAGCCCTTTGCTGGCTCTCACCCTTCATTGCTCCAGTTTACCCAAGTAAATGTTTCTTCCTTCTCTCCCACCGGAGATCAATGCCCACCAACCAGGCAGATGCTGCTACATCTCTAAACCCATAGCCACCACTTCAGCTTCAAAGGGATGAACTGTATGTTCACCCTCGAGGCTTGCACAGCAACATTTGGTCATAGCTCATGTGGGACCAGCCCTATTCAGAGTCTGTTGCACACATGATCCCAAGAGAATCCCATGAGATGCTTTGGGGCTCCACAGCTGGGAGCTTAGGAGCTCCTGAAAGGTCTAATTAGTAAGGTTTGTGTTAAGATTTGTTCAGATGTTCCACAGAGACGAACTGCTTTTAAACCCCATGTTTAAATCCCCATCGCATTTACAGACAACTGTTTTGAGTTGCCAGATGCCTTCTTCTTGCCTCTTCACTAGGAGGACCCTCACACCTTACATGAGTGTGCCACTCCCTTTCACACTTTCTTTTTAATTCTTTCTGAATATGGAGTGATATTCAACAGAAGAGTTGAATATTCAGAGTAAATATAGGTGTACATTTCTAAATGTATCTTACAAGAGACCTTGTAGACCTATCATGAGATTTTGTGACCTTAACCAATTTGCTTGGCTGCTTTTCTTTCTATTAACATGAGTCTGCCTGGGTGCCAGGTTAAGGTGGTGAACAAGTATTGGATGGAAAGATGTTGTGGAAGGAAGAACAGAGATGCTTTTAAATTTTCTCCAGCTTTTCTGGGCTTGGGAGGAGAGGAGTGACTGACCAGACAGAGGCATTGTAGCATCAAAGCACATCGTTGGGTTGTGACAGTGCTGGGAAGCAGCTCAGGAACATAAGAGATGCAACTTGGGAAAGGAAATTTACAGAGGAAAAATGAAGTGGATTCATCTGAAAGTAATTTTTTTTTTTTTTCAACGAAAAGAGGAAGCAGAGATACTGCCTTACTCACTTTGGTCCTGATTTTAAAGCACTTGGAGTGGAGTAACTTCACAGGAACATTTTCAACATGCAGAAGTGGCTCTTCTCAATTGCATATGATCTTCTGTTAAGTTGCTTGAGGCTTGTGTGGTAACAGTATTATTCAAAATGGCAGTGGCCTGGCTTTTATCAGTTAGGAGAACAATGGCAGAATCATCTTTCACTAATCCCTAATCCTCCCCACAAATGTTTGAGATCCCCATTCACAGAATCTTTGTTTTACTTATATGTTTGTTAGGATAGCAGCTGTGGGATTGGATCAAATACCTTTCAGATTCTGGGACATTTTGAGCCTCATAATGGGAGTAAGTAACAAACTTGGAGAAGAAATGTTTAGGCAACAGTGCAGGAAAAATTCTGTTTAAACTTAGACATTTTATAATTGCAGTAATTATAAGATATAAATGAGGTACCAGCCAGGCTCCATGTGTATGTGACTACAAAGATTTAATGGGATTTATTTCCCTTCCGAACAGACCAAAGTGTGGTCAGATGATTGTTAAACCTATGCCCAAAACTGGCAATGGGAGTTTTGTCACTGCCACTTCAGATTTCCACACTTTGACTGTCCTACGGAAAGCAGGATTATGCAAACATTGAAATCTATTGGCACTTCTTAAGATGATAAGTGGGGTTTAGATACAAAGCTTAGAGCCACTAATTTAAATTTCTCTCCTGTTTCAGGTCATAGTCTCCTCCCATGCATGTCACTCCAAAGTGGTTTTGGAATTCTGTGTGGATCCCCAGGATTGATGATCATCATCGCATAGAGACCAAAGAATGAGGCATAAAGACATCTCCTAAGTGCAAGTTGGGACAGTCTCCTTACTTTAGTAGTCATAACCAATTCTGCAGGTTGGATAGTTTGAAAACAAAATCATCAAGATGATGGTCTTGGCATTGCCCCTTAGCAGCATTTTAAGTATTTGCTCAGAGAGGCTCTTTGCAGCTATTCCTTTCCATCCTGACTGTTTTTCCAGATGCCTATTCAGCCAACATAGTTACACAGTAAACACTGTTAGAAGCAGGCCAACATATGGTATCACTTAGGTACAGAGCAGTCCCAGCACCATCATAATGATATTTCAGTATTTCTGGTTCCACTTCTAGCTCCAAAGGAGTTAAAGAAACTTTTACAACCCATGAAAAGCATTTTCATTTGATACCATGTTTCATGACTTCAAGAGGAAAAGACCTAAGGTCAGGAGGAGAACAGTGCCCAACAAGCAGTTGGCTCTGTAGTCATTTGATTGCTCTGCTACAGATAAGGTCAGTGAGATGTTAAATAAAATTAGCTTTGAAGTCTTTACAATTCTATACAACATTACTCAGCTTTGCTGACCTGATGTAAGAAATGTGGGCCACTGTAGATACAGACAAATGCAGCAAATATGAGCCACCGTGACGTAACGGAAAACTCTAAGTCCCACTGTGACAGCATTCCAAGCAGCAGCTGAAGGTATGATTGCAGGCAATGCAGCAGGAATCAGATGTGTAAAGGAAGGAAATTCTGGTGTTCAGCAAAAGTGAACTACTTGGGAACTTGTCAAGCCATCTTGTCCCTGTTTGCCTGCAGGACTCTAGCAGTGTAAAGTTACTGAAGACTGCACAGGGAATCCAGATGTTTGGCAAAGGGAATTGATGGAAGCCTCCCAGAAAGTGATAGGAGGTTCCATTCGTGAGGAGCATCTGGGTTTGTAGCATCACAAACCAGGTCAGAAGAAGTGTGTGTCAGACTGTCTGCCACCAGCATGGGGTGGCAGGGCAGGGGTGATGGCTGTAGGAAGGGGAGGGTCTTACTTTGTCTTGTGAGAAGCATTGCTGTGCAACCCTCTACAAGCCAACTCTGCCTACCAAGTTGCTTTTACCTTGCATGAAGCACCTGAAGGTATCTGTAAACCGTAGGTGGGCTCCTGGCAAAGCATGGCTCTAAGCCATGGGGAAGGAAGTTTGAGGGGACAGGTCCTCTGGGTAAGACGGGAATGTGAAATCCCAGCTCTCAGGCTGAAGTCCCTATACAGAAGGGGCCTCAGGGCCTTGGTGACAGAGGAAGGTGAGCAGAGGGGTTATAGCTGAGTTGAAACCTTAATGAAGGCAAAGACTGTGGCAGCTGCATCCCCCCTCAGCAGTGGGATGCAAAGGCAAGGTCAGGCTTTTGGACTCATTTATGTCCCTCACAAAAAAGAGCATGTAGGAATTGTATAATAACACACAAGATACACCACATGGAAAGAAAAATATTCCCAACCCACACAGAAATGAATCAAAAGATTGTTCTTGCAATGTAATGGTTCAATGAGTACCTGTCAGAGGAAAATACTTCGGAAATTTTTTTTTAGAAAATCAGTTTCCCTCAACAGGAAATTTAAAGGTATTCAAGGAGCTCAGAATCTCTCAATCTCAGCAGCATGCTGTTCACATGTGGCCCAGCACATGCTTGCAGAGGTATCACACACCAGATTTTCAGTTGTGGGTAACTAAGGACAGAGAAGTGTATCTATATTTGGAGCATAAATGAGGCACCTCACACCTACTAAGCAGTACAGACTCCTCTTTCCTGCAAATTAAGCCACTTGTCTGCTTTAGGAGCATCAGTTTCTGACACCCACAGTTAAACTGTGAAGCTTCTAAGGTTTGTTAGACATCCTTACACAGGGAGGCCAGCACAGCAGAATTCAGCAAGCCACCCCCTCTATAACAAGATCATCACTAACGACAATGTGTTACCCTGCATTTCTCCAAATCAATTATAGTCTTGCTCTTTTTTGGGTCCCTAGCTTGAAATAACTTAAAGTAATTGCTGTCTCCCAAAGGTAGGTGTTCAACACCTTAAAAACAAAAAATCAAGTTTATTTTAAAAAATCTTATATTTGACAACCAAAACTGGCTGTCATAAAGCAATGGTGTAGTTCATTTTTTTCACTGGGGTGCCCTTGTATTGACTCAGTCCTCAAGCAATTAGGTGCTGGCACTGGTGAGTGGTTGGCTAAAAATATACAAGAGAGATGTAGCGATCACAAATAAGATAGAAATATTGTACGTTGATTTGCTACTTAGATATTTACTGTGGAGGTATTTTTGTTGTTGGTGGGGTTTTTTTTAAATTTCAGGCCTTAAAGACTAAAAGCAGCTCTTGAAGGCTTTTAAGAGACCACATAAACATTGGAAGCCTCATCCTATGTCCTCACCACCTGCAGAGCTACAGTTGGAGTCCCAGTTTAGGTGGGAAAACAGCTGCTGTGGACCTGCTGAGGGAAAATCAAATGCACTCATGCAGGTGCCTGAAGTTAATCCTGCTGGAGGCATCTTCAGGAGGGTGCAAGAGACACCATGGCCTGGTTTTGGCAGCCTTTTTTTCTCTAAAAGGTCTGTTCATGCAGTAGTAGAAAAAGTGCTGAGATTGTCACTTTGTTCGTGTGTACTCAGATTCAAAAAAAGGAAGAGCAGGTAGCAAAGCAGAGGGGAGACATAGCCTAAGGCTGGGAAAAAAAAAAAAAAAGAAAGAAAGAAAGAAAAGAAAAATAAAATCTTACTCATTTTTAACAAGCAATTCTTTTTCTGTGTTGCACAAGAGCCACACAAGTCATGCTGAGCCTTCTATGATTGGTATGCGTATGTTTAGACTAGTGTTTCAGGAGAGGGCAAGAGAGAGTCCCAGGACTGTGGGAGACCTTCTACTTATAGCTATGAATTAATTCTAATTAGCCCTGGAAATGGGTCTCTCTAGCTCTTTGTTCTCTGAAATTGTGCTTTTCAGATGCACGCTCCTCAATTAGCAGCTAATTATGATGGTCTTGCCTCCTTGAGGCTAGATGGTGTATAAAAACCCACTCCTGACAGCTGTTGGAGTTTTGCCTTAAGCTTGAGCAGCAGAATTATTGATATCAATTTCAAGGCTCCTGTCCATAAATCCCTCACAGACTTGAAACAATGCAATTTGTGGCACGACTGAGAACTATTTGATGCTGCGGGAAACACATCACATTTCCAACTCTCACTAAATGTAGTGAAAGCAAAACCAGATAATATGTGTGTCCAATAGTGTGTCCCATTTCTCTTCTCCTGAGGCAATGAATATGAGGAATCCAGATGCAAACCTCACCAGGTTTTGAGGAATAACTAGGTGTTCCCAGGCTGTTTTGCTATCACCAACCTTTCTCTACAACTGTTGTTGGACAACGATAGTAGAGATCTAATCTAGATCCATATCTAGCTTCCCTTATGCCAAGGATCCCAAGTACTCATTTCCCAGTAATCCAGCTCCAGCTCTGTAGACCATTGCAAACCCAGCAAAGAACTTTTTTACCCCTGTGACAGGTGAGTTTTGCTCTAGAGTCACTGGCAAGGCAGATAGGATGGGGAGGAGGTGCACTAGAATATCAGAATTACACTACTGGGGTGACACTGATGGCCCACTTTGCCCCATATCCCACCTCTGTTGATCATGACAGGACATGCTGTGCAGGGAGTTTAGTAAGTACAACCCCGCTTATTCCCTTTAGTGTGGACCTCTTGTCCATGAATTTGTCTAACTGTTCCTTGAACTAGCTGGTAGTACCAGCATCCATAGCCTTCTGCATGAATAAATCCCGGGAGTTCGCTACTCATTGTGTAAGAAATAGGCTCTCTTTCATCTGTTTTAAGATGATCTGCCAGTTCAAGCAACATTTTTCCAGTGTCACCCCTCATTTTAAGCCGCATATATTTGCTTCTACATGTAGGGGAGAAAATGGTTCCTTTGTTCTTTAATCTCTCTGGTCGTACTAGAGTCTGTACAAAATGTTATTGGCTGAGGGACGTGACACATTCATAGAAGCATCACAATTTTCAGCTACTTGTAGATGTACAGTTGTTCTCAGATAACAGGAAATACAGTCTGCTCAGCAGTTCTCACATTCTTCTTGTATGACGATTTCATTTCACATCTCCATGGAATAGTTATGGTCTGATATTTCCTTGGTAATATCAAGGGGGATTAGCAGTACTGGAGGGACTCTGAGAAAGTACTATTTTAAGATAAAATTTCTCTGCAATAAAACGACAGATAGGGCAAACCCCATCTTGAATCAGTCAGACTTACCACATCTGGATAAGAACTTCATGCAGATGCTAATTATTTCTTTGCTATAGTAAACAGGCTCCCCGGACCTGGACTAAATTTCAGCTCCAACAAAATTGCACATCCTCTGTCTAGACCATGCCTCTGGGAAAGGAAGAAAGCCTTACACTGAATAGATACATAGTAGCACCTCCTTCCAAATATGTAAGACACAGCTATGAAAACTTGTTTCCATGTTGCAAGCACTGGAGAAATGTGGTGTATGCATTACTACTGTAGCATTATAGCTCCTGGTATGTTGTAGTTCCTCTCTCAGTGCAAAAATTTATGTCCTGAAGGGAAAACAGTCATTTAGTTTAACTAAATTAGATTACAAAACATCTATGTGATCAAATAATCTCTATGAAGATTTCTAACATTTCTCTTTCTTACAGAAAATTGAAAGGATCATAACAACAAATGAATGTAGTTTGGCTGGTTTAGGCTGAATTGTGTGTTAACTTGTCCTCATCTACGTATTTTGGATCAGATGGAGTGGTTGAATATACAAAATTACAGGGAAAGGTTGTCCAGGGGCCCTGGAATTTGCACCAATGCAGGACTTCAAAAAACAAGTTAGGCAAATGTCAGAAAGGGCAGTGATGTATTTGATCCCACTCTGGGAACAGAAAGGAACTAGGTAGCTTCCTCAGGTCCTCTCTAAGCTAGTTCGTGATTCCATAAAGTATCAACAAACTAACAAAGTAGAAATTTCTGCTTCCATTTCACATAGCACTTGTCAACTGTGTCTGTCTGTTAAGCAAACATACCAAGTTTGCTGCCTCTCTAAACAGAATACTAGAAGTAAAAGAGCAAATTGCTTTAAAAGGGACGACATAGACAGAAGTACTGCTGCAAACAAAAAACTTCCCTAAGATTGCAATGTCCAAATGTTCATCCTTTGCCACATAATTCAAACTATGATAACACTGGGAAAACAACCACCAAGGGAAAAAAAGAGGAAGAAATGGAGGGAGGGAGGCAGGCAGGCAGGCAGGCAGGCAGGAAGGAAGGAAGGAAAGAAGGAAGGAAGGAAGGAAGGAAAGAAGGAAGGAAGAAAGATGTGTGCAATGCTCTGTGTCATTAATGTTACATTTTTTAAATTATCATATTACAAGCCTTCCTAAACAAGAAAACACTGAGATCTTCTATAAAACCCAGTGTTACTACATTTCCAATACATTTCCAATTTGTTCCAGCTTCAAACTCCTCATACGTAAGACTGTGAAGTAACATATTTATATATCGGGGTCTGTTTTCTGCTCCTCCCTTGTCAACTCCCTTTTACTGTTCCCAGATATAACAGTGCCAGTTATTGTTGAGCACTAAGGAAAAGATTCCATTCCCTGGAAGTCACCTTCCATCAGCCAAGCTATAATCACTGATCTTACACAAGCATTCAGGCTGCCTCGTCTGAAAAGTAAAACACAAGTGTTTAAGTGAGGCCATTTCATCTGGCAATTGAGGCAGGCTGAGAGCACACACACGGTTAATTAGTATGGTTCAGCCAGCAGGCAATAACTCATTAAGCTAAAGTAACTTGACTATGTTTGATCATGTGCTTTATGCCCCAAGGCATTTCATAAGTAAAGCAGTAAAGTCAACTTATCTATCATCTCAATTTCTCTCTCCCTCTCTCTTTTTTTCTAACCACAGAAAATCGTGGTTAAACCACAGAGGATAATTTCTGGACACAGAACAGTTCACCACCTTCCTCTTTCTGGCAGACTGACTGCTCTTGAAGATTGTTATTGTGTCTCCTTTCAGCTTTGCTGTCCGTAGCTAAATATGAAGCCTTTCTCTCTGCTCTCTGCAACCTTGTTCTCTTGTGACTTGCAGCCATTTCTTTCCTGAGGTGTAATGTCAGAAGCCGGTCCCAGTGATCCAGCTGAACAGCTTATCTCTCTGGGTCTAATATGTGACATCCCCGCCTGTCCAACTCAGTCCAGTGTTTCTTCCTTCCACATTTGAGTCATTGCTCCATCATAACCTCCAGCTCCTTTGCAGCAGAGGTCTACCTGGCTACTCTCTCCCATTGTGTGCCTGTGGAGCTAATTATTTCAGTGTAGGTGCAGATTTGTGCTTGTCTTCACTAAATTGCATCCTGTTTCTTTCCAGGCCATTCCTCTAATTACTGAGATCTCTTGAGCATTAATCCTCTCCTCCCCAGTGTGTCTATCTCTTAGCTGAAACTCCAATAAAGGGGCTCTCTACCCCTTCATCCAAATTATTAATGAAAATACTGAATAGGTATGAATCCAGGCCTAGGAATATCCCTAGGGAACCAGCTCAATAAATCTTTCCAGTTTGACAATATTCACCCAGTAACTGCTCCCTGAGTACTCTCAGTAATTTCATCTAAACCTTTTCCCTTTGACTTTTTTATGAGAACGTTGCATTTCTAAAGGCAAGATATTGTAGCTACATCTTCTCCCTATTATATGGGCAGTAAGAAAACCTTGGTTTACAACAGTTAGTGCTAAGAACAACATGCAGAAGGGAAACTAACATACATATGTCAGATCTGAATTCAGGTGGCTTCTGACTGTGGGGGATTAGGATGTGACCAAATATCCCCACCTCCATGTTGCAAACCCATTTCGGCATTCATGAAAAGCATCTGCTGGTGGTCCCCACAGCACTAAATAGAATGATGGACTAAATGGATTTGGGAATAATTTAATGTAACACTTCCTAAACCACAGGCTCCTCAGTTTCCAGGAGATTTGGATCAAGCTTATATGCGTCCAAATTCACTTTCCAGAATCAAGTGTAAGGGATGAGTTTCCAGCAGTAATCTTCCAGCTTCAAACTCCTCATGGAAGCGGGGTGTTTGTCTTTATACAAGGGGAAGGAAGTCACCTATTTCATTCCCTAGTGTTCTAGTAATTTTGTGATTAGCATAATGAAATATGGAAAGATATGGTAAAATCCAGATATAAAGAGAACTTCTTGTGCTTTACATGTCAGCCTGGAGAATAGAAGCATGTGAGAAAGTAGAATAAAACATAACCCTGAACATCTGTAATATGGTACGTCATGGTAATGAAATATTGCTTGCTTAAACAAGAGCTTTTGAACTGCTCATTACAGAAGCCCTTCCCTCACCATTGGTTTTTAGAGGCAGGTTAGAGAGATTATGTACTTAAGTTAGTAATTTAAATTTAGATACCTAGAACAAATATTGCAGGCTACCCTCCTCCCTTCCCAGAATAAATACTTCGTGATGGCATAAGACCATTCTTTTTTTAAAAAAGAACCAGTACCACAAGAAGAAGTTAATGAAAAAAGAAATATTTCACTCGCTCTTCAGTGTGGTTGTTGTTTGTTTGTTCTTCTAGTGTCAGTTGTGCCTAATAAGTGAACGGGAACCAATGCAAATTAAGCAAGGGCATTTCTGATCACTGGCTGAGCACTCACTTTCTGCTAATGAAAAACTGAACTGTAAAATCAAGTCAAAAATTTTTTTTGTAGTTCCCAGAGGAATTCAAAGCCAACACACATTTGTACTTCCGCTTGCTCCACAGGCGGCTTGGCGCCCGTTTCACTGACACTGAGTCCTGCCAGAAAAGCCCATCAGGTCTTTCAGGTTCCCACTGGCAGAAAAAGTACCACTCTCCTTGCACCAACATTTGGAAAACAGAAAATGTGCTGACTCTCAATGTCCTTCAAGCCTCCATAAATCACTCATAGAAAAGAGCAGGGATCACTTAGGCAGCACATTGTATGCCCAAAACCAGAGCTGAAGTAGGACCTCCAGAGTCGCTATAGAGGGATTTCATCACGAGGAAGAGAGGCTGAGCAAACAGCAAGGATGCCTTGTCACAACAGCATCCTGTCCTTGCAGAG
The DNA here is from genome assembly GCA_013397135.1 of Pachyramphus minor. Lineage (NCBI taxonomy): Eukaryota > Metazoa > Chordata > Aves > Passeriformes > Tyrannidae > Pachyramphus > Pachyramphus minor. Next base: position 458,965 of record VYXB01007040.1, read on the forward strand.
AGGAGAATGGCTTTTGAGGGAATGACAGAGCTTTGGATCTCAGCTCCCTGAGGCAAGTTCAGGCAAGTTCAGACTCATTGCTTTTGTGTGATGGAAGGTTTGGGTTTATTATTAGATCGAACGCAAAAGAGCCTTGCCAAGTTTGAAAGTTCATGATGTTTCAAGAAGAGAAAGGAAGTGTCTTTACCTCTTGGAGAGACTAGTCTCTCAGCTATGAAACAGGCCAGGAATTATTTAGCTCTCATTCCAAATGATGAATGGAAGATGGCTGAAGAATAGTGTGCTGAAGCCCAGAGGCAGATCTGCCCTTCAAAGCTTGCAAGAGAGGGCACCACAGCATTTCTTCTCAGAGTGAAATTTCCATTTCCCAGGTTTGCATTTTCTGCTGCAAATAAGATAAACATTGATACAGCGCAGAGCAAACAGAGTCTGCTGTGAGGCTCATTGGGGGATTACTGGATACTCAAACAGAAGAAGACTGGGTGGGAATTAAATATGTATAACCTCAAGTCTTGCCCCCTTGCTTACAGCTCTTTCTCACCATCCTACAAATCCATCTTCATGCCAGCTGGGCATTTGCCTCTGTCTGAATGCTGTCCCAGAGCCTAGCTGCTCTCGAGACAGAGAAATCCTCTTGTTTCCAGCCTTAGCTAACAACAGACCCTTCAGATGCATTTGCTTTTGTGTCGGCCATCTCTCCACCTTAAATAGTTTGTATCCCTCCTTTGGGGTTACCTGCATTATTCCAACAGACAGCAACCATAGCTCCTGGCAGCCCCAGTTTTGCTAAGGAATGCAAGCCAAAGCTTTTTATTTCACCCTTTTCTAGTCAGGTAATTTCCCCCCAACTTTATATCCTTATCTGCACTTGATTTCAGTAAAATATCTTTCCCTTGAAAGTGAATAATTGGAGTTGTATAAGTCAGGGCTTGCCAGTGCCTTTGTTAGGGCTCATTATATCCTTCCTCCATACTATCTTTTGCACCTATTGAGTCTGCTTTGCATTTTTACCACCACCTTGTGTCTGTTCTCCATGGTCACCCCTAGTCAAGTCCGGTGCTCAGGTCTTTCCAGTCCAGATGCCTTTCAGTGGACAAATTTCCCAGAGCATAATGGTCCCCAGGGAAGTGGTCACAGCACCAAGCCTGACAGAGTTCAAGAAGACGATACTCTCAGGAAGACTGTCACTCTTGGGAATGGTTCTGTGCAGGGCCAGGAGCTGGACTCAATGACCCTTGTGGGTCCCTCCTAACTCAGCATATTTTGTGATTCTGTGTGAAAATTTGCGCTGTGCATCACTTTGTAATTCTGTGTTATCCCATCTCATTTCGCATATATTACCCTACTCCTCAAACTCAACCAGCTCTTCACCAAAACTGCCCCAATCCTGCTGTAGTGACAGCACATTAAAGAAGGGTTAAGCAGTGTGCTCTTATTTATCTGTGCCAAAACCAGTCCTTAAGTATTTAAGAAAAGCAAATTCAAGATTCATTCGTAAGGAATGCTACTGGCAGGTTTTTTCTATCTTCATGCTCCCATAAAGCACAAAAGCTGCTTCTGGCTATGATCCATACCTTTTCCCATCTCATCATTCTTACACTAGTGCTCAACTTCATTAGCTTCCTTGATAATTTTCCAGGTATCTACATATCAAAACCATTTGTTGTAATTCAGCTGATCGATTTAATGTCTGCTGCCTAGAAAATCAACTATCTATCAATTACCTACTCATCTGTTGTTTGTCTTTCAGACTAGGCTGGCTTGAGCTACTCCTGCTAAACCTCACCTGAATGTCACGGGTGGGGTTTTCTTTTCTGCCTGAACACCCTTTTAATTTTTATTTGTCCTTCAAATTTTGTTCTAGGCCTTTTCTAACATCAAGGCCACAGTGGTCAACTGACTAGGAATAATTTCTTGCTTTCTAAATCTTAGCGTCTCTGACTGAGTAGGTTTACAGAAAAAGTTGGTAACGTTGGATTAATGATTTCATGCAATCTGGTGAATGAGGCTTCTGGCAGGGAGGTGGTCTTGTCTCTGTGGTAAGGTGCACTGACTGGCTTTATTTTTACCTATGGCATGGCCTCTTGAATTTTCATGCCCTAATTCCTAACAGCTTCCCTGGTTTTACCCCAAGTATTTAACAACTGCTTATAGCAAACTGAATTATGGGGGGTTTTTAACTTGACACAGTATCTGAGCATCTCTTACCTCTTCCCTCACTGCCTCCCTACTCACCTCTTGTCTGCTCTCTGTTTACACTACAGAAAGAACTTAGATTCCTCCTGTGCTTGCACGGTCTAACTCAACTTGATTTTCAGCAACTTCCTTTTTATATCCTTTGCTTTTCCCAATTTGTTTTACATCCCTCTTCTTCACCGGTGTCCCTCAGTCATTTGTCCAAGGTGGTCTGGAGTCTTCGCTTGCAAAGTCCATTCCAGTTCAAAAGTGACATTCAACTTTTGGCATCTATTGTTTTATGAAAAGCAGTGTCAAATCTAGAGCAGGGCAGAGTAAGTGTCCCAGAGCCTGAGCACATGTCATTTCCCCAGGTGGGGAGGTGTCACCTCCTCCTGAACACCTCTGTGGCACCTATCCCAGCATGGGAACAGCTTGCACCTCTATGCTCCCCCAGATGGGCTTTTCTGGCTCTCCAGCGTCTGTGGCTCATCTTAACTACAGAGCAACCCCTGAGGTGGAATTTAAACAAAGTGTGGAACATATCTCCCTGCTCAACACTTCCAGGTTTACTTGCTCAACAAAGTGCCTCATTCATTGAAATGGCTCTTCGTCCCCACAGCTCCAGTTTGGCTGAAGAAAAGGGCACGGGTCTGTGTGTCCAAAGCACAAAGAAGTGGAAGTTGCTTTTCTCACTGCTTTGACAGCACTTACAGGTGGTAGTGAAACTCTAGAAGAGAGAAGTGGCTGGGAATAAGGGTCAAACTGAGGAAGACTGAAGTTCAATCCTCTTGCAAATTGGGATGCTCAGAACACCCAACAGAGCCTGACTCAAGGCTGTGCTGCATATTTTGGGAAGATTTTTCTGATCTCATGTGTATGGGAAGCTCAAACTTAAAATGCCTACTGAATGAATGAGGCCTGACTCAAATAATGCAGGATTTTATAGAGGAAAGGTTGTGCCATTGCCATCAGCCCCCTTTTATCCTGGCTGCAGCTACCCCTCCCTTTTTCAGTGGCTGCTCCTGCAAATGGCAATTTTTATTTTTTTTTTTAAATGAGGACCCCTTTCCATCTGCTGCCCTGGATCCAGGGAGTGATCCTGTTTGGAGCATCCTTCTCAGTGGTGCTGTATCTGTGGCATATCCCACAGTACTGGCCTCTTCTGGGGGGGCTGAGCAGCAATTGGGTCTCTGCTGGTGTCTCCTTTCCGGCATGCTAACTCTGAATAATGATGTGGCAGCAGTGCTGATGTTACATGCCAGACCAAATGAATAGGAAAGAAATATTTTCATTATTCTGAAATGCCAGATTGATTTCACATCCAGCTGGCACTACTTATATATCCTCCTTTCTCCCCCACCTCTTTTTTTTTAAAAACTGCCCTGATTTCCCAGGCAGTGATTGTTTCTGCAGCCCCTTCTCAGGCCAGAGCTTTTGAGAGAAAAAAAAAAGAAAACAAACATGGTTTGGGTTTTTTCCTACACTGACATCATTAGCTGCCCATCACTTTCACAATGAATGTGCTAGTGCTGTCATAAGGCATATGCTGTCAGTGGGGTTTTCTTCCCACCCCTGCTCTTTAAACATAGCAGAAGTTCCCTTTTCTCTGTAATGAGAAGCTGAAAAAAAAAACCAGCTAGGACTGGCACCAGCACAGGCACCACATACATCCCTGCTCGATAAGAAGCAAGCAACCAGGCTCAGATAAGCCCAAACCCTCGGGAATCAGACCCTGGCTGTCCTTATTTGGTGCATCAGTCTGTCCCATGTGGAAAACATGGTTGATTTTGAGTTTATTAGGTGATTATCTTGGCTCTGGCTCCTTCTTGTGAAATGCAGTGGGCATTCTGCCAGACTCCTGTCCATGTGCCCCCTATGAACAGGAGAGTCTGAAGGCAAGGGAGAAGTGGTGGGGAAGGGGAGCAGGTCACCAGACACCAGGCTGAGGCCCTCAGGCCTTCACCCCACACCATCATGCTGCCAACACTGTACTTTGGGAGAGTTTATCTCATCTTGCCTTGAATACATCTACTGTTTTCCTTGCTAGGAAAAGTACTCTGTTATCTGATGTCCTTCTGGCGGGCATTTTTTTCCAGAGATGTGAAGTCCATTGGGCTTCTGTTAAGCATCAGTCATTTATTCCTCTTTCTGCTTGCAGTATCCAGCATTAGTAGTTGCTTTTTTTCTTCCACTCAAGTGTTACCCACCCAGTAACTGTTTTGTTCCACCCCAATGTACCAGTGCAGGGGAAAGACTGAATTTGTAACTAATATTTTCAGCCTTTTGCACAAGAATATTTTTTATTTAAACAAGAAACTTCAAAATTTCAAGGCTGTAAAAAGGGCTGTGTATGAAAATGGACTTCAGCTTTTCAAATCTGTGAAGGCAGGTGATTTTGGATATGCAGACAACAGCTTTTAAAATAAACTGCTCTTGCATATTTTCAGAAGGCATTCAAAACCCATTCCAAAGTTACACAAGCTGAAACTTCAATAAAAAATGACTAGAGGAAAACAGAATAAGAACAGGAACATGAAATATCTCTTCTTTCCTGAATAATTTCTGAGGTTTCATACTAATGCTATTAGAGCCTTAAAGGGAGCATGAATGCCCTAAAATTAATAGGAAAATTTATAACAAACCCATGAAGATATTTCAAAGCCAAAGTAGTTTGATTAAATTCTCTGAATTCAGCTGGCATCCTCCCATATCACTCTGTATCAGCTGCAATCTTTTAATAGCACAAGCCACGAGGTACAAAAATAATGCACCACAATGACATGCAGTTCCCTGAAATACGACTAAACTTTCATTAGTCAAATTATTCCATAAGAGTAATCATATTTGGATTAATACAGTCATATTCTTTAGTCTTTTTGTAAAAGCCAGACCTAAGATATTTGACATGGTAAAAAAAAAAAATAGAGTGAGAAAAACCCCAAATACAGTGGTTACGAAAATCAGACTTTTCTTGTGAATGTGAAAATGGGAAGGAAAATTACCTATGAGAAGTGTTTGGAAATACAGCACCTTGGATTCAGATTGAGCGGCTTAAGCAACAACAGAATCAAAACTGTGGCTCACTTGCCTTCTCTGTTATTCCTTTTTTTTTTTTATAATACAAACTCGTTCCGCTTAAAGGGAACAAGCGCTTCTACATGCTAGTGTACTGGAACCTCTGATGTGAAAACAGAACTGTTTTCATAGTTAAGATGTGACCTCTACACGTCCCCCAGATCATAACCAGAAGGTGTCTGCAGAGGACATTGGCTGGGTTGTCAAAACCTGGCATTTGGCAGAGCAGAAACCAGATCTTCCTCTGAAAACACCATCCCAGACACAGGATTTCTACTACAGGAGGCAGCTCCCCTTGGGCTCATGTGGGAAAGGCACAGCTCAGCACACCCTGCCACAAGACAGGAGTCTGAAGGGGGTTTGGGTAGAGCCAGCCCCCTCCTCCTTCATAGCTGCAATAAACCTGAATAAACTATTTTCCCTGTAACTTGGCAGTTTTACTTAGATTTAGATGTCTTATGCAGTTTCAGGAACAGCTGAAGGCACCTGTCATGGCTGGAGTTGCACAGATCCTTTCACAGGGTTGCAGCGATCTTCAGAGAAAATATATAGGAATAAACACACCATGTCACAGGAAAAAAAAAAGTTAAGGGCATCTAGGCTTTATGAGGGAAAACATCAGGAATGAAAAGTGAAAACACACTGGGTGTTTGTGAGTGCTGTAAAAGGAGCAATGTGCTTATTGGAGCTGAGGAGCAATTCACTTATCTGGAGTACTTCCTGTCACGTTTAAGGACCTGAAACGCATTCTTAGATCAGCAATAAGAGAAACAGTGAAAGTAGTACTCATGGGAGGACTGATATTTTTCCAGATCAGACTGCTGAGGTTAACAGTCCCTTGGTGCATCCAGCTGTGCTGCAAGCAGCCATGAGATTCCTCCTTGCCCACATATCTGAAAAGATGCATGGATTCTCCATTTACAATAATTATTCAGACATCCAGGGGTTTTTTCTCTCTCAAGGCCCAGATCTGCCCATCTTTTTCATGAACAACTGCATCCCTTTAGGAGTAAATGACAACTATGTGCGAGGTAGGCAAGAAAAGTCTGAGTTTGACCCCAGAACTATGGCCCTGGATACCCAAACCCNTTCAGACATCCAGGGGTTTTTTCTCTCTCAAGGCCCAGATCTGCCCATCTTTTTTCATGAACAACTGCATCCCTTTAGGAGTAAATGACAACTGTGTGCAAGGTAGGCAAGGAAAGTCTGAGCCTGATCCCAGATCTATGGCCCTGGATACCCAAACCCTGATTAGACCAAACCAAAACCAGTTGCTGCCTAAATTCCAGAGCACTCACCATTGCACTGTTTGCCCTCCAAGACGCCTGGCGTCCTCATTCTCTTGCATGCTATTCCAAGGAGCCCCACAGCGAGCAAGTCAGGGATTGGATTCACCTAAGCAGGAGGTGAATTCATGTTTGCAGTCAGCTTCCAGACCTGCTTGAGTGTTTCCTACTGAACACTCCTATTCTACCTATAAAATACAACACGTTTCTGCATGGATAGGAAAGATAATTGTTTTAATTAAATATCAAAGATACAATTATTTTGCAATGCAGAGAAAATTCAAAATATCCAGGACTTAAAGCACACACCTAGAGCAGCCCATGGTATTCCCGACAGCGGTTGGGTTGGCTTCATGGACTTCAGGACTCCAGGATTCACTCTGGTAGCTAACAACTGGTCAACTTCACTTCCATAAGCCCTCTTGGAACAAATCACAATTTTCTAAATTCTTGGGAGAAAACAAGGAGATTAATAACAGCCAGCATGGATCAAACAGGTCTAATTGTATCGCGTTATATCAGACCAATCTAATTGTTGTGGTTTTTTTGTTACAAGATAGTGGGAGAATCAGTAAATGTCACATATCTTGACTTTTTAGAGCTCAGAAAGTATTGCCTAGGGTAAATTATTTGAGGTGGGTGCAAAAGTAGCTCTAAAATCTTAGCTGGAGAGCAGTTCTTAGTGCCATAGTCTCATGTCACAGACTGAAAAGATGCTCAAGGAGTGGTCTGTGTGTTCTGTCCCAAGTCTGATGGCACTTCATATTTTCCATAACAGCCTGGGAACAGAAAAGAAGGGACTTTTGCTAGTGATGTGAAGATAGAAGAGGTTACGTGTAGGTTGGTGTATCAACTAGGAATTAAAAAAAATAGTAATTTAAGAAGTGCACTGCAAAATGATAGGTCCCAGATTTGACTAGTCAAATACAACGTTTTGTATTGCACAGTATAAAACACCTTCACACAATCACACCAGGGAATTATCAGGTTAGGAGGAGTTTTGGGGAAGCCGGCTACAGGCTGAGCATAACTTGATGATATCTTGTTGCTGTAAAAAATGTAAGTCTTGTACTGGATATATAAATGTGTTCCAATGTGAAAACACAAGGTAATTCCGCTCCATTGGATGATCTTCTCTCAAAGCCCTCAGTGAGACTGAACTGCACATTTTGGGCAACAGTACTTCAGACACAAGCTGTATGATGTGTGGACCAAACAGGGCAGTCAGAGAAGGGCAGTCAGGTCTAGTAGAAAATTATTTAATGGTAAAGTGAGAAATTAGACCTTAGTGCATGGAAGGCTTTTAAAACTGAATATAAGGAAACACTGGAGAAGACCAAGAAAGCTGTGGTGTCTCTAGGCCTGAAGGTCTCCACCACTGACAGGTGAGCATACACCTGTCAGGAACGATGTTGCCCTTGTGCAGAAGATAGATCAGAGACCCTTCTACTGCAGAATAGGTGCATGCCCTGGGACAGGCAGCATGTCAGAGAGATCAGGGCATGAAGCCATACTCTTGGCTCAAGGGAATGCTAGTCTTAAAAATGTGGTAGAAGCACTCCATCCTTAACTTTGTATGGGTTGCAGATGTAGGTTGCTGCAGTTGCATGCCAGAGACATAGCAGATGTACTACCTCTGAAAGATAACCTAGCTAGTACTGATGGAGAAGAAGGGTTGTTAGCAGGAAAAAGAAAAGCAGTAGGTAATTTCCGGGAAAGCAGATAATTGATAATAAATGATTTTGATTTAAATTGATAAATAAATGATTTACCTCTCCTGGAATGTAAAGTTGGGGAGGATTGTAAAGTACAATAAAACTGTGTCAACAATGATCTGTAGTTCTTGCTCCCCAGGAAGGATGCAGCTTCACGTTTGTGGATGTGTGTGAGTCTCCCAGCTCTGAAGTAAACTGTCTCTATTTCATACCTGAAGAAGGATTTCTGAGCTTGAGTTCTTAAAACATTTTTTGCAAATAAATCAGTTTGTCTTACAGAAGGTACTGTGTGTATCTAACCATCACCTTAACATATTGCCTTGGAAAAAAAATAGTTTCTGTTTTATGCAATAGTGTAGGGAAATATATATGGAAAAATGGGCTGGAAGGATCCTTTTGTCCATGGAAAGATTAAACATATTTATCTCATTTCTGGTGAATACCCTTCTCAAATGATCTTAAAAATACGCAGCATTGGAGAGCTTGCATATTTCCTAGGCAGTTTGTTTGGATGCTTCGTTATCCTTTCCTGCCAACAGCATTTCCTAACACCTAATCCATATTTTCCCCAATGTTGTTTAAGGTTGTAGCACACTTTACACAACACCCCCGTGTACATACTTAATACATTATTGGTTTGGATTTTTTTTAAATCCTAATGATACCAACTTTATCAACTTGATTGTTTCTAAATTCAGTACTCCCTTTTGTCACTTTCCATAAATATCTGTAAGGACACAACGCAGCCAGGTCATGCAGCTACAGTGGTGTGGCCTCTGAGGCCTTATAAAGTTAAAAATATATTTAAATATAAATATTATTTCACCTCTTCATTTTCAGACAAAAATGAATGCCAAAGCAGACTCCAACTGCACGTACCAGCCATAACAGGAGAGCTGTCTTCTCAGGCTTCATGCTCAGCTGATTGAAATGCTGATTGAGGCACTTAAAATGTACAAATATATATATATACACACATAAATATCTCAATCATTACTAAGTTTAAGAGCTCAAGGGAGGAAAAGTCAAAACAACAGGATGTTTCTAGAAGAAGGAAAATACTTCTCTTCCCCTAAAAAAAGCCAAACCACAACATCCCACCCCACCCCCCTACCCCCCAAAAAAAACCCCAACAAAAACAACCAAAAAAACCCCACCCAACAGAAACACAGCATGTGCAAGGTATATTTTGCATGTCCTATATCCTCCAAGGCCTGGTATTCTCAGGGAGCTATTGACTGCCAAGGACTTTGAGAGGAGACATCAACAGCAGCAGGTGTAGCTCCATTTTCACTCTCCTCTGTTCGTTCCTGTGCTGTGGCTGTGTCATGCCTCAGGGGCTTATGCCAGTGCAGCTGAGGCACAATCAGACAAGGAACATCAAGCAGTACCTCTAGTTTTAATTGTGACCTTTTGAATTTTCACTCTTCAGGAAGAACTTCAGCCTGGAGGTGTAGAGGACGGCTGGTTCACTCACAGACCAGGTGCACCAGGAGATTGGTGATGCCAAATACGACAGTGCAGAAAAGGGTTGAGGTTCCCCAAACAGGGATAAAGTAAGGGTTAATGATTCTCCACCCCACCTACAGACCTTTTGAGCAGTGATTGTCGCCATGAGAAGGTTTTAACCCTGCAGCTAATCACTGCATTTCACAACTTCTCAGCACACACCCAGTGGAAATTACTGCCAATCAGTGAAGACAGGACTGGAAGTGATCACCTGCAGCTGCCTCTATGCTCAGACAACATGGTCTTTGTTTCCAAGACCATCGACCTCCAACCCTCCTGTTAGGCAGAAATGTTTGTTGGCTCAGATTTCAGACCAGGCCCATCTTGTCCCCAAAAGATAGTCTGGGGATTGCAGCTCACATGAGGTGGTGATGGCCAGGTATGGCTCCTGCCCTTGCAGGGAGCCCTGGTTAGACCTCCTCAAAATACTGTGCACCATTGTGTATTTTGGAATTCAAGCCACAACAGGTACAGAGGAGAGAGATGGGGCAGAGATGGACAAAACCATTTTTTTTAGCCTTCTTTAACAAACACATTATAAAAGCTGAAGAGAAACCCATGTGTTTCCATGCAGACATATAAATGATTTGGTTCCAGTTTGAAAGGTGAAAACCATGTGGTAGCTAGTTAAACAGCACATGGGATTAATAATTTACCCCAGCGATTTAGGACTTGAAGACTTTACTCAGGTGATAGCAGAAAGGAGAGAAAGGGAGCCGCAATCCATGCATGCTGCACTAGGGCCCACTGATAACACTGTGCCCAGATCAGAGGGAGAAATGATTTACAGCTGTTTCAAGCTGGAATACCACAAAGTTTGGAGGGAGTGGCAAACCTTCCTAGCTACCGTCATTCACCTCTCCTGTCTCTTGCGTTAGTCTCTAATTTTAGAAGTCCATTTATTTTAAGAGCCATCATTATGTTTTCAATCTACAAACCTTTCAGTTTCTCCAGAGAAACAAATGTGGAAAAAAACCCCCAACTTTTCAGAGCTCAGGAGGAAATGATGGGTTTAGAGTGATCATTTCTTTCTAGGAGGTGGGTTGGCAAATGATTTCCAAGAACAGACTCAAGTCAGTGTGAACTTTGTGTTCAGCAGTATTCCAGGGAATATACACACCTGTCACCTAATTGCCACTTCCTTTGTAAAACAGAAAATGACAAACCCGAGTCATTTGCTTTCACTGTATTTTTTTTCCTTTATAACAAAATGCTTGACACCCTTTTGAAAAGAAATAGCAGATTTCCTCCACGCTTTGGGATTCAGCATAGGCTGCATTCTCTAAAGTGTAAGTAGAGTGGGTTTCCTTTGAGTTGTTGTGGTATCAGACAGTTCAATGTATTATTAAAATCCAATTTAAACTTCCTATTCTCAGGTGCCAGATGGCCAAACTGTGTTTGCAGTCCTGGAGGAGAACTAAGATGGCCTTGTCACATTCTACTGCTGTTGTCACATCCATCTAAATAGAAATTTCTAATGTTACTTTGGTTTTTAAATAGTTGTAAGCCTGTTGATCAATTCGACTTCAGCACATGTAAGTGCCTTACACGTCTCCATCGTGATGCACAAACATTCCCAAGTTCCTGCTTACCTTTTGCAAAACTGAGGTTCTTAGCCAATGGTGTATATTAATATTAATTTGTGTATTGTGCTAGACCTTAATATTTGTATCTTTTTCCTCTGTCCTCACTGAAAAGCTATGAGAAAACAGAGATGCAACATGCACAAAGAGACTGCATATCCAAGGCCTGACCAGACTTTTCAGCTCAAGACTGATCATGAGAGTGAAAGGAGCTCATTAAATGATAAAAAGAGAGAGAAGTCAAGGAGAGAAATTTCTTATATCTCCAGGGTTCAGGGGATTTCTGCCAGGAAAGTTTTTATTTTTTTCATCTGTATGTATTTCTCACTGTTATTTTCTATCCTCCATTACATTCCCTGTTGCTTTGTAATCAAGGTTTTTTAAAAGATAGGACAACTTTTGAGCTGGCAGGTTAACAAGGACTAGAAAATTATATAGGATGTGGCTTGAATGGAATTTAGCCCAATGACATCCTGGCTGCATTACAATCCCTTAAAAAAAAAAAAAAGCAGCCTCCAGATCTCATATGGAGCAGGACATCCTCTCTGGAGAACTGTCCCATGATTGTTGCTGGGACAAATGGGATGGGGTAGTCGCAGCTGCAATGTGATTACAGAGGATGTGGGCACATACTTACCTACAGTCCCATGGGCTGGAACACCTCCACTGTGCTCAGCTGTACACCTGTCTCCTGCAGGGAGGGATACTCTGATGCTTTGGGTTCAGAAAGAGCACACAGGCACTTCACCACTGAAGGCTCCATGCCTCTGAGTGTTGTCTGCATTTTCCCCTGAGAAAGGAGCCAAAAAATCTGCCCATGAGGATGTCTCATGGAGCTTCCTGCAGGCTTTCTCTATGTTTTTCTTTCAGAGAAACAAAGATCAAACTGGGTTTCTCATTTGTAATAAGGGGAAAGGCGATCCTGCATGGGAGGTAGGAATGGGGAGAACCCCAGTTGTTACAAGAGGATCATTGTATGAGGATTGGGAAGCACTCAAGCTATTGGGAGGCACAATCTGCCCCTCTCACAGCTAACTCAGTGTGTTCAGTAGCATGGCAACATGACTGAGCCATCTTTCTTGAAACTAATACCACATGGGGGGATTAACTGCAAGCAAGCAGGCAACAATAATGGGCTCATTGAAATTCAAGGAGAGCTCTGCTTCAACCACACTGAAATACCCCTTCTCCGTTTCCAGCTTCTCTCCCTGCTGCAGGAGTAGGTGTCCTGCCTGCATGGCACAGAGTAGTCCCCCATTTACGTGGCAGTTGTCACCAGCATTATGCCTGACAGCACAGCTCCCAGGAGGTGTCAGAAAGTGATGTGAGACAGTGGGATAATGGCAGGGAAGTCCTTAACCCATCACAAAGTTGGGGCAGGAAAAGGAGAGCAGTGAGGAAGTGTGAAACTGGGGGCAGGTGGCAAACTGGGATGTAATTCCCAGCAGGGCTTCCCGGAAGAGTCTGACCAACATAGTGTAGAGAGGGGATTTATCCCCTCCTCCTCCTCCCTGCAGGCCCCAGAATAAGTTAAACAAGACGTCAGATGTTTCTATTTTAAGAATAACCAGGAAGGCTGGCAACTATGAAAGGAAAAGGAGGGGAGGGCAGAAGTTGTCTAGTAAAATTAGCAACACATTTTCCTCCCTGCCTTCCAGAGAGCATGCCCCCTTCCAGCAAGCCAGGGTCTGCACAACATAAATTATTACTGTCTACATTTGAGCCATGCTGTTGCTTCTGCCAAGTGTTTACTCTTGAATGCCATATTTTTTCAGGCACAGATGACACTGGATGACATGTGTCATCACAGTACATGCCCCTGAAAAATATGCGCTGTGAAACTGCACTGACATTCTCCAAGACAGGCTGCTCACGTGCACAGAGAAAGGAGTTGGAAGGTCTTGGTCAAGCGATTACTTGTCTGTCCCACAGTGGCAAAGCTGGAGGCTGGACTGGGTAAGGTCCCTGCCATGAATGTCACTGAGTTCACAGATCATCACTGAGCTGTACTTGTATAGATAAGACCCCTGAGTACCTCCTGCTCCAGGTATTACTTCACTGTTACTTCCCCCCTGAACGAGACCTGTCCTCATGGAGGTGAGTAAAGCCATAACTTCATCATCTATCACAGATTCCTTAATACACAGAAGCTGCATCAGGCACAGTACAGTGATTATGCACCACCAGCAATCGCCGTAAGGGTGAAAGAGAGATACTGGATAAATGTTTTACAGCTATTTTCATTCTTCCAAACTCACATTCCTGTTAACCCCTTTTGGTCACATGTCTCAGTGAGTCCAGAGTTATTCGAAAAGTTTGGATGATCCGGTTTTGGTCATATTCAGCTTGCTGAAAGCCCATATCCATGCAATGTGATTGACAAACCAAATCACTTGAACAGCCTGCAGGTCTCTTTTGGTTGTGTCAGGTAATAGACTTCAATGGCTGTTGATGCAATGGGTGTATTCTGTCATCAAAACAAGGAGCTCTGGGCTTGGCATGCTCACCTGGCTCCTAATCAGCTTTGGGACTCACCTACTCATATATTTCCGTTCAAACTAAAGCACACAGATCAAAATAAACCATACATTTAAAGAGAGGGCTGTATACTCCCAATTACAAAAAATATTTTACGTTAGTGCCTTGAACACCAGCGTGTTAAGGTTAGAAATGTTCTTGTTTCATTTCTCTGACAACATATGGCCAAAGTCAAAGAGAGGCCAGTGCAAGCGTTTGATATATGGCAGCCCAGCATGAGCTCATCTTAGGGAGGTCACGGGATTAGAGCATAAAACAGTCAGATATGATTAACATTAGGTACTATATCCGTGTGAAGATGTACTGGTCTGTTGCTGTGACTATAGATAGAAAGCCAAAGTTGGATGAAGGTCAGACTGTTTAGACAGTCAAAACCTGTGACATCCTACCCTATGTGGTGCCACTGGCAGAGGAAAGTCGCTTGTCTCAGAATGCTTCTCACTGCCATCAGCGTTATTGTGCCTCAAAGCTTAGATTCATCCAGCACACCTGTCTGCTACAACAGCACAGAGCAAATGGAGGAGGACATCTGTGCTGGGGAATTGGTTTCTGCCATTTTCTGCTATTTTTACATGGTGGCTGTGAAAGCTTCCAAACCGAGATGCATTGCCACAATTAAACTGAACGCATTTAATAGCAAACTATCACAAATTGCAGAGTGAATCCACTTCATATTTCCATGGGGCTTGCTAGAAAAATAGCTCCAATTAATGAGGCACATTGTAGACTTGTTTATATTCAACTGACTCTGTTCAAGCACCAAATTATCTATATGTGATTATGAGGCCAAATTCACCCTCTAATTTTTCATTTAGCCTTGTTTTACTGCCTGGCCTATTCTGCTGAGCCGAGGAGTTATTCATGAAGCAAAACCTCCCTGTCCTCGCTTCTAAGCTTCAGCGGACTTTACAGGTGTTGCACAAAGTCATAGCATCCTCTAAATAACCACTGCTCAGTAGTATTAGTTTCCAGGCTCAGAGTTAGCAGGCAGAGGGCTGGGTCAGCCTTCTGGCTTGGTTTGCTTCTCCCTGGTCTCTGTAACCAGAAACTAAGCAGTGAAGATATTCTGGAGTGGTAAAATTCATTTCACAAGCATGCACCAGCTTCAGACAGAATTTAGGCTTTGACATTTGGAGGAAAAGAGCCTGCTCTGCTTTATGACCTGCCCCATAGCATTCATGGTGAAGCACATCCCCAGCATGCCCAGGTCATCCAGGTCCCAGTGCTGTAAGTGAAACCACCTAACACTGAAGCACCCTGCCATGAAAAGCAGCAGAGGTTACATTTCATCACTAGTCTGGTGGTTTTGCTCACAGCTACACAGTGTTCCCAGTGAAAGAGGCACAGGTGAATTTTTGTGTGCTCTTTGTGCATGTGCATGCTGTGTGGGAGTGTCTCTTGGAAGAAACCTTTTGAGGCTTGAGTATTTTGGGGCAATTCAGGCCTTGTAATGATGTTTCACTGCACGTTTTAGAACAAACCATGTCCCAGGCACTTATCACCATGGGCACACTTTCTGTGCTTTCTGTGCAAGTTGTGATAGGGCAAGGATGAAAAGAGACAGAATAGTCCTATATAAGAATCCTAAATTAGGACAAATTGCCCCAGCCATTATATGTGTGCCTTCACTTGTGCCACATAAGCAGCATCATCCTCAAAACATCAAGCTTCTCTTTTCTCTTCTCTAGGTCACTGGAAGAGGCAACCCAGCAGCAGAACCCTCCATGATGGCATCAACACACAGTGCACACCGTAGTGCCCAGTCCCAAGCACAGAGACAAGGGACCCCTCATTTCCACAGTAACAGTTGCACAGACTATATATTTACAGCCTCCCACAAATGTCCTGAAGAGGAAAAATCACATAAAAGTGCCAAAGAGAAGAGCAGCACTGTGGCTGTGCAATTCCACTTGTTGCTCAGATGCCTTTTATTCTTGGTGCCTGTCCTAGCAAACAATCTCCCCCTATCCTATTTCTACTCCAACCCTTCAGGCACAAACTCAGAGGACAGTCAGGCCGTAAGTTCAAGCCTGTACTTATAACATAAGATGTGCAGGAGACCAGGTCACTGGAGCAGGTTGCACTTTCCTGAAAAACTAAAAGATACTCTAAGGGTCTCAAGGATAATCAGGAATTGCCAATACAGTCCTGTGGGGTTGGGTCTGCAGATTTGCACCTCACAGAAGGGCTAGATGGGGAGACGTTGCCTCACTACCACTAGACACACTTCATCCCCTCCTCCAGCAAGTCTGCACATCTCAGCAGGGCTCAGAAAGGGACAGGTAAAACTGCCCACTGCTAAATTCAGGCCAAATCTTGAGTCTCTGCTGTTTCACCTGTTTTGATTTTGGTGGAAATACTCCCATTTAATTATACTGGTAAAAGCATCAAATAACATTCATCATTGTTACTTCTACAGGATTAAAGCATGGGTACCATTTGCTATTTCAGATTTTCCCCACATTAAAATTTGTATAGTTTAACCATTTCTCCTTGGCAATGAAGTCCAAGTAAAACACAGGCAGACACCAGCAAGACATACCATGAGCCAACATACTCAGGAGCATTCCTGTGTGTAAAGTGCACCAAGTGCCTCCTTTGATTTTAAGTAAATATATCTTAGATACATTTTAATGTGTGGAAAAAAACAACCTCTTAACCTCTTGAGTTCCACTGGTTCTGTTCATTTCTCACATGGAACCATAATCCTTTCCAGTGGTAACTAGTTGGGATGTTACAAATAAAGGATTATACCTTCAGGTGAGGTAGAGCTTCTTATGAGCTTACTGAGTAGCTATTATAGATCCTGTTCTCATGCAGAAATTACTCACACGTAAGGATGTGTGCATTATTTAAGATGGAGCAGCAAGACTGCAGATGGGTAGACCTTCAGATAGATGTTCTAGCTCAGGAAATACTAATTATTGTTATTCTCATGTAGCCATCCAGTGCTGAGGTAGGGAAAATTATGCATGGGGCATTAGGTGGTCCTACAGATAAACTTTTAAAACACAATACTCAGCAGGGAAGCAAAAGTTATTATCAAGATGTGTTTCTTATACTGTCTCAAGTCACCAATGCTGGATTTAGGCTGATGTTTCAACAAGTTGCCGTTGTTAACCCTGCAGTCATGTTATTCCATTTGGATATTTCTAGCATGTTGGAAGATTTCAAGAAGAAAGTGCACTTACATTTTTAATGCGCATCCTGCTGACACACCACCTTTCCCTGTGGGATAAGCAGTGCTTGAGGAGGGAAGACTAGGAGAGAGGATAAGTAATTCGTCTCAGTTGGATAAACTCATCAATTTCATGTGCACAAGATTTAAAAAAAAAAAAAAAAAAAAAAAAAGGAGGTCATCATTGTAATGTGTTTATTATTTCAGTGAGTGGCAAAATGTCACTCTAAAAATTATATTAACCTACCATGAGAAACCACATAATTTTCATCAGGATAATTGGTAAATCAGACCTCTATCTAATGTTTCTTTTCATAGAAAATTACAGCTTTGGAGAAGAACACTTTATTGCAGAGAAAGTCAGAGTGAGCACTGAAGAGCTGACAGCCCAGCCTGGAGGCAGAGATTTCTTTTCACAGAAAACACAAGGTTTTACCAGTGCTAAGCTGATTTGGACTGTATGACAATCAAAGTAACAACATCTATGGAGCTCAATCTGCCCTACAAGAAGTTACAAGAGGATTGCCCTTTCACCACACCTATCGTTGAAATATGTAATATATATAAAAACATAAACTTGGAGGAAGTCTCTAATAATCAAGTTTTCCATCGTCTCTCCCTCAGATAAGAAAGATTTGTCGCTGACACCAGATGAAGCCATTCCTAAGTCTTGTTTTCTTGTATCACCCAGAATGAAAGCCCACTGTGAAGGCAAGAGCTTGGAGAGGCTGGTCCACAACTGCTCAGTCATGGTTCCCATTTTCCACTTCCTTTTTTTCCAAAAGGCAAGACAGACAGCTGTTTAGGAAGCTTTGAAAAAAATCTCATCAAGAATTTAAAAGAAGGAGATGATGCAAGAGTGTGTTTGTATGTCCAGGTTTTGGCCTATCTCCAGCTGGCTGATGGTATGGCACTGGCGTTCTTCTTTTTTTTCCAAGCTGCAAAATAACCATAATAACAAAAAATATAAATAATGTATTAATAATTTGATTAATTCAACTTTTATTTACATATTATAGTACTTGTGCAGCTCCAGACATGTTTCACTGTGTAACAACAAGGAGTTCTCTGACTGTGAAAGAGGACAGAAGAGCTGGTGTGAGTTCACAACAGTAAATAACACTCTGCTGTTCCACACCTACAGCTTGCAAAAAAAATAAAAAAGGAGATGTTTCAGTTCAGGGAGAATTATGTGCTCTCTGATTTTTTTTTTTCTGACTGCCTGAGAGCTCGATAAAATGCAAATAAGCATTTCCAGGAACACCTGAGAAGCTGGGTACATGCTGCCTTGGATTCCCGAGGACACTCTTTTTCCTTCACGGCCCTGGATGCTGCACAGTAGCAGAAGAGCTGGATTTGTTCCTGCTGACCTCATGATGGTCATTCTGAAGGCCAAGCCTATTTTGAGAAACTATTTTCTTAAGAAAGCAAGTACCAAGAAAGGCAACAGGGAGTAGTTTTCGGTTTGCTTCTTTGCTTAGCTGAATTCTGGTTAATATTTAAAAAGATCAATCCAGAATCACTCCAAATTAATGTTGCTATTCAGATCTTCATGACAGCATGAATTTTGCATCTTGCCCTTGACCTGACACTTCGTAAATTACCCATAAATTTACAAAACTAAGCTAAATTTAATTCAGTTGAGGTCTTACCTTTGTGTCCAACAGAACACATACATGCACACACACAGCATTTTAAGTGACACAAGAAACCACTGTTATGATAGGCACTACAGGCAAATATCTTTTAATGATGCTTCTACTTCTTCGGCTTGCAAATGATCCCTTCTTATGGTGCTTTCTGAAAATCTTACTCATTTCCTGTCATCAAGCTGCAAGAAGTCATCTGTCTTCTTTCAGAAGAAAGGAGTGAAGGAAGACAGACAACCTAAATCCTGACTCTTGTCCTCCCACAGAGAGTTGTCAAGTTAAAGAAGTGGGGTTTGACATTGCCTACTGTCCAACTGTACTTTATGCCTTGCTGGCTTTATTGTGAAATGTCCATGCAAAGCCAAAAGAGTCTCACAAACACTTTATTTGCCTTGCTGTGAGTTCTTTATTCTGCAGAAGACCAAACGAAGAGCAGTGCTAGATAAGCTACTCAGTCTGTCCCAAGACATACTACTAGCCTTTTCACTTTCAGAGTCCACAGAGCAGCATGATGCCCTTGCCTTGTAATTAGCCTAAGCCAGAGGGAGCAAAGATCTGAGATCTTGAGCTGTACCAAAGAGACTGAGAGCTGGAGAGCTGAAGAGCTGAGAGAGAGCTGCTGCCATGTGCCATAACCCCCCCCCACCATCAACTCCCCATCAGTGTGAAAATCAATGTGTTTACTTCCCATCAGTGGGTGAAATCAGAGCC
The DNA here is from genome assembly GCA_013397135.1 of Pachyramphus minor. NCBI lineage: Eukaryota > Metazoa > Chordata > Aves > Passeriformes > Tyrannidae > Pachyramphus > Pachyramphus minor. The sequence goes on from VYXB01007040.1 coordinate 478,387, forward strand.
CTTGTGCAATTTCTGTCAATTACTTGATCACCCTATTTTTGTGCAGGTCTGATGATTGCAGCACAGTGTCTCTGTCAGGGCATGGATGAGAGGCTGGAAGGGAACAAACTTTTTCTTAAAAACAGAATACAACAGCTAGAAGAACTGTGTTTTTGCAGAGCTTTTTTTATTCAAATGCTAAAATTGTTTCACATTAAACAAGCTAGGCTGATAGATATGGCAAATTAAATGCTAAGTCAAGTCTGCCTTGACTCTCCACAGCAGCTGTTAATCTGATTTTTTTAAGCCACCAGCTTGCTGGGCAGTATGAACACAGTTTGCTGGCTGCTCTCATGGCTGGTGGTGCAATGTAAGCACAACACTTGGAATACAATCCACCAGTGTCCCGATGCCAGATCCCAAAACCTACTTCCTAGGCCTGCTGCCAGTGTTGTGCTATGAGTCACGAAGAGAAACAAACACAAGGAATGTCAAATTAAATAGGACGCAATGCTTTCGCAGGATTCAAAAGCAGAGCAATTGTGCTGCACAGTACAAACCTCCCTGGACTCCTCTTGGACTGCTTCTCATCTTGGTAATAAGAAACATCCCTTTAATTAGTTCCACCTAATGAAATTCATAAGTCAGGGAGTGGGAGTTTTGCTCCTGGGTAGAAACTGAAAACTTCTCTCCACTCTATCTGCCCATTTTCTGCAGCAGTCATTAGCAAATTTTATCAAATCTCTGCATTAAACAGTAACAACTATTGTTCACTCAGAACACAGGTCCATTTATGAGCTGCAATATGACACATCTTAGAAACCCCAGACTGAAAGACACTTCTGAAAAAAAAAAAAGTAAATAAATTAGGACTGGCAAGAAAAAGTAGTTTCAAATTGTCAAGAAGAAACAATAGAGAAACTTCTACCTGATCTTTCCGGCTGCTGAGATTAGAGAAGTTCCTTTATCTTTCTGGGTTTGGGCAAAATAATTTACAAAATTTATTCTTCTTTGCTTACAATTAAGGGGCACCCTTTACCTCTTCAGCTGAAGCTCTGGGTGCTTCATGCTCCTGGCATCAGGGACTAGTAAAATAACTCTAGGAAGCCTCAAGATGTGCATTTGCTCCTATGGAAATATTGACCCACAAGCTTTGTTTAAATTCATTTTGGTTATGTGTCTCTCAAGACAAAGCAATATCCATGGTAACACTTTCACTGCAGAAGAGAGAGCACATGCAGAATGAGAATGTAATCACTCTGTTTATTGACAACTAAAAGCCTGAAAACACAAAGTTTGAGCTCTCAGGCGCAACACCAGTGTTCTGCAGACAACTAGGGCCTTTATCAGGACACTTTTGTAAATGTCTGTCATAGAGGGTGGAGAGGGAAAGTGAAGCCTGGCCAACTGTTTTCCTTTCTAAACATTTTTGCAAAGAGACATGGCTCACTGTGCATTCACAGTTGCCATTGCCCTTTGAGAAAGACAGAGGTGATGCTCAGCTACAATCAGAGACAGCAAAAGCACAAATCACCACCAAGACAAACTGTTAGGACAGTTTGGATTTTGGTATGAGCTGCTCCCTTGGTGTATCTGCTTGTTTTCCTCAGGTGAGGAAATATATTCATCCTGTTATTCCACATTGAGTCCCATAATTATGGAGTGTGATTTACAGGGTTGGTTATAGCTGCTATTACAGGAAGGTACGACGTTGAACACAACCACAGTGTTGGTGGGGGAAGGAAGGAGAAAGATGGCATGTGGCAGCTCTTGCATGAAGAGCTGCATGTGACTTGCTCCACTGGGCAGTGTTAACAGAGGGAATGGAGGAGGAAGCCACAGCCCTTCTAGGATCTTCCTAAGACTCCTTCCCACTTATAAAGCTACCTTGGACTTGGGCTGCGAGAAGTAACTTTTTAGTTTCACTCTCAGGGGTGAGTTTTTCAGAGCTTTCAGCAATAGCTCAAACCAGTTCTGCTCTCAGGACCTGCTAGGGAAAGGTGTTGGTGCAGAGGTCCTGCTGTGGTCCCGCTGGTGCTAGAGGACTGCTTTGCTGGTGTGGAGGCTGGTATTAGCTTGCCTGACGGACACTGCTGTAGAGGGAACACAGAAGAGTCCCAAGACTGGAGTTTTCAAGCAATGTTTTGATGCCATAACCTCTCTAAACACTACACTTGCAAATGATGTGATTGATTACAAAATCACATCAACACCAGCCTATTAGACCTTCTTTCCTACAGCAGTGCTGACAGAGCACTCAGCTTAATTTCTGAGATTCCATAAATGCAAGAGCTGCAAGGTCATCATCCTCACAGGCAAAAGAAGGGACCCTTGTTTTGAAAGCCAAAGTAGATCTATTAGGAATTTGAGGTCAAGGTACTCAAAGGGGCACACACTGTCCTCTAAATGTGTATCCAGGTTGAGCATATCTCCCACAGAAAACACAAAGTGTGAGATACTTTCTTTGTTGGGGAAAGACCAGGGTAATGGTTTCTTTTGGGGGTTTGGCTTCTTATATTGGAGCTTTCTGTTCCAAACAGAAACAGGTCCTACTTCTGGAAGCCAAACCTTATCCACTGAGGACAGCGAATTATTTGAAAATCAATACTGAATTTAGCATCTCTAGTTGAGATCAGGAGACTCAGATGAGTGAAAAAAACTCTGAGGTACTGCCTTTCCCACCCATGCACTTGCAAGTACCTACAATTTGCCCTCCTGTATTTACCTCACCCCACCACCATCCCTCTGAAAAACCCCACCTCCGTTACTGCAGGATTTTCCATTTCAGCTGCAATAGAAGGTGGCTTCTTGCTCTGCAGCAGCAGTGATGTATTACCCACCCAGGTACTGACCAGGCTCCATGCATCAGCTTATCTGCCAAGGTCCACTTCCATGACCCCTTGCCCCTGTTAGCCTGCTGAATTTGTGGTCCTCCCCCTGATGCACTGCTACATGAAGCTGAAGGCAATGATGAAGGTGGTGCAGTTAAAACCATGAAGAAAAAGAAAAGCCCATAATCAAAACTGTCTCACTTTACCAAGATCAGATGGAATGAAACTTTACTCTATTGTTTGGGATGTAGCAAATATCAGTTGATCAAAATGGCTTCAGGTACAGCATTCTTATTACAAATTTGAAAGAGCCATACGAAAACATTTGTAATGTCTCGGGAGGATGCTCACCTGAATTTAAAGAGACCTCCAAGTGGTTTGAGAACAACTACATGGGTCAGAGGGAAGCTCTATTTCAGTGATTCTCAGCGAAAAGATACAGTGCCAAGCTAGGGTTTTCTTATGGTTCACCCTTTTAATGCTTACTACTGGAGTTATAAATTCCGATGCATATTAGGTTTAGGTACTGTCAGTGGCTCCTGGTGTAAACAGTATCCTCTTGAGTCCAGAAATTGATAGCTGGTTGCCCATCTGTCTCTTAAATCTTTTCTCTCAAGATATAGCGGGTATTTATAAGTCATCACTCTCTCATTCACTTGCTCTTAATAGGGCATCACATTCCCAAAGCCACCTATCAGAGCTTGGCTGGTTATGAAGACTGTACTTATCCTCCCTCCTCTCCTCTCCCACATGATGCCACATAATGCTTCTCTTAGTGGTAGCTAAGATCCTGCTGAAGATGACCAAATTTCAGACTACTCAGTAATTCCAGCTCACAGGGGAGCATGAGATCCAGGCTGGAAAAGCCTTTTCTATCATTAGTCCTTGGAGCTGTTAACAGCCAAGAAGTGGTTTTGCCAGATCTCAATCCCTCTCCGGTTACATACCCACCACCGTGACCCTAAGCAGAAATCCCAGGCTTATAAAATTAAACAGGCCTTTCCCATGAGTCACCCTAGGACTCCATGCTTGGGTGGGATCAGGGGAAAGAGCAGAGGCATGTCTGCTCCCTGATCAGCACAGAATAGGCAGTGTACAAATGAAGGCTCCGAGACTCCCTGGCCCCAGCTTTTCTCATAGCTGCAGGTCAAATGGACACGGATATAGCACAGGGACCTATTGAACCAGATTTTGTTAGCTAACTACAGAGAAGTCTAGCAGACCATTAAAAATTAAGCTAAATATAGGCATACATTAAAAAAAAATTGTAACTCTAAAGCTCTGTGCCTGATTCATCAGGGAGTAGAAAATCATAACACTTGGGATGTTCTTCAGATGATGCAACTGCAGCTCTACTGAGCAAGAAAGCTTTAAGCAGGTCTCCCCAGAACCACAGGAAGGAGTGCTGTGTCTCTGCTCTGCTGCCAAAGAGACCCAGCTTCCCGCATGCCTGGTTATTTTCCAAGCTCAGACATGTGTGAGTTCACACAATATGCAATGGATGTGCTACCCTTTCCAGCCTCCAGAGGCTTGCTGCTGCTTTCAAGGCTTGCTTGGTAGCCCAAAGGACAGCACAGTTTATTTCCCTGGAGACCGAGAGTGTTGGTGACAATTGGTTGGCTTTTAAACAGCTGATGTCACTGGGACAGCCTCCTGGTCTAACCTGCAAAGCCACTGCTGTCGCTCCCGCTTTTGGCTCACACTTGAGCAGCAAGGACACCCGACCAGCAGTGCTGGATGTCAAGTGCAAAGAAGACATCTTTTAACTGAGAGATGAGTTTTGCACAGTGGTCTAACCACAGGGCTTGGCAGCAAGAGCTGTGGACCTCCCCACCTGCAGCCTTCAGGTTTTATCAGGCTCTCAGGAGGCAGAATGAATGAAGGAGACTGGGGAAAGGCCCCACTGGAAATAAAACAGGACCTTCACGGTTGTCCCATGAGGTTAAATTAGTTTGTGTGAAGACTTTGGAATCACAAGCAGTCTTTTGGTTCAAACCTCCAACATTATGTGAGTCACAGTGCTTTGATAAGGGCTGAATTACTCTAGGAAACTTCAAAGCCATCAAAGAACTTGTGCTTGGTGACGTTTGTATGCAGTGCTTTGAGTGAGTTTTCTCTGCTTTTCCCAGTCACCGTGCAACAGTCAATTAAAAGCGCTGCTCTCTTTGTAGCCTTCTCTGCAGTACTACGTTTATTGTCCTATTTATCACCATTGAACTGCCTCAGGCTGAATTATTTATAGCACTGGAGAAGATGAATTAAGTGGTAAATTCAAAGTGGGTCAGAGGGATGTTGCTTGGCCTTGAGACCCAGACGTGTCAGTGGGCTGACAACTCGGTCTCCTTGGCTTAATGGCATGGAGCGTCATCATCCACACTCGCACCAAACCCTTGAGCTGCGCCCAGCCGGTGCCCCCATCGCCTTGGGCCACAGGAGCAGGAGGCAGGTGCCTGTGTTTTGCTCCACAGGTGATTTGGCCCCGCCTTTTTATTTGTGCGTGCTCTGGTATTTCAATTAAGCGGATCAGTGCAGCACCCTCATCAAGAAACTCCACTACAGAGCCACATTTCTGGCACGTGACATGGCTTGCCAGTGCATCACACTGCCAGTGGCGTGCTGCAGGGTGGGCCAAAACACCTCAAAAATTCAGAAAGTGGCCCACTAGCCTAAGTATTTTAGTTTTTAGTGTATTAACAAAACAGCTACTTAAGCACAGGGCTTTTTAAAGGAAATCCTGCATGCATTTCCGTCCCTAAATCCCAACTGAATCTTGTAATCCTCCACTGAGAACAGCCTGTGCTCCACACCGCCTCTAACTTTAATGACGACAATGAATCAGCTGTTTCCCAAAGAGGAGAATCGCTTTTCACATTACTGGTTTTTTTATGCCACGTCTGACTACATAGCAGAGGCTCCAGCAAGATGCTTATGCCAGGGTTCCCCCAATATGTTCCATGCCAGAAGGTGGGGAGCACAGGCAAAAGGGATGGGGTACCTGCCTGGCATGGCCCTGGAACCACCAATATGAGGATATTGATCTCCTAAATATTCAAATTTACATTATTTTACCAATATCAATGCTCAAAGATAATGCCCAAGCATTTTTGAAACACGCTTTAAAAAAAATAAATACATACATGAAGCAAAACACTGCTCCCTGCATAACATCCTTGTTCTTGGAAAGCACCAGACATGTTGATTCTGGTTATCTTGGGGTTCTCTCATAGGCTGTCACAGTCACACACAGGCTATGAGCTCCCATGGAGGTCATGGGCTAACAGATGCCAGGTCCTCCAAAAGGGTCATCTGAAACTGAGATGGAAAACCTGCTTCTGGCTACGAAACCAAAGGGCAATAAGAGAAGATCAAGCTAATGGTATTTTCCCTCCACAGTGCAAGGGTAGATAAATTTCAGTCTCTCTTTTGAGAAAATTTGTATTGACAGTATCACCTAATACAGCACAAAAGACAAGACAGCTTCCAAAACGCAGAATGAATTTGTTTCAACAAAAAGGTGGGGAAATACCTCTGCTTTTGGAAATCTGCAATAACGTTTTGCCACTATATGATGCAATCACCTTCCCTCCAGTACCTGTTGGCTGGTACAACACTGACATCTTGCCCTTGAAAGTCAAAATCTCTTGGCTAAGGGACCAAAAGAAAATAAACAGGGTTTAGATTTAAGTACAGTAAAATGAAAAGTTTTACAAACAGTGGACTTGCTGAGAAATATGGTTTAAGTAATCTCACTGCTATTTTCAAATTCAGGTTGAATTTACTTAATAGCTCCAACAAATGAGAGGCTCGGACCACAGTCCTCAGCCCCAGCAGAGTGCGAGGAGGAGGGACCAGACAGCTTTAATTAGCAGAAAAGTCAGCGAAAGCACTTGCCTAGGAGAGGATCATCCTGGGAACGTGGACCCCCCACGTCTCCCTGACCGGGAATCCTCCAAGCAACATATTGCCTCTCTCCAGCATCCTCTGGTTTTGTTTGTTGTTTTTTTTTTTTAATTCCATTTTACAGAGGTTCAACCTCCCAGGTGAGAGATGCAACCCCTTGGAGGAGCAGCCTGGCTTTTCCTCTGCCAGAAGGGAAGCATGTTGGGCCAAGTGGAATCACGGAGAGGCAGGAGATGGAGCTGGCCAGCCCCACATGCCCCAAGGGAGCTACTCCAAACAGCTCTCTCTTGGGAGCCTGGGAATGGGGGTCACTTTTTCCCACCTTGAGGAGGAACTGCTGGCTTCCTCATGTCTGTTTTAACAGAAGCTAACTTTGTCCTAAGTGAAATGCAAGGTTTCACCAATCTAAAACCAATGTTCCAAAAATGTTATGCTCTGGTCAAACATAAGAAAGACATCTCTTCTGACATCATTACAAACTGGTGTACTTTGGGATGTTTCAGCTCATTTCTGGTACTGAAAAAATATCCTGCTTGTCCAGATCCATCCGTTAGTCAGTCCTTTGGGAAATCTAGTTATTTCACCCCAACTGTTTGCCAAGGAAGTAGAGTTTAAAAGGTACCCAGCTCTGAACAGATGCCTGCTAGTCAAGAGAGAACAGTGGATCAACACAGACAAATATTGGTAGCAATTTTCTTTCAGCCTCCTCAAAGCCAAGGATACACTTTCATTATTCAAGCAGATCAACCTGTGTTTCGAAAGTAAAGTGGTGCAACTCAAGGGGGGGAAGCAGGTTTAACAACTCTGTATCTGGCTTGCTGTGACAAATAGAAAATGAAATGGCTGTTTTCCTCCAACTAGATATTGCATTTGTTCTCATTTCTTGTCTCTTTTTCCACAACAAGAATCTAGATCAGAGTTTTCATGATGATGTTAGTCAATCTGAAAAAGAATTAAATCCACACTGGATTTCCCCTCAGCCAAAACAATTGCTCCTATGGCCACTTCGATGTGTCATATACTTCTCAGCAAAAGTTTTATTTTACCGAGCTGGTATTGCTTTTATACAAGAGCCCATGCTCACACACAGTCTATACAGCTTCCTTCATGTATACAATAAAGATGGAAAAATTATACCATGCCAAGAAAGCTGTCTTGCCAAACAAGAACCACCCCCGAAGGGTATATTTAGAAATCAGAGAACAATTTAGGAAGAGAGTCACACAACATAAGCCAGAAGAGTAATAAAAGCAGGAAGAGTGGGAGTTTCTTTCAGGTATTGAGCACTCCCAGACTGCACCAGTGAATACCCAGACCAACACAACTCTTTTTCACCTCACCAAGTAATAGCAAATCCCAACACTTACACAGCACTTTTCATTCATCCATCTCAAATTGCATTGCAAGGAGAGTTAAAGCTTCGGATTTAGCATCTCCCTCTGCAACCTGATGCACAGAGCTGGAGTCCAAGGTTGAACAAAGGCAAACACTAGGGACAAATGTAGGCCATGGAGTTGTGTCCGTTTTGGTAGATGGTGCGTTTGGACCTTCCATTCAATCCTTGATGCAGCTCATCAACCTTGTGCAGACAGGGCAGCCCATGGGGTCTGCCTGTTCTTGCCATTTCATTAGGGGCAGTGCTTTCAAAGCAAGTGTTCTACACCACGTAGTAATTTTCAGCAGCACGTCCATTTCAGCCCACGGAATCCCAGTGCTGCTGAGGCTGGCAAGCACCTCTGGAGATCATCCATCCTAACGCTCACTCACAGCAGGTTCTGGCACAGCAGGCTGCTCAGAGCTGCATCCCACTGGGTTTTGAAACGACTTTGCCACGACTTCTCTGGGCAAGTTAATTGGCACAAAAGCACAGATTTGTGCCAGTGTCTGACCTCTCTCATAGTAAAAATGCTTCATCCTATATTTAAAAGAAATTTCCTGTATTTTAGTTAGTGTCACTTTTCTCAAGTCTCATCCAAGGGCACCCCTGAGAAAATCCTGGCTACATCATCTTTACTTCGCCCATCAGGTACCTATCCACATGGTACCTATCCCCAAGCCTTTTTTTCTCCAGGCTCCCTCAGCTTCTCCCCATAACAAAGATGCTCCCTTTATTATCTTTGTGGCCCTGCACTGGACTTGCAGCATGTCCATGTCTCTCCCGTACTGGGCAGCCCAACACTCCAGATACACATCACCACTGGTGACTGATCAAAACCCTTGGAGCCTGGTAGTTCAGCTAGTGTTCAATCTACCTCATTATCCACCTACGTAGTCCAACCCTCACCAATGAGGATTTTGTAGGACACAGCATCAAAAGCCTTGCTAAATCTACAATAAGCAATATCCATTGCACCCCCCTTCAGGCAATCAAGGAAGTAATCTCTCTGTAAAAGACTATCCAGTTGATCAAGCATTCCTCCTTCATAAAGCCGTGCTGACTAAACCAAAACAGCTTCTTCCACGCTAGATTGTTAGAAATTCTTTACTGTGAGGGTGGTGAGAACTAGAACAGGTTGCACAGAGAAGCTGTGGATGCCTCATCCCTGGAAGTGTTCAAGGCCAGGTTGGATTGGGTTTTAAGCAGCCTTGTCTAGTGGAAGATATCCCTGCCCATGCCATGGGGGTTGGAACTAGGTGATCTTTAAGGTCCCTTCCCAGACAAACCATTCTGATTCCAGGATTGTCTTTACTATGTCTGGAAATGGTTTCCACCTTCTCTGGAGTCAAGGTGAAGCTGATGAGCCCATAGGTCCCAAGATCTGCCTTAACTGCAATTTGTTTTCCCACCAGTTCTCAGAAACTTTCTTCAATTGTCTTTGCTTTTATGGGTATTCAAGAGTAGCCTCACAATGACACAGTATGCCAGATACACAGCTTAGGGAATGCAGTATTCCAGCACAGGCTTCTGCCTTTGACAGAATAAGGCACCCAAAGAGTCTGGATTTGTTCCTCAACATTTTTTAAACACCTAAGATCTGCTAGGACTGTATGACTGTTATTCAAAAAAATTATTCCACCACATGACTTGGATTAGCAGTCATGGGAGCAAGGGGAAGTATGGAGGGACAGCCACTTATGATGCAGAGAATCAGAGCACTGGCAGCAGTGACATCATCTCTCTCCCTTTCGAGCAGGGCTAATCAAACCACCCCATCTCTAGTGCTTTCAATTAATAAAGTCTGATTTTTTTTCTTCCCTCTCTCCACTCTTCTAGCTCAGTAGGTGAGAGGGATTTAAAACAAACAAAAAGAAACCCAAAGCCCAAGGGTACTGAATTTAAACTAGACGCCCACAGTTACATTTTCAGTAGCTAAGTTATAAAAGAAGAAAGATAAAAACTAAAATTTCAGAAGTGTGAAGGTTGTCACTGGAATATTTTTATCTAAAGTGAGTCACAAAGACTGAGCAGCAGGATTGTTTTTTTCCTAATAACACTGCAAAAAACCCCTTAAGAAACTATCACACCCCAAACCAAGACAATGTGAAAGCTAAAAGGTATACAAACCCTAATAAAGACATTGGCTCCTGCAGCATGTCAAAAACAACAGGCTCCTCTTACACAGACACAGAGAGCTATTTTATTAGAGTGAACAAAACGCACCTCTCCTAAGCCAGAACAGAAAAGTTGCAGGGACCAGAGAAGCCTGCAGGCATTTGACAGTACCAGAAAAGGTCATTATGGCAGCTTTCCTATACAAAGGCTGAATCCAAAGTACTAAGAAAGTACATTCTTGATTAGTAGGAAAGGGCATGTGAAGTCTGAACATGGTCTGGAAGAACAGGAAGAGAAGTAGGGGAGAAGGGACAAAGACCTTCTACTCACAGATCAAGACTGCAATTCAGGGTTTATGTCTCCACGTGTCTGCTGTATGAGTTGGCAGAAACAGCTTGTTATGAGGAAAAATAGCAATTCCTCACAAATGCAACAAGTCCCAGATTAAAACTCCCAGTTTATGCCACATACAGATCTCCCTCTAAATCAACTTACTTCTTCCTATCTACATGAGACAGACTTTCAAAACATTTTTGTCTGACAAAGTTTTTGGTTTCGTGTAAAAGTTTAATATTCTCAAGTCATAATGACACAGTATAAAGAAGTCAGGGTAAAGGTTTTGTCTTTTTAAACATAAGGTCAGAGTGTACAGTCAAAGAAAGCTCTGCCATCACCTCAATATGGGCAGAGTGCTGTTTAAAGTGCAATTTAATAGCAATTTTAAGACATCAATTTCTTTTCCTGCAGCTGTTAGCCATGCTTTCAACAGCGCTGGTACCACTCCACTCTGGAGTTCTCCAGAAAACCACACAGGTTCTGCCCAAGTACCAGATCTCCATGGCTGAGAGTCCTTTGCTGGTATTTTCATTGCAGTAAAAACTGTGAGAGCTGGAGGCAAGTCAGTGAGATTGAGATGGCTTGTGAGATCATCATGGGAGGAATGAATCATCTGCCTTGGAAATATAAATGTTTATGATCACTGCTTCTATTCTGCACATATATTTGAGACACACAACTTTTACAAGGGTGTTGATATTTATATAATTCCATAAATTTAGACAGTGCATTACAAACACAATATGCAGTTGTATCTATAAATAGCAGAGCAGCAGGAGTGAATTTTCAACTATTTCTTGTTCTCTATACTTCACAAATTGGATGTGTGGCACAAGTTAGGGAACTAAAGGAAAGAAAATACAGCTACTGGGCAATAAAAAAACCCATGTGAGTCTCTGTATTTTAGATGGTGGAATGGCACACTAGACATCTACCAAAGAACACAAAAAACAACAACAACACACACAAAAAAACCCCAAAACACAAAAAACCCCCCACACAAAAAAAAACCCCCAAACCAAAAACCAAACAAAACAACCAGCCCCCAAGATTTAACTGCAACATTTAACCATGACTAAAAGACAAAGAGCAGATTCTGAAGTGTAGGTTTTGAGAACAGATTATTTTCATGGCATGTTTTGGGTGTCAATGTGACAAACTAACATCTGCCTTTGACAAGAAACATTTTGGCAAACAAATGCACAATGTAATTAAAAGACTAAGCTTGTTTCTAAACCTTGGCCGATGGGGTTTTTTTTCGTGCTCACAATACTTTGGATCTAGGCACTCATGAAAAAAAACAATCACTGGGTGCTGTAGGAGCATCATAACAATGTACCAAGGAAGATATTCTTCCAGAAGGCCAACTAAAAAATTCCCAATGTATATTAAAAAGAGACAAACCAGTAACTCTTCATAAGCTTTCTAACCTTTGATAATAGTATAAAGGATTTGCTTCAATAGTTAGATTTGTCAGTCAGTAACTTTAACAGCAGTTAAGGCCTACGGCTCAATACTGGGTACCTGATGTCAACCAGCAACCTTGCACTGATGCAAGCAGTTACAGTACATTTATTTATTAATTTTGTAAAAAAGGCTTCTTGCAACAGCCTGCACCTTCATTTCCATTTCTCCAATTAATTCAGAGAGGAAGAGATGCGTGGTGCAAGCAGTTCTTTTAGAGCCAGACCAGTTATATGTTACATTTAATGCCTTTATTTAACACTGGATATATTAGAATTATATTGGATATATCTTGAAACAGCTGAAGTAAAAAAATATGTGCACTGAATTGTCATTTCAAAACTACACTGAAATACTTCTGGACACTCAAGATACGTCAGACACACCAGACCATGGCTTCACATGAAGATCCATCCTACCATAACACTACTTGGCTCTGGTGATGGACTGACACACATTTCATAAGAAAGGTAAAACATTCAGAGGTCTGAAGCTTGGAAGTGGGGCTTTCTGCACTCACTCTAGGGAAGGTCATACTCTGTGCCATTGCTGCCTTTGGGCCATGGGGAAATGGAATTACTGAACATGGATGCTGTTTTCCAAGGAAAAGGCCACCTTAGGCAAAACAGATCAGGAAAGTGGTTTTAACAGCTCTCACTGTGTACTTTAATGATTTTTTGTTATACTGATGTCTTTCAAAAAGCACCAGTTGGGTAGAAAATGTGAGCCTTTGCTTTACTGTCCACAACAGATATCCTCTACGGTGCTCCTTGACACTGAATTGATGGGGTTTCCCATGTGTCCTCATCTGCCAGGTGAACCATCTGTGAAGTCTGATCCATAGATTCTTTCTCACCCTGGGGTATTAATAATGCATCTTCTTGTCCTCCGGCTACCTGAAGGTCAGAGCTACAATTAGATCCATCAAGTTTATCCACTGAAGACTCTGCTGTAGTTGTAGAGGACTGTTCAGTTTCTGTTTCAGCTTGTGGTTCTGTTTTAAAACGAAGTCCAAACATGTTATTTCTGATGAGGTATCGAATGCACTGCAAAATCACATTCCTTTCATGTCGGATGTCCTGGGCCAGTAACTGGAAGTAAAAAAAAAAGAGAAGATGATGCATATTTCCCTCTGTTGCTTTGTAGGTGATACAAGATGCGTGGCTCTACTCAGTGATTTCCAACATCTCTGAATTTAAATAGTTGGCTCTCACACACAAGTTGCGGACACACAGGGCTGGAGACTGCCATACCAGACACAGCACAGGAAAGCCAGGTGTGCTCTCATTCAGTGCTTTATCACCACCTGACTGGGGCTTTGGTAGAGCCAGCAAGCACATTTGACAGCACTACCGCTCAGCCTGCTGGGCTGGGCCATCTATGGGCTTGCTGTCCCCTCCCTCACATCAGCACATGCTGATCAGACCTCTTACTGCCCCAGTTCAACTCAGGCAGCCAGGAGAAAGCGAACCTGACAATTAGCAGCAAGTAGTGGGGTATTCTGGGATTTTTTACTGTTTGTTTGGGTGTTTTTTTAGTGGTGTGTGTGTCAAACACTGAGCAGGCTCAGCAAAGGGCACAGTACAGCAGAGCAGAGGTGGGTCCAGGCACCCAAAGAGGAGGCAGCAGGCAGTGAGCTACCCCTCTGGGCAGAATTAGGCTGCTAGAGCAGTGAAGGTTGGTTTGCTCTAGTAAGAGAGCTACAACTCATTATGGATGAAAGAGGATGAAAAATAGTCACATGCCCAAAGCACACATATTTAAGCACTGTTCTTTTAGCACCATTAAAGCAATAAGATAGCTAGAACAAGCTGACAAATATGGTGGTATCTATGGATTAAGCTGTCAGTCTCCGTGTGCTCAGGCAGCAGAGAACATCACTGAATATTCCTAAATACGAGGGATTTCCTTCCTGATTATCTGACTGGAGACTGAGATGACAATGTTCTCATATCATGGACTATAATACTAGGCCATGCATTCCAGTACATCAGGTTACAAGTCTATAAGCATCTTTTACACTTTTTAAGTTATACTGTATGTGTAATTTAATATCCCATGCATTTTTAATTTAAATCCCCTATGAGTAAAAGATAAATAAAAGGAAAGGCCATGTTTCATCAGGTACCAGATGTACTGTGGATTTAAACAGCAGTAACTGGTTTTGGCTATAACAGACCAACCTAAGTCTACCAACTTAAAGTGCTAGAGGCCTCCCTCATCTCCTTTAACCTCACTGAAGCTCATTTTGGTAGTAGGGGAAAAAAAACCAGCTATAAGCCAGGAAGCTGAATGAACTTTTGTCATTGCAACTGTCAGCAGAATTAATACACTGAACAAACAAAAAATCTGAAGCAAGTGGCTAAATCTGTAAATTCTTGATCATTTGCAGGAGAGCTGTATTACACATTGCAGGAGATTTGGCTAAGTTTGGCTTGTAACGTCACAGAGCAGCCTTTTTCATTGTTATAAGTTTCAACACTGTTTAACCAGCCACTTTTAAGTCTGCATATTTCTACATAGATTAGCTGCTGAGAGGTGTTACAAGCAGCTGACAACTAAAATGAGCCTTTGGGAACCTTCCATCTGAACTAAGAGATGTCCTTTAGGGTAGAGAAGGGACAGTGTAGTGATGTTCTCTTTGTCTGACTGGGAGAAACTGCTGAATGCACCATCATCCTATCAAAGACTGTATCTTTGTATTTTATTTTTTAATGTAGGGATGAGTATCAGTGGAGTGATACTACATAAGCTTTTTATTTTGTCAGAATGGAGAATGACTAAATATGCATTACTATTTGCATAACCACAACAAACACATTTTAGTAGTGCTCCAACTCACTGCAAATGACTGCCAATAGATATCTGCAAGCTATTCTCCTACCACCACCCCCTTTTATTTGGATGCATTTTGTAGAATTTCAACCTCGCTCCCTTCTCAAGGTTTTTACACACTGATCATTTCTGATGACACTGGAAGCCTACCTGCAAACCTCAGGCACTCCTCTATGATTCCCAGCAACAGTATACTTCCCTTTAACAACAGCTTTAAGCAACATGAAAGGGCAAAAAACCCCTCACTAAAATGCAATTTTAAAAATGGACTACACTGGCAAGCTTCAGCTCAGGTTTCCTATGTTCTGCCAGTTTCTCTCAGCATGTGGGACTTCATCTGACTTTCTTCCAGAGTCGTCACTGCTTTGATCACCAACAACTTTGAAGAGCAAGAGATAAAGGCAACTGTATGCTTAGGGAGCTACACAAAGGACAAACACTTCCTTTTCAGTCATTAGGAACTTTAATTCTTGGCAGCGGTGGTACTATGTGCAAAAAAGACTACCAAGGGATTTCTCCCACATCTGCAGCTTGGGATGTACCTTATCAGGTATCTCTTGCCTAAACATCCTGTGCTATTTTAGAGCCCTGATGTCAGTGGTACCCTGCTTTTTCCTATGTTTTGCCCATAGCAAGTTTTCCCTTGATGGGGGAGCTTTATGCTGACTACTTCCAGAATCATAAAGGCAGTCTACCTATCTCATACTGGTTTTGAGTAAGAAATGCAATAAAAGCTCCAAAATTTTGCTGGAGCTTTCTAAAGAAAGCCACCAAGGTTTGTGGCCAAATAGGTTGCTTTGTGCTACCCCTACAAACTTCTTTTTACCCTTCTCAGACACCAGCCTGCTGCTCTTCAAGGTGCCAGTGCTGTCCTTTCCTCAGATTGACCTAAACATACCTACAGAGAAGAAAACTGTGTATGCAGGTTGCACCTCAACACCACTCTGTAGTTTAAGTCACCAACACACTTATCAACAAGGTCTCTTTGCACGTGGAAAGAAACAACTGTGTACTCCTTGACCAGAGGAAGGTAGCTCAATAGCAACACTGAGAGCAAAGGGAAGAAGATCAGAACAAGGCTGATGGGATAATACATAAAAACAAAACCTACTGGGTACACAGGGAAGAGAGAGGAACAAAGGTTTTGTTCTTTGTGCAGCTCACGTAAGGCACATGATCGTGCAGCTCACGTAAGGCTCACCACTCACTACCTGAATGCACACCAGGGTATTTTTATTTGTCTATCTAAGCATCTACACCTTCTCCAACTGAAACATTCACTTCACTATTTTTAAGCCTTCTGCTAACTGCTCTAACTTCCCACAAGGAAGAGAAGAACCACTCACAAATAGTTCTACTCTTGCACAGGAGGCATTATTTTAGCACTATTACCATTTCCAGCAGAGTTGGACGGCGCTTCGGAAGGAGAGGTAATGTTTTCTTGCCCCAGTTATCAGGCCCTCTGGGGGGACGTGCATTTGAGTTTGAGCTTCTTAACTTCGTGCCTGCATATTCCGGATGTTTTTGATTTGGGTTTTGACTCCGAGGAATATAAGTAGTTTGAGGTGTATTTCTGAGCACAGCCTGGTTCTTCTCAGCTTTTGTTGCAGTCTTGACAGGGATTTCTTAAAGAAAAAGAACACACTTTCATCTCAAACTTAAAAGCCTCTTTAACATGCTTATATCCCCACGCATTGGCAGTTCGTTAGTACTATTCTTGCTCACGTAACCTGATGTGAAGATGTTCAAGGTTTACTTGGAGGAAGGGAGGGTTTTGTTTGGTTTGGGTTTTCTTTTTAAATACAAAGAATAATCTCTAAACATTCACAGAAGGGAAAACAAGATATTTAAATTCAGCAATGTAAAAAGAAAAATAGAAGGAGTAAGACCTGAATGAGATTTTCAAACCTCTGCCTTCTTATAACTTATGAAATACATTATTTCTGCTTCACATTATAGCTTTCTGCAAATTTGGCTGCTGAAAAAAATCATGATACAGTTAGGGCAGAGGATGCCCAAGTTCAACTCATGGCCTGCTAGATGCTCTCTAACTTTGGGTAGGCCATTCTGAGCAAGTAAGGCACAGTAACTATCAGCAAAAACAAGCAGCAGCAGCAATTCTTTACCATACACTGATGCATACAGCAGAGAGGCACAAAATACAAATATTAGAGCTCCTAGTCTTGCTGCAACACCCAGCAGCCTTCTATGGAAAAAGCCCTTAAGGACAGAGAAATTAGTTCACAGGGTGAGCATAACAGCTTTTTCCTGGCACTATTCAAACATGGTTTGAAGCAAGACTGAAAACAGGTTGCTTTTTTCCCCTCCAACTAGGGGAAAAATGGTTTGGGAAATTCAATGACACACAACCTAACCAAAGACATTTTATGCCTCCCCTCCCAACCCACGACATGCTGCGAGAAAAGGCAAGCAAAAAACCCACATGTCCTGCTTGCACAAGTCCACATCAGTGCAGTGTGACATAGGATAGAAAGGGAGAGAAGGGTGAGGATGTGCTTCTACAAACCTTCGGGCTCACTGTCAGACGCACTGCCATAGTTGACCGACAAGGCACTAAGGGCAGAGGTCACCTGCTTGGGAACAACTGTTAGTCCCAGCCTCCCATCTTCATCAGCTGTTTCATCCTTGTCAGATTCTGCAGGGCAAGAAAAGGCAAGAAGGCTTTGCTCCCAATAATCCTGCATGCCAACAGCCAGCCTTGCTGCTAAACCCCCATCTCACCACCACACAAGCCTGATGTTGGGTACCAGATGTTGGTACAGATCTGGTGGCAAACCTGCATCTCCACTGGTTTACAGTCCTGCCAGCAAAGTTACTGAAACAAAAAGCCTCCTGAATACAAGCTTGAGCTTTCTGCTTCTTTCTTCACATACCAAACATAATTATAGGTTTTATTATCAAATGTAGATAAAGAGAGAGAGAGGATTTCATAATATGTTTTGAAGTCTTGCTGGATTTAGTCCTGTGGAGGCGGGGGTGTGGAGAAGGTTTTAAAAGCCAATCAAGGGAATTAAAAAAAAAAAAAAAAGTCAAATCATTTGTAGTGAGAACTGAAGAGCAAAGACATTTCTGGACAGTAAAAAAAGTTCATAAGGGACATTGAGAACCAAGCCTACAAATTAGATGATCTCTTTTCAGCAGTACTTCAGATCACTTGATATTTAAATCCCCAGAGTGTTATGGATGCACACGTAAGCAAAGTATTATAGTCTCAAACTACCCCAAAAGAGAATACTAGGAAGAGAGGAGGCAAGCAGACAAAAAATACTGAAATTAAGGATACTAGGAAAACAGAGGCCTAGAAGAAAAAGATCCCTAAAAATAAAAGTGCAAAATTGTGATGGGTTTAGTTTGAAACAAAGGATCTATATGAAGTAAAATCTTGGAAAGAGTCTCAGGTAAACACTGCCACAGTTAGCAGGAAAACTAAGAAATGCTTTTTAGTATACACCTGCATACCAATATTGTATTTTTTTTAATGCATGTATATACACAAACACACCCCTTCCACTACTAAAAACATTTTCAAAAACTAGTTCATTGGTACTTCTAGAAAAAGACTGGTTGAAACCTTATTTTCAGAAAGGAAAAGAGTTGTGCCCTTTCCCATCCCCTGTATGTCTAAGCCTGCCCTACAGGAAAGATCCCTCACACTTCTTAAGAAGATTTTACTGAAATTAACACTTCTGAGATGATTATTTTGAAATCACAAATTTCTCTATTCTCTTTTAATATAGCCTTAGTAATTGGCGATTTGATTCACTGGAACTCATGTTTGGTAAAGCAACTTTTTGATAAATACTCAGGTTATTTATCTAAACTACTTACCTGCTTCTTTTTACTTTTTGAGAAAGGTCAATTCTCTCTGATTTAGTAATCATGCCAGTTTGCAATTACATTCGCAGCTCATGCCAAATTCAATGCATTTTTCTAATGGAGAAAATACAGCACCTGCATATACTTATGCAATTATAAAGTACCTTTTACTTCCAGTTATTTTGATTCATTGCTGCTTTTTTTTCTATCTCATCCAAAAAGTTGAGTGCATACTGTGGTTAGGTGCCTTTTCTTTTTATTTTCTTCAGATTTTAAATATTTACTCTTATTTTGCTTTTTATAAAATTAAGAAGATGCATTTACTGGACTACATTTTCTCTTTGAGAGTAACATATTTGGAGGAAGCATTATGCACTACTGAGTACAACTGACTGCTTCTGGTCAGTAGATTCCTCTAAGTTTTACACTTGACAGGTTCATCACCTTACCTTGTTTCTGCTTATGAATCAAGAGGAAAATTCTGTTTTCTCACCTTCTATTCAATTCCTTAGCTTTGAAGGTACTAGCAACTAAATAGCACTTAAGTAAATTCATTACTTAAAAAATACAAATATTCCAAAAAAAGGTACCTTTACAGTAAAATCATAGATTTCAGTTGTATTATTTTAAAAAAAAATTCTACTTAGTTATATTGCCGTTTTTATTATCTGTTCTGGCTACATTTCTCCGTAGTCTAAAAGCTGCAACAGGCTTTAATCACGTGTAATAAGCAAGTACTACATTCCTTTTCTGCCTATTGTAACAGAAGTTACTAGCTGCACTTTGGTATAATTAGACCTTTTATCATTAAGTAAAACACAGATGCTGCAGGGAAACACAGATATATTTAAGCATCCTTAAGTTTCCCAGCATGCAGAGATTAGTGCAACAAACAACTTGCATAGGTATGCTGAGTTCTTTTTCCCACTAATTGAAGATTATGTTTTCAAGAGGAAAAACTCCGCATCAGACATCTTTCCAGGGGATGTATTCTACCCTTGTTGCTAAAAATAGCTAGACTATAAGTCAGCTTACATGCCATATTCTAAGAGTACTGCACCACTGCTGACTATATTATAAATAGTTACATCTGAAGAATTTATATTGCTGCCAGCATGTGGAAACAAGACATGCTCACCAAAAAAACTCCCCAAAAACTAAGCAGCAATACTTTAGAGAACACACATACGGAGAATATCAAGAGTAATAATACAGCAAAGAACAGAATTATAAGAAAAATACTGAGAATTTAAGTAATTCATTTAACTCATAGAAGGAAATCCATTTGTTTTCACACTTTAAATACTGTTATTTTCAAAACCACAAAGGAATATTTAACAGTCTTAAAAAAATAATTTGACTGTTGGAAGCTTTATTCTTCTTCTAGCTTTCTAAATGTTTTCTTATTTTACATGTTAGTTTAGCAACTTTAGTTGGCATATGTCTTTTACACTATTATACAGTATTTACAACAGAACGTGTAATGCTGCACACAAACTTTATGTCAGACTTCCAAAACGGCAACTAGCAAGTAAAAGTTTTAGCATTTAAACTTAAAACAACTACTTAAAATAAAAGTTTTCCAAGTCCCACAATCTTACCAACATCACCGTTTGCCAGAAGACCGAGAGGGTCCACGTCCTTCTCACATGCTTGACCTGCCGAAGCCTCTTGTTTTTCATGTTCCTTTTCATATGTGCTGTTTTCTGGCCCATTGGCTTCATTTTGAGTGCTATGTACATGACAATCCCCACCGTTTTTCCTAAATTTCTTCCAGAATGGGCGCCATTGTCTTCTCCTGTGTCTTCCTTGATGCCCAAGAGCCTCTCCATTTTCTGGAGGTTTCCACATCCCCTTCATTTTGCTGGAGAATAGAAACACAAAGCTCACACAAATGATACGCTATGAGAATAAAATCAATTGATGTAACCAAATGGCTCAGGCCCACATTTAAGGTTCAGCAACACACAGTGATGCCAGGACTTACACCAGCTCAGCTAATATATGGTGACAGACCAGACAGGCAGTCACAGCTCATCTCATTGGTTGGGTAACGTGACAAAGCTGCAACCTGAATGAACAGTTTGAAGTTCATGACTTTCAGTTTTTAACAAAGCTAAGGGTACATGGGCTAAGCAAGTTCCTTGATCATCTACAGTGTGAGGACACGGTGTTTTCACTTCAGATAGCAAAGTCAACAAGTATTCCCCTGACTTAAGCATTTAAGTAATTCAAAACAGCAGGAACATGAAATGAAAAAGAAAGCACCTACTATAAGCATACTTCCACTGCTTAAGTCTCGTTTTTCTGGTTACAGCTCAGAGAAGCATCTTGCTGCACCAAATCCATTCAGCCATCTGACACCCCCAGCTGCAATGACCACCTACTCTTGCCTGCAACTAACATGCCATT
Source organism: Pachyramphus minor (assembly GCA_013397135.1). Lineage (NCBI taxonomy): Eukaryota > Metazoa > Chordata > Aves > Passeriformes > Tyrannidae > Pachyramphus > Pachyramphus minor. The sequence goes on from VYXB01007040.1 coordinate 499,474, forward strand.
TGTCTTTTCCATTCCAAGGAAAAGGAATAAAAGAAATGTCTATCAAGGTAATGAATTTTTAAAAAACCTGAAACAAAAGAACAAGTCCTAAAATACAGGAAAAGCACAGCACTTATCTTCCATGGTTCCATAACCTTCCAGGTTATCCTATAAACACAACATGTTTATAGAAGGATACCTGGAAAGCTTAACAAATTCTGGTCAAAGTCTATAGATAAAAGAATAAGTGTGACGAAGACAGAAAAGACAACCTAGGTTTCCTGAAAACAGTTATCTTCAAGCAACAGGAACTTAATTCAGCAAAACAAGATTGGAACTAACATCAGTACATTACAACAGCAAAAACCACAAGATCTTTCCTGAATGAGCCCCATGGTTCATTCTGATCAGTATTACTTGCCTCAGCCTGACCTACAGCATGGCAGAGGTCCTATTATCCCTAGTCAACCATGCGCCTCATGCTGTGGGATGCTGTGTTGACAAAGGGCTTCTTTTGCTTTGTCTTCATTCTGGACATCAAACCCCCCATCCTTACCAAGCTGCAAGAAACAGTGTATAATCACACTTTATTCACATCTTCCACCTATGCAATTTTTCTAGGCCTCCATCATACAGCCCTTCCAAGCCATCCACTACTTTGCTTGTACAGAAATGTTCCCATCACCAGCATTCGTCACTTCTATGCTTTTCCAGCCTAATTAAGTCCTTCTTGAGAACACAGGCTTGTCATAGCACTTAATATGACTATATCTCAACATAACCTATTTATTTTCACTCTCCAGTCACTTCACAACAGCATCTAACACTGATTGCTCAGCCCTGACAGCATCACCAACCACAGTATAGTGCTCCTGTGGCACAAGTGGCAAGCCACTGCCTTCCTGTGCATTAGCCTCTCATCCACAAAAGAAGTCTAATATTAGCTCCTGTAATTCAACTCCATCTAGAGAGAAAACTGCATTTCTGAATTTGTTACAACCAGGCTCTAAATTCAGCATGTTGTTGTATAACCTAAAAGATATTGAGCAAATATAGGTGTTATCCTTGACCAAGGATTAAAACCAACATTTCTACTTGCTTTAAGTTCTCTGGGGCCTCAAACACCTAGAAAGAAAGCCCAAAGTCACAAACATCAGCCTGGCATCTGTCTTCTACCATTCCCTCATGAAAGATATACTGCTCTTTGCTTCCCATTCAGAGAGGACAGAGAGCCATGTGCTAATACTCTGCGGTTGCAAGACACCAGACAGACTTCCAAAGTGTCCCTCCTGCATGTCTACTCTTACACACAAGGATGCTGAGAATTAGCAGTTGTAAAGCACTTCAGAGAACCACAAATGGAAAACACCATAGAAGTGTTAAGCATCTAATATAATAATAATGGCCAGACTTCGCGAACGAAGATCTGAGGAAGGTCTTTGTACGCCTTCCAGCCTGCGCATTGGATTTATTTTAGGTGGGACACAGTGCGCGCAGAACTGAGCCCACCCTTTAATCCTAAGGTTCATCTGCCGGGGCCAAGCGAGCTTGGACAGTGGCAGCAAGGTCCTCAGGACGTAGGTGGATTGCCTTACAGGGCTAACGGGCTCCATCTAATCCATTCTAAATCTTACTTCGCTATTTGCTTTAATAGTACAGCTTGCACAGAACAAGCTGTATTCTTTATTTTTATTTTTATATTTATTGCCAAGTGCATCAGTAAATTTGACAGATAAGCACCAATTCCAGAATCTTTACTGTTGATATACAAAGCAGAAATGACAACTTGTGGACACTTCATCAAGTCTATACTGCTACCAGCTCAGACTAAAAAAGGGGAGATTTCTAGAATCAACCAGAGTAAAAGGTCACTAAGTGAAAGCAAACAACCTATAATTTTGAGGACTTTTTTTTCCCAAAAAATTTTCCAGATATAAAGCTACTAACAAATGTAATAGCCCAGAATTCCTGATGGACATTTAAGACTACATAATGCATCTGACTCACCGTCACAGGAGCTAGCAAATAAACCGGCAGACATCAGTTTATTAACCTGACAAGGAAAACTCATCTTTGCTCATAAGAATCTCCAAATGTAATATTACATACGTTTGCACCTTTAGTCTCAAGGCCTTCGTTTGGTTTCCTGGGTCCAAAGTACCTCTGCAACTTTATATCCTTTGAAAGAAGTTTTACTTCAGTCTTCTCTAAGTCTTTCCTTCCAAAGTTATGAAAGGTAACCAGTTGGAGGGGGCAGGTAAGTGTTGGATTTTCTGAAGCCCATGCTGCACCAAGGTTATTTCCACTGTCAACATGTAACAAATTACACTAGCTTCTTATTCTGCACTAGTTCAACCACTTTATCATGGTGCAAGTTTTGTTTTGTTTGGCACCATCCCCCACAAAAAAAGAAAAACCTAGGCAAGCCCAGCTTCACTTCCATGCAGCAGCAAATGGCACTTAGCAAGAGCCCCTTAGGACTGAGTCTGCTCCTGCCTTCCAGCACAGTCATTCCAGTTTAAACAAATGATATTTTAGGAATGTGGCTCATTGTTATACATTTAAAAAAAAAAAAAAAATCTTCCCATAGGTCCTAAAGGAGAGCTAATGAAGTTAGTTGGTTTCACCTAACAATGATACTGAGGAAAAAGAAAAGAACAAAACCGTACTGGAAAGTAATTTATAAGGGAGAGAATGGATAAAAATCCAAGATGAGTAAGTACTAGCTCAGAACAATGGTAGCAGACAGATAAAGAGGGTGGAAGAAAGAAGCAGTACTACTTAATTAATAATGAAAACTTTATGAAAATAAAGTTAAATCTTTCTCCCCTCTTCACTTCATTATTGATTTATTACCTGAAATGAGAGATTAAGAAGCCAAATCTGCCCATAAAATCTCTCCTGGCCATTTTCAGGCATTAAAGGATTAGACCACATGGATTCATTATGTTGCATGAATTTTGTCCCCATTACTCCTTTTTCAGAGACCAAGGTTACGCTGATCTAACGAATGGCCACTAGAATGTGGTTTTCTCAAATAAGCCTGGGTACAGAATTAAGCAAGAATATCAGATTTTTCATACAGTTATTGTTTCATTTAATTGAAGTGGACTTTGAAGCACCACCAAGTAAACAAAAGAATATTAAATCTGCAGTTTATCACATAACTTGTCCTCTGTTTAAGGGCAGCTAGATTGTGTATAGAGTGGAAGCAGTAAGCGCTGGGAGACCACACTAAAGGAGTGCACTTGGGAAGGAGGAAAGCAACAAGCTTGGTTCAAAACACTTACCCAAACTGTTGGGTAGTCAGCACTTCTCCCCTTTCCTCCTTCTGCGCCTGCATCGCCTTCTTCCTTTCAATATTGGCCAACGTAGGAAAATTTCTAGAAGAAAAAAAAAAATTTCACTGGTTTTTAAAGGATTCACTGTACTTTCTCAATTCCCCCTTTATCAAACCAGCTTCCTCTATAAACAACACAGATTTTTTTAAACCTTTCATGGAAGTTTAACAGACTGTTTCTCTTTTAAAAAGGTACCAGTGGGGAAAAGAAACAAGTGTATTTATGTTTACACATCCAGATTAAAAAAGGAAAAATACAAAATCTACCAAATTATCATGCTTAGATTTACCAACCCATTAAACAAGCTACAGACAGTTTGGTTACAGTCATGGACCCTCTGCTTGTCCCAGTACATAACAGCATCATTTGGTTCTCCAATTTTATTTCTATAGACCTTCAACCGGGTTATTTGAATGACATTAAAAGGTACAACGTGCTTTTAGCAAACTAACTGCCAAGTTCTTGTAATATTAAAAAAAAAAAAAAGGTTACAGGAACAGCTTCTGGGTGCGCAAGATTCCTGCAATGTGACAGTCTGGGAAAAGCACACAAGTTTCCTCTCAAACAATATTCGGCATCGTGCTTGCACATTGACCTCTAGTTTACCAAAATTACTGCCTCTTTTTAATTCCAGCTTCAAGAAAAATTGCTAAGTCATGCAGATCAAAAGAAATCTACTGTTATAACCATCTCTTAAAACAACCCTCTCTTCCGTTCCCCACCTCCCTTAAAATCCTTCCCTACAGACAGATGCCACACTGGTTTTAACATGCAAAGACCATAGAGCAGGCTCTTTACCACCAAAGCCCAAAAATGGCTACACTAGTTGCTCTGCAAACATTCGTTAGCTAAATCCCAGTGCTTTGAGATAAAGATGGTAAATGAGAAACACATGCACGTACTCCCTCAGCTTCTGGATGGAAACACAAAGTATAAATATTTGATGTCTATTAAAATGGAGTAAAGAGAAACTCAGAACAGCTTCTCGCTGTATACAGCTATCAAAAAAGACACATTTCTCTCTTTAAATATTTAATCTTATCACAAGCATTTTCTCCATTTTGCAGCATGAATGTTAAGTATCACATTGATTCAAGACAGCTTCAGCCACATGTCAAGGGAAAAAGAGAAGCATTTTCTATGAGACAAACCTAAACACACTACAGAACCTGTCTCCTTTAAGAGGATTTGAACATGAGCTGTCAACATCTATTTTCATTGGATTTCTCCCAGAAAACCACCATACAGCTCAAGTGAGCGCAGCAATGTGATGCTTTATCTCTGCTCCTCCCTGGGGTTTTTATTTGTTCATCCCTGTTACAACACTCACAGCACACAGCAAATATGCAGTGAACTCTTTTAATCTCAAGAACTTCACATTGACAAAGACCCCTGTGCTTGGCACCTCGCCACAATTTTGGGATAAGGTGCTTTCCTTCACACATGAAAAGGCTCACAGAAGAAGAGTGAGTTATAAAATAAGTAGTTATGCTCAAAAAACCCCCAAGCTTGTCATAAAAATTGGGGTTTTTTTCAAATATAAGGGAAGACCCTAAACTCTAAACAAAGGAGCCTTTAAAGTGCTGCAGTACTTATGCTGATTAAGGACATATTCAGACATGCTCTTGCAACACGATCTGAGACATGAATGCCTCCCACTTTCATTCCTGTGAGTTACCACTCCCTCCACCAAGCCACCGTAATGGACGGCATGAAGGCTTTCAGTGCGATTCACTGCCAAGGTCGACAGACTTCTCCCAAACCACCCTTCCAGCTGACACAGGCAGTAACTAACAGCTGGCGAGATCTCAAGTCACAAGTCCAAGGACACCCGCAGAAGCACATCTGAAGGCACCTGTGGTGGCTCTGTTTATTTTCTCCAACTCTTTTTACTCACTCGTGCAGAAAATGTACCTATTCTGAGAGCACACGTGCAATGTTTCGTTCATTCACAATGAGTGACTTTATTCTTCCACCTAAGGACTTGATGGGCAGTAAGCTCTAGACACTCGAATCCGCATGTCACCAGCCTCGGTCTGTGGTAGGCTGGGTTCACTCCTCCCCAGGTGCTCTGTGTGACAAGGCTGGGTTAAGCCCACCAGCGGGCCATAGTGGGACCTAGTGGGCCAACTCCAGCTGACCTTGCAAGGATCAAGTAGACCAAAAGAGGCCTAGGCCAAAGTTACCCACCCACTCCAATGTACCAGCCCCAGTGCAACTCCAGAACTCATCAGGTACTACAACTCCAGTACAAAGAGGTCTGTGCATCTCCTAGCATTGGCTAGATTGACTCACGGAGGCAGCAAAATTCAACTGGACCCAATGTGGAGGTAGATGCCTACAATGGAAATATTATGGTCTTGAGGTAAAGGTTTATGGCAGACTTTGTAAACTTCACTATCTAAAGGATAGCCTTGAGACCTCAAGGCTGACCTCAAGAGAGGTCAAAAATCAAAAAGAGAGGAATTTAATCTTTTTATATAGAGAACTCTTATTCAGGAAGGCTAAATTTAGGAAGACTGCTTCTGAACATAGGTGTGACAATGCAGAAGAGAGAACCTATACTGACTGAATCTCTCCACATAAAAGGCCATGTGTTAAAACACAATGAGCTGACTAGACTTGAACCCTTCGGAGATGGCATGCCCTCCTCCTTCCCTAACAAAATAAGGTTCTTAAAATGCTACCTACAAACAGGACTGAAGTAGAAAAACTAGCCCAGTGCTTATGTCCTGCAAACAGCTTGTCAGAGCTTGAATACAAACAGCTTCATCAGTCTCCATAAAGGCTTTACAAACCAAAGCAACTTATTCTAAAAGAGTTAAACCAGGATGTGATGGTCTGGCACAGCAGATTTCATGAAACCAGAACTGCCTGAGAAGTCAACCCATTTCAGAGCAGCTGCAGTTTCCAACCATAGACACTTCTGTAATCCAAATGGGAAGTTTTTCAGTATAAATTGTCAAGATAACACCAGAACACTGGTTTTCAGGCTGAGTGTATTAGAAAAGTGAGACATGCAGGTAAAGGTTACCCTAAGCTTCCAGAGATAGGGAAAGGTGACGCTGAACATAAATCACTAACATGTTTTAGAGAATAGATTTTTTATTTCAATAAGTGAGTGCACTAGCCAGAGCCACGCATTCTTTTCATAGACCACATAAACATCACAGTAAACTAGCTCTTAGTAAGTAGAGAAAAAAACAGAGCTTTGCCAATGTCTAACAGAAAAGAGACCTGGTTCTATAGCAGTTTACACAATGAATTTCTGAGTCAAGAGTTACACAAGTTTAACTTAATAGGAACAGCACTGTGATCAAAATGCCTCAATAATCTGAGCTGGTCTTAATTGTATATGCACAACCAACAGCAAAGGGGACATGGATAGCCCAAACAGACCCAACAGAGAGGTGATAAAATCTTGGTTTAACTGTCCCACATCTGATTTTACCATGTTAGCTGAGACAGTTTTATTGCTAATCCATCCCTGCAGATCAGAGTTAACTTTATCGTATCTATGTTTACCTTGATCTACCAACACATTCCTTCCACTTTGCTTCACCTTCTCTAATTCACCAGGTGCTCAGAAATTATTTTTCATATTACATATTTAACTACTATGAATGCAACACCAGGAAGGATTCCAAGCTACTCTAGAATTACCATTATTCAACTAGAGAACCACAAATTAATTAAAAGTGGTGTGGTTAACAGTACTGGACTTCATCCATTAAGCACATGCTCAGCCTGTGAGATATATTGCAAGGAAATACAGCAGACAATCCCTATTTGAACAAACTAACCCCAACAGATTTAAGAAAGCATGGGAGGAGGGGGAGAATTTACAAGCAACACACAAGATCATGAAAATCTTCCAGTGTTGTTTTAGAGCCTAAGCAACAGCACATTTAATGATTTGCTTTAACACTAGAGCAGCCTTGCCACATTCTTTCTAATAACCTTTGCTCAAGAAGAGTTTTGAGAAACAGATGGGCTGGCAGACCCTGATCTCACTTGGGAAGAAGAGAGGACGGCAATATCTCATTCTGGCACATTAAGGAAATGCACTGCAAATAATTCCCTGGAAGCTCCTGTTTAAGGAAAAATATGCTGAAAACAGCACATTTCTCAACACTTGAAAAGGACAGGACAGATCAAAATAAGAAAAGTTGATGCCAGACTTCACAACCATCTGTCTGCAAAACACAGGGAAACCCTAAGATCCCAAGGAACTTCATATCTATTGCTGTTTGCTTAATTAGATTGCTTGGCTCGGCAGGTTCAACAGGGAAACAGCATTCCAGCCCAGCATACTTCACCCAGAGATACTCCTTACCATCTCTTCTCCTTCCACTATGTGAGTAAGGCTGCAATTTAAACACAGGCTCTTTCTGACAGATTTTGAGCAGAATACATAACTGAGCAACACAGCAGCTGATTAAGAAGAAAAATCTCAACTCAGTAAGTAATTATTTACAATGACTGAAAGAACAAGCAAGACAGGATGCAGGATGGAAACACACATGTTAAATCACTGCAACCTAATTAGAAACAAACTACTGATGACCTAAAAGGATTCATTCTTAGCTCTGACTGGAGCTTCTAAATAGAAAAAGATTTTTTCCTGTCACCATAAGCCAAGACTACTTAATAGCTCAGACTCGCTCTGGTGTCCTTTTTTTGTGTACAATGCAATGTTTACTGTGAGTCAACAACAGACTTTCAGTACTAAACCAATGCTTTGCTGGCGACCCAATTAAAGCATCACAAAAGTTCCAGATGGCTTTCTCTCTCTGCCTGTCCCCATCCGCTTTTTCTTTTTTTAATTAAAAAAAGAGGGATGCTCGTACAGCTTCCTGGTTGTACAAAGAGTAACAAAAGCCACCCAGGTAGTCATTCTATACCCATCCGTCACGGCTAAATTAGATGCCCCAAGAAGGCTTGAAATACCAAAATAAGGCACAGTACTACTCCATCTAGTGGTCTTGACTTAGACACTCCTAATCCCACTTCGCCTTTTTTTGGTTGGTGGTTGTGACCACAAGACTTTATTTCCTTTGATTTTACTGTGCTGCAGCGAGCAAAGGCTTTCAACAATGTTGTATCACAGCCAAATTATATTAATCTATAAAAAACCAACAGTAATTACCAGGAGATTCTTTAGAAACTCAGCAAAATCATCTCAGGCAGAGCATCACCCTAATAAGTAACTGTGGATAAAGGCTGCTGTGACTCACAGCACCCACTCCCTACACAAACAATATCTTAATCACGATTGTACGCTCCATTCCCACTTTCCTAATGTTCTAGTAAACAGTAGAGCACATACTGGCATATACACCTTAAATATCACACTTAAGCCTTAGCATCAAGAGCACCTCCTGAACACCCCCCAAAACAGAAAAGTGTGTCAAAAAGTTGAAGATGAGTAGCAAAGACTCACTCAAAGACTGTACATGAGTGTTGATCTTTTTCCTTGGAGCTATTGTTATAAAATTAGATGTAGGCCCCTGAAAAACATGACAGTAATATGCAGACTGAAAGTAAATAAAAACCAAGTCCTCAAGTATCTTTTGAATAAAAGGAAACCCTAATGAAAACTAACCTAACACTAAACTTGACTAATCTAACATTTGTGCTTGTATTTGCACAGATCACAACCAATTTTTGTCTTGTTAACTGTGGCATTTTAAACATGAGAGAAAATAATTTGTTTACATATCAACAAAAGCATATTTAAAAAACAATATGAAATTATTGATTATCTTTATTTCCTAAAAAAGATGCCATTTGATAAAAATTATGAAAAAAGTGGTGAGAAAATAAAAAAAATATTCTACCATACGTTCCACTCATTTCTCTTTTTTAATAAAAGTACTGTGTAAAAGTGTATTAATGGAAGTCAAGTACATCACAAGAATGTTAGCATTGCTTCCTGACATGAACACAAGCTGGATTCATCAGTAAGACTGCATCAGACAACTAGGTCTATTTTCACTAAAAAAACCCAGATTACCAGTACGCTGCCCTAGCTCATCACCACTGATCTTGAAATTAAATTTGTATCACAATCTACTCTGCATATAGGACTCTTGCTCAAACAAACAAAAACCATGCACTGATTACTCGCAAGACTACATTCTAAATCATGAACAGAAGTGAGGAAAGTCTATAGCATCTTTCACCTGATGGAAAAGGGCAGATTTTCATTTGTTCAATTCTGAGGAAAAAAAAATAAATCTGTGAGATAAGGTCTATGGAAGTACAGTAGGAATTTTTAAACACTTCAGCCTGCTCAATAGAAAAAAGTTATAGGCTTTCACATCACAGAATGAGAAATTATGAGAAATACTGCATACAGGAGCACTTTACCTTGCACCCTACATACAATGTAAGTTAAACTACCTAAGACAACATCATTCATTGATGCTGTTCTCTTGCCATAAAAAAGCATCAAGCAATGCAAAAAGTCCCTGAAAATTAGGACAACTCCCTGTTGGGAGTTGTCACAGTCTACTGAGACAACTTAAGCTGTGGAATATCCTGCTGCGTGCAGATTATTACAATTACAGTCTGTACAACAGTTTCAGATTTTTTAACTATTAGAAAAACACCACATAAACACACATTTCTGATTTAAAATGTTATCAGTGATGAGGCTAAGAGGAATGAGACATTCACCTAACCCGGGGTACCAAACCAAACATGTGGGAAAGCTACTTGTTCTCAGCTGATATTTTGCCTTCTATTATAATATTACAAATTATTATAGTCTCTACAGCTCACACTCTCCTGGCTAAGGCATTCTGACACAGATTACTGCAGGAGTTTTGCAGGGTCAGTGGAAGTACATGCTGCTATTGCCCTTCATCTGCCATCTGATAATCACACAGGGAAAATACAGTAAAACAAATTCATAGGCCACAAGTCTTACCTTTTTCTTTCTTCTCTCCATCTAGCAATCTCTTCTGGACTATCTAATTTTATTCTTTTAGCACCCGGTGCGTGTGCCTAAGGAAAAAGTATTCAATGGGTGTTTAAAAGGGGAAGGAAAAGAACAGAAAAAAAGGAAAAAAAAAAAGCATCATTATGTCAGCTATAGCAGTATCACACTGTTTTCACTTCCAAAAATGGTGAGACTGCACATAGCGATGACAAAATTAATCCATTAAAAAAAAACAACCATGGTTTTCAACATATTTTCATCCACTTGCCTTAAAACACAATGTACTCAGAGGTGATATATTTTCTTTCCAGGTGAATGAAAACAAACCACTGAAGAATGAGAAAAAGGACTATGGTAAAGATGGCATAGGCTCGTGTTTTGGGCCCAGAGGGATACCTACATTTTTCCAGTGTATCTGAACTATCTTCTCATGTGCACTGAAATTGCAACCTTCTTCTGTGCACTGCAAGATAAGAGGGCAAACTTAAAACACACCAACTTACACAGATTATGAACAACCATTTGAGCACACTTTAAACAAAGTCAGTGACAGATACCTGTACAGTTTGTTATACAGAACGTTTAAGCTACTCAGGCTCCAGACAAAGGCAACTGTAAAAATAGTAACAAGGGATAACATGCTTTTAAACGTCATCTGATTTTAGAATAACCAGTGTAGCCAATGTATCTGATAACTGGAGACAATGTGAAGTTTACCTAAGAGAAAAATCCGCAACTCTCCAATTTCAAATTTTGCTACTTCTTTGCGATGAGCGGATTTTTAAAATGTTTTCTACACCAAAATTGTACATGCTATCCTGATATCAGTGAATTAATTCCTATTACTCAGAAATACCTCAGAAGAAAAACATTAAAAAGACTTCAGGAATAAAACCAGAACTACAACTAAAACCTCCCTGACACAAAGCATTCAGAAAAAAGTCCTCCACTACTACTTTACACAGCTCTGGAATCTCTTTGCTAAGAGCGACTACAGCTAACTACTTATCAGGCAGGAAGTTTAAAATCAAAGTGTGCATGAAAGAAGCCAAACTCTTCAACCTGTTTATGCTGTGAAATATGTTCATCATACTTCTCCTGGTTTTGATAGCCACGGTCACAGGTATCGCAATAATGAGAGAAAACTGCCTCTTTTTTCTTTTTGGTCTGGGGAAACAAAAAAAAAGAAATAATCTCAAGATTGCAGTTACAAGATACTCCTATTTTTAAGTAGTTGTGAAGCATTATCATGAATATTTTTGTTAATAAAGCTATCAGTTACACATTTCAAAAGTTTCAAAGATACGCTAACATAACGTGAAAGTTAAATGCAAATCACTTATCATCTAAACAAAGTGTGTTGCACGTGTCTCTTTCCACTACCACCTTTCAATCAAGTACTTCTCCAAATGCACCAGACTGACACTGACTTACTGAGGGCTGTGAGGCAAACTAGGCTACAGCTCTGAGTCTCTTCCCTGTCAAGACAGATTATGACTGTCCCCACATGACATGTACCCGTTCAGAGGGTAGCACAGATCCTTCCTTCTCCCACTACACACATCGGTGTCATCTGGTTGTCTGGTCTTAACAATATCACAGAGCACTAATGTAATTTAGGCACTCAGGCATCACCACAGTAAGGGCATTTCTAACATAAACCTGCGTTAGAATTTGCTTGAAATGTAACTTTGAAGAGACTGAAGATTTACAGACTGTCATATGTAAGGGTTGGCATGTTAGACAAGAGTACGAGATCTCTACAGTACCATGGGGCAAGACCCACAACACTGTCACCATCACAGAAAGACAGAATGGTTTGGGTTGGAAGGGATCTTCAAAGATCGTCTGGTTCCAACCCCCCTGACACAGGCAGGGGCAATATTCCACCAGATCAGGCTGCTCAAACTTGGCCTCAAACACTTCCAGGGATAAGGCATCCACAACTTCTTTGCACAATCTGTGCCAGCCTCCCACCCCCTTCATGGTAAAAAATGTCTTCCTTACGTTGAATCTAAAACTACCCTGTTTTAGTTTAAAACCATTACTCCTTGTTCTATCACTACAGCCCCTACTACAAAGCCTGTCCCCATCTTTCTTGTAAATCCCCTTGAAGTACTGAAAGGCTGTTATAAGGTCTGCCTGGACCCTTCTCTTCTCCAGGCTGAACAATCCCAACTCTCCACTTCGTCTTCACAGCAGAGGTGCTCCAGCCCTCTGATCATTTCTGTGGCGCTGCCCTGAACCTGCTCCAACCGGTCCACTTCTCTCTTGTGCTGGGGACCCCAGTCCATACCTTTGGCTTCTTATTTTCTTCTGGACGTTTACCAAACACAGGCACTTGCTTGCCTTGCCATTTCTGGGAGAAATTACTATTTCCACCTTTGGAACAGGGAAAAAAAAAAAGAGCCATTTATACATACAGCTGGTCAAACATCCTTCCCTCCTCCTACTACCTCGGTGGGCCCACTGAAGGTCTAGGGAATACAGAAGAGAGAGGGAAGAGGCAAGAGATGGTTGCATGACCAGCACACTCGGGGAGAGGTTCCTCCACCCCCCAAAGGTTCAGGACAGCCCCAGGGCTCCTGCCTGTGTGGGATGGGAAGGAGTTGAGAGGCCCAAGAGACGACTTCTCCCATGTCCCTCACCTGCATGCGGGCCCTGCGGTCGCACTCCAAAGGCCGGTGGGTGCCAGGCAGCGGGGGATGTGTAGTTATTAGGGGGCAGGTAGCTCTTGGGCTGTGAGTAGCTCTCGGCAGGCGGGTACTGCTCAGGCTGTGGGTAGTTCTGAGCAGGCGGGAAGCTCTCGGTGGGCTGGCAGTAGCCCTCAGGCTGCGAGTACCCTTCGGGCTTTGGGTAATTCCCAGCCTGCGAGTAGCTCTTGGCAGGCTGGGAGTAGCTGTCTGCCGGAGGGCAGCTCTCGGCAGGCTGTGGATAGCTGCTGGCAGGGGGACAGCTCTTGGGCTGCGAGTAGTTCTCGGCGGGCGGGGTGCCCTGGGTGGGTTGCGAGTAGCTCCCAGCGGGCGGGTAGTTCTCGGCGGGCTCTGAGTAGCTCTTGGGCTGTGAGTAGCTGTCGGAGGCCGTGTAGGTGCTGGGCGGGAAGCTGTCGGGAGGCGGGTATCGCCCGGGCGGCGGGAAGGGCCCAGGGGCAGCCCAGAAGCTCGGCTCCCAGGAGGGCGGCGGGCAGAAGAAGGGTGGAGGCATCCCTGGTGGAGGGAGCCCCGGGGGGGGCGGCGGGTACCAGGCGAAGGGGTTCATGCCGGGCCCGGAGCAGCCGCTCGGATGCGTCCCCTGCGCCGCGCTCCGCTCCCGCCACCACGTGGGGCCGCTCCGGCGTCCACCGCTAAACGCGTCACGTCCGGGGGTGAGGAAGGTAAATCCTCCTGGATAGGCGGGAGGTGCATCATCCGAAAGCGCCGGAGGGGCGGGAACAGAGAACAGGGAAGCGGAGTGGGACGGGGGCG